>WOXC01002914.1:0-189898 GCA_011680675.1 Gymnobelideus leadbeateri | reverse complement strand
AATAATATCTTTGTTCTGTTGTATTTTTATTTATTTTATTAAATATTTCCCAATTATATTTAATCTGGTTCTGCCTATATTGGAGCCTGTTGCTGGAACAATGTTTGATATCTTTGACCCATGCCACCCACTCTATATCTAAACATAAACTATAGTCAATAGATTTTAAGCATCCAAGAAATAAGTTATATTGATGCCAAAAGATTCTAAATGTAAAAATTGCAGCCATGTATAATTACATTTTCCATCATAGCTGAGGTCAGTTACTAAATCTGGAAGGAAGAAATGATTGTCTATTGTAGCAGCAAGCACCCTAGCATCCTTAGGGTGGGTGCCAACACAGGTTCTTAGGCCTGCTTTTCTAAAGGAAAGCAACTCAAAATGGGTTAACAATCTTGTTTTAATCAAACATATGTCATTTGCCTAGTTCAGGGGAAAAAGGTCAGCACCCTGAACTTCAGATAATACATTGGTTACAACCAGACAAAAAATACAGACAGAGAAACAGATAAGCAGACAGGCTTCCAACTGTCTGACCATTACATCTATACCTAGTCAATAACCAGAGAGGGAAGAACCAATATCTGGGTTTTCAATTCCCAGGGTCTCATCTGGTCAAATCACATAACTTTTCTCAAAGTGTACCCCAAAGAAAAACCTAACATCAGGGTATATATAGCCTTCTTCTGGGCCAGAGAATGTCACAACCCTCTTGACCCATTGCCCAATCACAAAGCATGGAGGTGTGGGCATTCCTGAAGAACAAGCTGGGATAACAGGACATTAGAATATAAGCTGATGAGGCTATCCTAAATTGCAGCTGTGAGGCACCTGATAGTGAGAGAATCGGAAAAAAATATCAGTGAGGAACTATTTGAAAGCACAGGCATGAAGTCTACTTGTACAGAAAGCTCATGCATTTAGAGCACCAGCCCTGGAGTCATGAGGATCTGAGTTCAAATGCAGCCTCCAACACTTAACACTTACTAACTGTTCGCCCTAGGGCAAGTTACTTAAAACCAATTGCCTTGCCTTTCCCCCTCCAAAAAGACAAAAAAAAGAAGAAGAAAGCCCATACACCAATCTCACCCTCACCTTCATCTTCACTACTACCTTTACCCTTGCTTTCATGACAATATTGGGATACTTGGGGTTTCTTATTTCTTATTTATTTTTATTTTTTATTTTTTTTTTAAAGCAATTGGGGTTAAGTAACTTGCTCAAGGTTACACGGCTAGTCATTATTTATGCGTAGGTGCTCATTTTCTGAGGCCGGATCTGATCTCGGGTCATCCAAACTCCGAGGCCGGCACTCTTACTCACTGCACCACCTAGCCGCCCCTTTAGGGCAATTGGGGTTAAGTAACTTGCCCAAGGTTACACGGCTAGGTTTTTGTTTGTGTGGATTAAGTGTCAGAGGCCAGCTCCGAACTCAGGTCCTTCTGATTCCAGGGCTGGCGCTCTAGTCACTGCGCCACCTAAGGCGCCCCGGGTTTCTTATTTCTTACACTAATCTGGGGAAAGAGATATGACTTCAGTCTCATTTTGAAATATGTTGATATTGTTTTTCTATTGGTCTGCTGTTTGTTTCTCTCCTGATTAAACATCTTAGTATTTGTTTATGTTTATTGGCATCAGGAGCAAATTAGTTACTACTCCTTAGTTAACTTCAGAATTTTCCATTTTCAAATTGTTGTAGCAAAGTTAGAAAAAAAGGGAATAAATTATCATTAAAAGTTTCAGGGGAAGCTAGAAGGAGCAGTGAATAGACCCCTAGTCCCAGACTCAGGTGAACCTGAGTTCAAATCCAGCTTCAGACACTTGACACTTACCAGCTATGTGATCTTGGGCAAGTCACTTAGCCCCAACTGCCTTCCACACTCTAGAAAAAAAGAAAGAAGAAAGAAAAAGAAAAGAAGCTTCTACATTCTGAACCTGAGTTGAATTGAAGGAGGTCCACTAACAGAGGACAATAAAGCTATACAAAGATTAAAGGATTGTACTTATGGATAAGTAGAGACAAGATAATTGGAAAGCTCCACTCCCTCCAATCAATTCCCCTGGAAAATAAGAACAATTTTATTTTTTTCCATAAATGAAGTGCATAGCAGACTGAGTATATTGCTGCCTGTCAACAACTCAATAGAAACAAATTAACTCAAAGATTATATTTTCAAAATGACTAGATCTGGAGGTTGACAAAGTTGAAACTGAGTGAAATAAATTGATTATTATATGCCCTCAAATCACTTTCATTCGTAAAATACTAATGCAATAATTCTGTGGTATAAAATTTTCGTTTTCATACAACCACCAAGAAGGAGCAGGATTCCATTGCCAATTCCATCTTTGGATATCTGGGTCATTTTGGCTTCTCTCCAATAGCTACTCCTTTTGACCTTCATCATAGCCTAAGTAATCTTGATGAAATTGTGTGAATTTTCAGAGACTTTCTTTGGTCTTCATGCCATGCATATTATCTAAAAGTGTTCCCTGCCTCACTGTCTCTTTCAAGCCATATTTCATAGAACTTTTCCTCCTCTCATCCATTCTCTAATTTTGTTTAGGTTTTTACATGAATGTCTTATCTCTTCCTAGACTCTTAAGGACCTAGAGGGAAAGGAGTATGATACTTTCATCTTTGTTTACCCCACTCCTCCCACCCCCCCACAGCATAGTTCCTTGTAAAATATAGTAGATTTTTTATGACTATTTATTGAATTGATTTTTAAAAGCAAACCTGTATTCATTAAAATCTTTGATTCTTCAGAGAGGAAGGTCCATATTCTTTCCAAATGACTTACTTGCTTTAGTCTTCTATGCTTTGCTAAACTATGAATTTTTCCTGTTTAATTAGTAACTCTAAATTCTATTTTAAATGGTCAAATTGTAAGATACAATACCATAAATATAAGGTAGAAACCACTTCTAAATCGTTAATCCCGTCCTTACCATTAATACTACTTTATTGAATCTTTTAAACAAGTGTGAAAAAAGCACTATTTGGGGATCAACTATATTCTGCTAGCTGCAATTGCTTTTCTTACTTTGTCAAATGCTGAAGGATGCTTTAAGTGGTTTGGAGCATAAAGCAATTTTCACTATTGTTCCTCATTAGAAGATTCTTTTTTCCCCAGAAGTTCAGAGAGTGGCCTTTCAGTTATAAAACTGGATCTTTTCCCCCTGCCCTCTGACACTTCAGAAATTTATCTAATTTCATCCTGAAATTCTTTCAAAATTCTCTGGTGGTTGCCAAGTTGATCCTGACAAAACATACATACATATATGAATACATACATAGATATACATATATGTATATATATATAATAACATATATTTAATTTGGCTTAAACTACCTTAATTGCATTGCCTTCTCTTTGATGTAGTATCTTTAAGCTGTTGAGTTCATCATCAGATCAACGAACAATCATTTATTTGGTTCCTAATGTGTGCCAGGCATTTTGTCCATTTGATAAAGAGTAAGATACAGAATTTCTTCAGGCTGTTAGATACCTCATTGTTTCCTTGTTTATGAATTTACTTTCAAATATAATGTTTACATAAAAAATGATGAATTCCATAGGTTTTATAATTATTGTCAGGATTATTCTCTTTGTTGTATTTAAAGAGATTCCTTTTATTCGCATTTGGAAGGCAATTAAGTGGTATAATATATAGAGGCCAAGATTTGGATTCAGTGGTACCATATCACACATTAGGTTGGTTAACATGACAAAACAGGAAAATGATAAATGTTGGAGAAGATGTGGGGAATTTGGAATACTAAAGCAATGATGGTGGCGTTTTGAAATTATCCAACCATTTTGGGGAGCAATTTGGAATTATGCCCAAAGGACTATAAAGCTGTGAACACCCTTCAACCCAGCAATAGTATTTCTAGGTCTGTATCCCAAAGAGATAATAAAAATGGGAAAAGGAAATATATATACAAAAATATGTATAGCAGTTCTTTTTGTGACGGCCAAGAATTGGAAATTGAGGGGAGGCCCATCAATTGGGGTATGGCTGAACAAATTGTGGTATGGGAATGTAATGGAATACTAAATTCCATTCTCAACTGATCTCAACTGGGTACATTCCATGAGAAATAATATGGGATATTCATTGAATGAAGCAGATCCAAAACCTCAATCAGAGACTGATAAAGAAAGAAGACCCTGCTGTCCTCATTTTAGAGGTGTTGAGGAGAAAGTTTGCTCTGAAGTAAGAGAATATCAGCACCAAAGGAAATTGATGACCCTTTCTATGGCACCCTATATATGTCCTTTTTTGTACAACCTGTCTCACAACAGATACTTCTGCCCTGCAGTTAGAAATGTCCTTCCACAATGGAAAATACTGACAGGCTAGAAATGGAGAGAAGAGAGAAAAGCTGAACTGCCTCCTCACACTTCAAACCTTAGCAAAACTTTTATGGACAGTATTCTAAAAATAGTTTTGAGTTGTGGGTTTGCAGGCAATCAGTAGTGTTGCTCTGGTTGTTTTATGTTGATGAACAAGATGGGAACTTTTGTTTTCCTCCTTATTTGAAAATAGGCCCCAGATGGATGACTAGGTTTCCTGCACTATCTACCCAGTTCCTGATTTCAACTGGGTACATGCAGTTTGCATGCCCCTTAGACTCAGTAGCTTCCTTGCAAGGAATGAGAGTTTTGGGGAGTCCTCAGGTCTTCTCAATACCAGTCATAAACCAAGACTTGCCCCCTGCCCTCATGTTCCAACATCCAGCTGTTCTCAGTCAGGTCTCTTAAAGGTTCTGTAACTCAAACTCATGAACAGGTTGTTGCTGACAGGCCAGGGCTTTTTTTCCTCTAAAAATACAATTTGTAATACTATAAAGAAACCAAATCTTTCCATTCCCCTCCAGGATGCTTGTGGCCTCCTCATTACCATGGCATTAATGTCTTTGCTGCACTGCTATTGGGAGATCTCAGTAAGGAAGATGGAAGGGAGCTGTGTTTCATCTGGGGCCACTTTTTCTCATACTCAAACCCCTGTTAGGTCATGCCAAAGTGCTCATCCAACACACTTAATGCATTACTCAAGGTTTCTTGGGACGTCTTCAGTAAAGGTGTGTGCATGTGTGTGTGTAGTTTTTGGACTGAAGCACTACCTTGTATTAAAGGAAGTTTTTGATTGGTTAAAGAAATTTTAAAAAATGATAAGCAGGTATCCTTCAGAAAACCCTGCAAAGAATTATATGAACTGATGCTAAGTAAAGTGAGTAGAACCAGGAGACCACTGTGCACAATAACAGCAACATTGTTCAATGATCAACTTTGATAAACTTAACTCTTCATCAGTACAAGGATTTAAGACAATTCCAAAGAACTCATGACTGAAAATGCTATCCACATCCAGAGAAAGAACTATGGAGTCTGAATATAGATCGAAGCATACTATTTTCTCTCTTTCTTTTCTCCTGATGTTTCCCTTTGGTTCTAATTCTTCTTTACAACATTACTAATGTAGAAATATGTGTAATATGACTGTAAATGTAGGGCCTATATCTGATTGCATGCCATCTTAAGGAGGGAGACATGGAGGGAGGGGAAGAAAATTTAGAACTCGAAACGTTATAGAAGTGAATGTTGAATATTACAAACAAATACATAAATAAAATTAATAATATTTTAAAAAGTTTTGGATTCAGTAAAATCTAAGTTCAAATATGGCCTCAGATACTTACAAAGTGTGTGACCCTGGGCAATTCACTTAACCTACCTTTGCCTCAATTTATTCAAGTGTAAAATGGGAATAATTATAGCACTTGTCTCCCGGAAACACTGGGAGGATAAAGCTGTTGGTTAGTTTGTCCTTTATGGCCTAAGAGGGAGATGATGACAGGACTTGCAGTTACCTTGGATTTGAGTGAGGGAGGCCTGTGCAAGGTCACTAGCCTCATTTTCTCCTCGAGAGCCATCTGTATCCAGTGACCTGATTTATCAGGATGACTGGGGGATGACCCAGGATGTAATGGGAGATATGGGCCCTTTTAGGCTAAAGTCTTTTCAGGGACTTACTTAGAGTGTAGTAATGCCCATTGAGTGAATAGGCCTTTTTAGGAAGTGAGTCAAGGGATGACCCTTTTGATTAGAAATGAAAAAAAAAATCTAGCTGGGAGGGGAAGACCCTCTAGCTTGCTGTTCCAAAGGGAAACAGTTACCATTTATAGGTATTTAACTTAACTTGGGGTTTGCTGGCTAGATTCCTTCCTTCCTTCCTTCCTTCCTTCCTTCCTTCCTTCCTTCCTTCCTTCCTTCCTTCTTTTCTTCCTTCCATCCTTTCATCTTTCTTTCCTTCCATCCTCCCTTCCTTCATAAAACCTTCAACCAGTCTCACTCTGAACCTCATAGATTGGAACACAATAGATCCCAGCCCATGCTCCACTTAATGGTATTTTGGGAACCTCCTGGCTTACAGTGGGGATAAAAAGGAAAAGAACAAACATTAAGTGCCTACTAAAAGCCAGTCACTAAGCTAAGTGCTTTGCAAATAATATCTCATTTTGAGTCTCATAACCATTCTTTGATCTAGATGCTGTCATTATACCATTTTATAGTAAAGGAAACTGAGGCTGATGGAGGTTAAATAGCTTGCCCAGGGTCACGTAGCTAGTGTCTGAGGAAAGATTTGAATTCAGGACTTCCTAACTATATGTCCACTGCTCTATCCATGGTGCTCCATCTTAATAAAATACTTTATAAATGCCAGATATTATTGGAAAGTGTTTTTTAAATCTTTAATATTCTTCCTAATTTCTATTTTACACTAAAATTGCCACATTTTATGAGCTCCCTTCTTTCTCCAATCTATTTTTTTTACTATTTATTTTTCACATTAGTTCCATGTGTTATGAATCTATAAAGTCTATGTAGTCTGTATACTGACAATATTAAAAAACTACTTTTCCCTTTTTAACTAATCTTGACTAATTAAGCTAATTGGGTCATTGCTGTTAATATATCCACAACTTAAGGCTTTTGCACTACAGCTAAGACACTTCATCTCTCCAACTCTCTCTCTCTCTCTCTCTCTCTCTCTCTCTCTCTCTCTCTCTCTCTCTCCCTCCCTCCCTCCGTCCCTCCCTCCTTCCCTCCCTCTTGTCTCCTCTCCCTCCCTCCTCCTCTCTCCTCTCTCTCTCTCACTCTCTCTGTCTCTCTGCCTCTCCCCTACCTCCTTCTCTCCCTCCCTCCTCCTGTCTCTCACTCATTCTCTCTCTCTTTATCTCTGTCTGGCAGTCTTTGCTAATAAGCAAACTTTAAATGAACTTAAAATAACACACAAAAAAGAACAATCAAAAACTTAATCAGAATCAGACTGAGACCTGAAAAGTAGATGCTATGCATAAAGAGATTATCTGGTCCATGGATTCTTCATCTAGTGAGCTTTGACTTTAAAAAATGGATGACTTTGACTATAATTGATTTCCTTTGTAATGTTATAATTTTTATTTTTTTCTCTAAGAATTTTTTTTTTTCTCAGAAGGAATCCTTGGGCTTCTTTGGTCTGCTAAAAGGGGTATATGGAAAAAAATGAAAAACTTTCACTCTGGTCCATTCACCTCATTTAATAAACCAGGAGGTTATTGACTTTCCCAGGGCTACACAGCTGAGAGGCATTGTTAGGAAGAGAACACAGGTTGTCTAACTCCCATTTCAGCCCCTTCCTAGTGCACCTATATTCTGGTAGTTCTAAATTTTGTGACTTAAAGTCTTTTAAATATTTGTGAAAGAAATCACAAACAATGTAACCATACACCAAATAAATCATATATTTAAAATATTGTAGAAATCAAATTTTCAACTCTAGCAATTGAGGGGGAAGAACATTTCTTTTAAATTATTTTGGCATTCAAATATTATAGTTATGTAAGACTCAGAGGTAATTGAGACACAGAGGTAATTGAGACACATACATATGTTTGTATCTATATGAATGCATGGGTACATATACATATGTATATATGTGTGTGGATTTTATAGAAATATTCCTATCTATAGGAATAGATATGGGGTGGTATTTCCAAGAATCATTTAGGGTTATTAAAAACCATCTGTGTCAATATATTATGAACTAGGGTCCAAAATAATGCAAATGCAAATTTTAATTTATCAATAAAAAGCATTTATTAAATATCGTGAAAGGACCAGGCACTATCCTAGGTGCTGAGAACATAAAGCCAAAAGTGAAAGTGTCCTCAAAATGTTTACATTTTATTGGAGAAGGCATATCCAAATTATACAGTAACCAGATCTAGTGAAATGGGGCGGGGAGGGAGTAGAAATTGCCTTTGACTTTAGCTAGGAAGTATTAGTAAAACAATTAATTCAATTAGAAGTAAATTGACATCCAATATGCTATGACCTAAGAAGAAGAAAAAATTGGATTGTTTGAAAAAAGGAGAGAAGTTGTTTTTTCTGTTTGTTTGTTTTTGTGTTTCAGAACAGTCACTTGAGTATGTCTCATATAAGGTCAGTTTGTTTGAATCTATTTGGCATTTCAGTTTGAATGGGGGATGAAGATAATCATAGCAGTAGCTTGGGGGAAAAATAAGCTTTCAAGGATTCCTTTTTCTCCCTAGTTCACTTTTGAGTTTGTACATAATGATAAGTGATCACCAGCTAGAAGAGTCCTTGATTTCATATCTTGATAGTGATAAAAGCTTCCTTTACAGTGTGTGAAAGGTAAAATAATTTGTCTCTTTCCCCTTAATCCTGGCTAAGTCAGATACTACATAGTAGAAGAACTGATTCAAAGAATTGTGGAGTTGGAAGGAATTACTCTAATCTCAAAGCTGGAATTCTATCTACAGTGACCTTGTTCAAAGGTTATCTGATATGTACTTGAAGACAGTTCAGTGATGGGAAACTTCCAGAGACAACCTACTCTATTTTGGTGGAGCTAATCATTAGGAAGTTTTTCTTATATTGAAATGAATTTTATCTTCATTGTAATTTATGCCTATTCTGATATTTGAAGCTAAATAGAGTAAGTTTAATTCCTTAACCTAGCTATCATAAATTATTTCCCAGTCAATCACTCAAGCCTGTTTCCTCATGTCCAAAAAAGGGACCATAATGTTTCCTGTCCCATAGGAGTGTCGTGAGATTCAAATGAAAAACAAATCTGAACCCCTTTTCAAAACTTCTGAGTGTTAGTTATTCTTATCAATGATGACAATAATATCCCTCCCATGCCTTCTCTTCTCCATACTAAACATCCAGTTATGTTCAGTTTCAGCATGTTTAATGAGTTGCTAAGACTTGTTAATTGTGCATGATAATAACAAAAACAATATTAATAGTAATTAATTAGTAATATCACTAATATTATTAGTAATGGTAATTAAATAGTAATTAATAGTAATAGCATTTTAATGTTTGCAAAGCAGTTTAAAAATATTATCTTATTTAATCCTCACACCAATCCTGGGAGGTATAGGTGCTATTATTATCCTCCTTTTGAAGATACAGATAATGAGACAGAATTTAAGAAGGGTCACACAGCTAGAAGAGCCTGAGACCAGATTTGAACTTAACTCATCGCAATTCCAGGTCCAATGCCTTAGCATACTTTCATGTAACTTCCTCTTAACATATCTCACTTCTATCTCCTGTACACTGGAGAGAGTGCTAGACTTGGTGTTACAAAGTCTTGAGTTCAAATGTGACCTCAATAATTACTAGTTTTTGATCCTGGGCACATCACTTAACTTCTGTCTGTCTCAGTTTCCTCATTTGTAAAATTTGGATAATAGATCATCTATCTCACAAGGCTGTTGTGAGTATAAAATTTAATAATATCTGCAAAACACTTTGAAAACCTTAAAATGCTATAAAAATTGTATGTATAATTTTATTATCATCATCGTCGTCATCATCATCATCATCATTTTGCTACTCATATTGCCAGAACCTTAGTCCAGACACTAATCCTCTCTCACCTGAAATATTTCCATCAATAATGTCCTAATTAGTCTCCCTGTCTCCAGTATCTCCCTTCTACAATCCATCATCCACAAAGCTACCAAAGTGATATTCCTTAAGCACAATTAATCACAATATGTATTAAGTACTTTCTATATGCCAGGCATTGTGCTAAATTCTGAAGATAAAAAGAAAAGTAAAAACTTAGCTCATGTGCTCATGGAGCTCATATTCCAATGGGTCTAACTATATCATTTCCTTGCTCAAAAAACTTCCAGTAGCCCCATATTGCTTCTTGCTTAAAACACAAAGTATTTTTGGCATTTAAATTTCTCCACAAAATGGCTTCAGGTTACCATCCCAGGCTTATTGCACATTACTCTTCTCACCCTTTAATCTCTAACCAAATTGGTCTATTTGATTTTTCCATACAAGTTATCCCATTTACAAAGAGTCTCATACCTGGAATATTCTTCCTCCTTACCTCTCCTATATCAAAAGATGATAGATTTAGAGGTATTAGGCATCCCAGATGTCACCTAGTTCTGTTCTCTCTGATGAGGAAACTGAAGAATAGTGGGATTGAGTAATTCACCAAAATCTACCTGTAGTGGTGAACAGCAGGATCCAAACCCCAGTCCTCTGACTCTAAAGTTCAGTGCTCTTTACAATGCACCAGTCAGTCAACTTATTACTTGTCAGGCGATATGTTAGGCAATGGAAATTAACAAAAAGCTAAGAGACAATCTCTGCTGCCAAGGAAACAAGTAGTCTAATGGGGGTAGACACCATGCAAACAACTACATTAATCAAGCTATATAAATAGACAGGATAAAAAACAAACAAAACAAAAAAGTTTCTTGCAGGTAGGACTTTTGCTGAAACATGAAGGAAGGCAGAGAAAGGAGAAAGTTGCAGCACCATGTTACCTGTAAAAAATTCAAATCCCCAAGCTTCCTTCAAAGTTTACCACTTCCTAACAGAGGCCTTTCTTGATTTCCCTTCCTACTCTTACTTCCCTTTCCCACTTCAACATTATTTGATGTTTCCTTTGTACATATCTCATATTTGCTCATATTGAGGAGAGGTTATGTTTTGCCTTTTCCCTATTCAGAGGGAATTCACAGAGTTTTTGGCCTATAATAGGCACCTTGTACAGTTTTCCTTAGTGATTCACCATATTCTTGTTCAACAGAATGTTGAATCTCCTTAACAATCTAGCACTCTCTTTTGGTCATGCCCTAACTTGCCAATATCTTTCTAAATTCTTGCAGCTAGGATTTGACACAATACTACTGATATTATCTGATCAGGGTCTAGTGCAACAGGCTTAATACCCATCATTTCCTCCTCTCTGATTTGCTCTGAAAGTTAATTTCTATGTCTGAGCTGCCTAAGATTACATTATCTTTTTTTTTTGAAAGTCAAATTTTCTGTTCAGCTCTCATCTATTCATCAAGCATGCTTGAAAATCCTCTATTTCATTGGATATCCATATTTTCCCCTAAAGAATTATACTCAGTTTTGTTGGGGAGTGATTCTTGGTTTTAATTCTAGCTCCTTTGACCTCCAGTATATCAGATTCCAAGTCCTTCCATCCCTTAATATAGAAGCTGCTAGATCTTGTGTTATCCTGATTGTGTTTCCACAATACTCAAATTGTTTCTTCCTGACTGCTTATATTATTTTCTCCTTGACCTGGGAACTCTGGAATTTGGCTATAATATTCCTAGGAGTTTTCTTTCTGGGATATTTTTCAAGATGCAATTTGTATATTCTTTCACTTTTATTTTGCCCTCTAATTCTAGAATATCAGGGAAGTTTTGCTTGATCGTTTCTTGAAGGGTGATTTCTAGGTTCTTTTTTGATCATGTCTTTCAGGGAGTCCAACAATTTTTAATTATCTCTCCTGGTTCTATTTTCCTGATCAGTTGTTTTTCCAACAAGATATTTCTATATTTTTATACTTTTGGATCTGTTTTATAATATCTTGATTTCTCATAAAATCATTACCTGCCATTTGTTCCATTCTCATTTTGAAGTAATTATTTTCTTCAGTGAGCTTTTGGACTTCCTTTTCCATCTGGCAAATTAGATTTTTTTAAGGCATTCTTCTCCTAATTGGCTTTTTGGGCTTCTTTTGCAATTTCAATTAGTTATTTTTTAAGGTATTGTTTTTTTCAATATGTTTTGGTTCTCGCTTAGTAAATTGTTGGTTCATTTTTCATGATTTTCTTGAATCACTCTCATTTCTCTTCCCATTTTTTCCCTCTACTTCTCTTACTTGATTTTCAAAATCCTTTTTGAGCTCCTCCATGGCCTGAGACCAATTCATATTTTTCTTGCAGGCTTTTGATGCAGGAGTTTTGACTTTGTTGTCTTCTTCTGGTTCTATGTTTTGATCTTCTTTGTCACCAAAGAATGATTCTATAGTCTGATTTCTTTTCCTCTTTTTGCTCATTTTCCCAGCCAATTACTTTACTTTTGACCTCTTTGCCACTGTAGAATTCTGCCTTCTGAGTGGAGAGTGCTGCATCCTAAATTTCTGGTGTTATGCATAGCTGTTGTCAGAGCTATTTCTAGGCACTTGCCTCAGATCTGTGAGGAGGACTCCCTCTCCACAGGTGCCATAAGCTCTGCCATGCCAACACTCCTCACTGCAGGACTGCCATCCAAGACTGCAACTCAGATCCAACCAGAATCCTGCCTCAGCAGCAGCACCAGCAAAGAAATTCCTGCAATTGCCCTCTGATCAGTCACTTGGTTCCCCCAGCATCTGTGGGCCTGGAGCTCTGGAAGCAGCCACTGCAGCTGCTGTCACCACCACCTCCACCACCCAGCAGGAAGGGGCCAGACCAAGCTCTTCTCTCACCTAGGTCCAACAGAGCTTCCCCTCTGACTTTTACTTTCTCTTTGGCATTTGTGGGTTGAGTCTGGAAACCACAACACCATCCAGTGATTCAATACCCTCAGGTCTGTTCTAGCCAGTCTGTTTCACTGGTCTGTGCTGGCACAGCCCAGGTGGGACTGTGCTCCATTCCCAGCCTCATACAACAGTCCCTTCTCTTCAGCTTGCCAGCCTGTATTCAGCTGGACATATATTCCACTCCGTCACTTTGTGGGTCCTGTAGCTCTAAAATTGGTTTAGAGTCATTTTTTTACAGGTATTACAGGTGATCAGGGGACTAGCTCAAGCAAGTTCCTGCTTTTACTCCACCATCTGGTTCAACTTTCTTAGTGGTTCCTTTTTCTATAAATGTTTGACAACACTGTATTAGACTATGCTCAAGTCTATGTCACTTTATCAACCACAAGGTTAATCTGAGAAACTTTATCAAATATCATACTGAAATACTGATAAACTATCTCCATGACATTTGAAGGATAGGGTATAAAGTTGGTAGGCTGAAGAAATATTTAAATTTATATTTTAAGCAGAATAGCCCATAAATTCAAAAATATAAATTTGAAGGAACCTCAGAGGCCATCTAATCCAACCCCCAAGTTTTACAGCTATCCAGAGAGTAGAAGCATACAACCCTATGTAAGAAGGAGAGATTTTGCTTATATTGGTCCTCTGGAATCTCTTTGCCTTTCTTCTGGTCATAAGTCAAAGACCTGTGTCCCAGGTTTTTACCTGCTTTTTCTTTTGGGGGAGAAATGAGGGAGGGGTGTGTGTAACATATCCTGGATCAGGGTGACAGAAAGAAGTGAAATGATCTTTTCCCCTTAATGTACTGAAATAAAGAAAAATATTTTGATGCCTCACTCATATTTATCCTTAGTCCATCCATTCAGTACTGGCAAAAATGTGAGATTTGGATTGGTTGACTTATGAGGTTAACCAATTAGTTAGTCAAACATTTTAAAAAATGCTTCCAGATCCAATGTCTATGATTCCATGACATTTTTAAAATTTTTATTTGTATTTAATATTTTAGGACAAGAAAATTCATTTGTTATCAATAAGATTAAACATTATTGTAATTATTTTCAAGGGACATTGAAAACAGCTAAATTGACTATAAGTTTAGCACATTTAAATTATGTTTCTAGTATTGAACAGTAAATATTTGTAAGAAGTCAAGATCAGTTTTGAAGTGCTGTTTTTGTACTACACTAAAGACTAATGGAATTACCAAACTTGGTGGATAATGTTTCATAGAAGCAATCACGGTTGGCAGTAGACTACAATCTTGATATCTGGATGATACGCTTGGACTTTGTATTTTTGTATTTTAAAATTCTAGCAGATAGCATATAAAATATACTTCTGATGATTTCTTTAAGATGATAAAGACAATAGCTTTAAAAAGACAGAGAAAAATTAGTTACAAAGGTTTAGATTCACACAATGGGAAAGAGTGGATTGAACATACCCCATGAGTCTTCCTATTCACTCAGGCTTGCCTATTATGAGGCAAGGATGGCAGATGTGTGACAGCTTCAGCCTGATCTCAAGGTCTTACTTTAAATATAAAGGCATATTTCAATTCTTCAGAGAGATGTAGTATGGCAGCTGGAGAGCAGAGTATGTACAATGCAGGTGAGGAAGATGCGAAGAATAAAGCGATCCCTGACAATTCATCATATGTGTCAAAGAAGAGTCAAGAGGCACTATTGGGTTTGACGAACAAAGGGACTCCATATGTCTCTGAAGCACAGGGATTCCAAGTTCTTAGGTACTTGATTGTATTAATTATAACACTGGTAAGTTTATAGTGCAGTACTGAGTGTCTTAAGTAGATAATTAACAAATACCTGTTACTGAATTAATTATGAATTTTTAAAACAATCTGGGTTTCAAAGTAAGGTTTTTAAATAATTGTTCTAACCATTTCTATACACTTTATTGACCTTGTTAAAAGTTAAAATTTACTTTTAGAATTAATTTTTAAGGTGGCTTTTAACATAGATTTTTTTAATGGAAACCTAATTTAAAATTCCAACTCTGCCACTTAATAACCATGTGTCTATGGGCTAATCACTTTATCTTAATTTCATCATCTGTCAAACTGAGTCCTTGAATTAGAATATCTCTTAAAACACCTCCAATTCTGTCTTTGATGACTTTATAAGCACCAGAATTTCTCATCTCTATATTCTAGGAATGAGAATGGAAAAGGGACACTCAGTATGTGTTTGTTTCCATGAGAGGTAAAGGAATGGACAGAGGACAGGAACAAATGTAAGGTTCTAAAATGCTATAAATTCTCTATTTTTAACTATATGGTGACTAAAACTAAGAAAAATAATACTCATCTTTTTCATTCTGCTATTGAATATCCATCCATAACTTTCAAAAGAAAAGGTAGGAAATATGGATTCATAAAATAAATTACTGTAGCACAGCTTTTTTAAACATATATTTTCTTTCCTTAGAACTAGGATTCTAGGATTACCAGGGTGGCTAGGTGGTGCAGTAAATAGAACACCAGCCCTAGAGTCAGGAGGACCTGAGTTCAAATGTGGCCTCAGACACTTAACACAAAAAACTAGCAGTGTGACCTTGGGCAAGTCACTTAACCCAAATTGCCCCTCCAAAAAGAAAAAAAAAAGAACTAGGATTACCTTGATTTCCAAAAGCCATTTATGGTTTGGAATGACTCAATTTGAAACTTTCCTTTTCTTTTTGATTATGTTTTCCCCCTTCCCCCCGAAAAAAAAAACACTTTAGAAAATTACTAATAAATATAAATTTACATTCATTTATATAAAATATAAAAACACTAATGAATATAAAAAAAATACCAATATAAATAAAAGAGTGGTCATGCATTTATTTCACCCTAGAACTTTTAGTCTACTCAGTCCTGCCCAATAGGGAAGACTTCAGGAATTCTCTGAAGGTGATAGGCTTCACCATATTGCCAAATGTGTCCATGACAAACAGACAAAACAAAATGGTTAAGAACTCATGGGCTGAGTGATTGCTCCAAGATACCTTCTTTAGCTCCAGATCCATGATCCTCTAATCTCTATATCTATCAATGGCACCAAAATGATAATGATGATGATATTTAGATATTTTTATAGAGCTTTAAGGAACGACCTAAGTTTTGAACTTCCTCCACCAGAGAATAAGATTCTATAGGGTGAAGTATTACTTGGAGCTATTGAGGAAATGGATGTACATTTGTTCTCACTACATTGTTGAAATAAGCACCCTTTGTAAAAGCTATCCGTTGTTTAGTGGTTAAATGAAATTGGAGCATGAGTCATAGGCCACTTGTAATAGAAGAATCCGGTCAGTGAGGCCGTCGTCAAGCACTAAGAGAACCCTATAAAACCCTTACAGTACCCTAGAACTGTGACAGGCAGATTTAGCAGCCTAGCTCTGAGAAAGAGAACCAGTAAATATGTTACATTTGTTCTCATTTTCATTTTGGTTTTGATTGGGTTGGATAATGAGATTGGTTTTTTACCTTTCTATGTTGCATAAACAACATAGATACCTTAAACTCAACATGTCTAAAATTGAACTTATCCTCCCTGCCCCTCAAAACCAACCTCCTTCCCTCTCCCTACTTTTCTTGAAGGGCCTGGATAACTGGGAGGATCTAGGTAGCATCTTCAACTCCTCAGTCTCTCTTACCCTCACCCTTTTCCAAGTAGTTGCCAAATCCTGTCCATTCTATCTTTGTAATATCTCTTTTATATGTCCCCTTCTCTCTTCTGCTGGAGCCATCACCTTTGTCTAGTCATTCATTAACTTGTTGCTTGTCTATTACAATTGTCTGATATTAGGCTTTCCTGCCTCAAGCTTCCACCCCTCCCCAGTCTATCCTCCACTCTGCTGTCAAATTTATCTTCCTAAAACCCATATCTGGCAATATCACCCCTCCCCCTACTTCAAGATATTACAGTGACTATTATTTCCCAGATAAAATTAAAATCCCATTTGACTTTTAAAGTTGTTCACAAACTGTCCCTTTTCCTTCCTTTCTAGTCATTTTACACTTTACTTTTTCCCCTACTGCGTCATACTCTGAGACTGAGGAACACTGGCCTCCCTGCTTTTTCTCACAGAATAAACTATATTTGCCAATTCCATTCATTTCCCCTGATTGTCCTCACTGTCTTCAGTGTTATCCCTCTTCATCTCCTTCCCCTGTACTTGATGGCTTCTCTCAAGTTTCAGCTTAAACCTCACCTTGTCCAAGAAGATACTCAAATTCCGCTTAATGCTAAGGCTTCCTCTCTGTTGATTAATTGAAATTCACCTTGAATATAGCTTTGTACTAAGTTGTTTGCCTGTTATCTCCCAAATTGGACTGTGAGCTCCTTGAGAATAGGGATTTTCTTATGCCTTTCTTTGCATCCCCACCCCTTAGTATTGTCTGGAACATAGCAGATATTTAATAAATGCTTCCTTTTTGACATGCCTAAGAAATGTATGACTAGAGAGATGGGCTGGTCATGTAACGAATGAAAAACAAGAGATTTACTTATACCCACAATATCCTAAAGAGTCCCTGGTACCTTGACAAAATCCCCATGGAAAAGCAATGAGATAATATAGGTAATAACTGAACAGGATAAGATGCCTTGAATAGGTAGTGATGGATAATATCCATAGGGACATAGGAACTAGTGAGACCATGGATACTTCCAAATAACAAAAATGACCTATTAACTCTGTTTTATGCGGAAAATGAAATGTTCTATCATAATACTGAAGAGCAGCACTTGAGTCTACTTACACACATTCTGTGTGTGTGTGTGTGTGTGTGTGTGTGAATTTTTTATAGCAATAGGACTAAACAGTCTATCCTGCTTGAATTTTACTTTCTGTATGGATCACAAGTCTTTATTTTTCTTAAGGAGGTAGATTTTATTTTTTTTATTTTTATATTTTTACTTTTTTGGAGGGGAGAAGGCAGGCTAAATGGGATTAAGTGACTTGCCCAGGTCACACGTTTATTAAGTGTCAAGTGTCTGAGGCCGGATTTGAACTTAGGCCCTCCTGACTCCAGGGTCAGTGCTTTATTCACTGTGCCACTTAGCTGCCCTGATAGATTTTATTCTTATAATTTATTTTCTTTCTTTCTAGAGGCTACTTTTATTTTTGGCCAAAATTAATTTTAAAGATCAATTTCCTGAGTTGTTAACAAAAAAAGACCAGAAAACTTGCCCTGAAAAGTTAGTCACGAGAATAGACTATTTGTCAGATACCATAAATATCCTATACAAATCTAAATGTTAAGTCATTTTTTCCCACTAGTAGAATTTCAGTATCTTCATGCAATAATGCAGTAAATCATCTCAAGTACGAAGATAATAGAAAGCAAGAAACAGTCTAAAGTAATGAAGACATAAAAGATACAAACAAGCCGATTAAGACAAGTACTTTGTTCTTACTTTGTGTTGCTTGTGGGTTAGGTCTGAAAGAGTCCTTTTATCAAAAAGCCTCACACCAGTTAATGGTGGTGTGGGGAGAATAGGTTTTGCTATGTTTAAATTCCATTAGGGCATTGTGGATTTTAACTTCCTCAGTGAGCCTTTTAACTTCTGAAGTAAGTCTTCTGAGGTTTATGTTCTCTAGGCAAAGCGTGCCTCCCTATTTCTAATAAAAAAATAAAAGGAAATAAAACAAACAAAACAACAAAAGAGAGCTTTTCACAGTATGTGTCTTCTGTGAAACTGTTATGAAATATTTCTATATTATAAATGTGAAACTTAGTGAAGAGAGACCTTGTCTTGGACCCAGAAAAGGTCAAAAGCCTTACCTCCTCCCCACATGTACTGACTCTGTGATCCAGAGAAGAGTACTTCTCTATGCGTGAGACAATTCTGTACGACTATGAATGGGTAGGAGGAGTGCCTCATCATGAACTCCCTTTAGCAATGAAATAGCAAATCTAGGCCTTATCCCTATCCCTAAGTAAAATGAAACGGAGATATACAGGGCAGCTTCAGTTAACCAGAAGCCTGCTAAATTGAACTCTGCTAAATTGCTAAATTGAATATACAGATATTTTGCATCCAATTCATTTTTTTTTAGGGAAAGAAAGAAATACTAAGTTGATGCAAAGGTCTCAAACATATGACCCCCAGCCATATGTAGTTCTAAATAGGAATCAAATCATTTTAAAATGTAACTAGGAATTATTTAACCAAATAAATGATAGATTATAACATAGATAATATTACCTTTATAGCTGTCAATAGGCAGTAAATAGGAATCCTTATATTTGAATTTGTGGGCCCCATTTCCATTTAACTATAATGTCACTAGTGTAGGGGATTTGGTCAGTTTAAAATATATGTCCTAAGTGAATGCTAGGACACCATAATTATAACCTCTCTTCCATAGGAGTGGTACAGTCATTGAAAGAGCCAGAATCAGGAAAAGAAAAAAAAAGAAAATTTTCCACTCACTAAGGAAAATGCGTTAATATCTTTAAAATATTTTATTATTCTCCTTACAATTGGGAGGCATAGTGGATAGAGCACTGGGCTTGAGTCAGGAAAATTAAAATTAGTCAAATTAAAATTGGCTTCAGACGCTCACTCTATGACAACCTCCAACTCCTTTTTCTATTCATAGATTTCCTCGATAATGTTGTCAATTGACAATGTCAGTATTTATTAAATACTTCTATGAGCAAGACTTTGTTCTAAGAGCAGGGGAAACTAAGAAAGGCCAAAAATCAGTCCCTGGGCAAGACACAACCTCTCTTGGTCTCATTCATTGTCTTCACTTATACTAACACCTACCCTCCCAGGGTTATTATGAGGAACAGATGAGATACTATATGTAAGGCACTTTGTAAACCTTATGTACATCAGCTACAATGTCTTTTCTTCCTATTATTAATTGCAATTCCTCCATAACTTAATAGATAGTTCTCAAGAGTTATGATGGCCAAAAATTTCATCACATTCTGGCAACTACATGATGAATGTCTCCAAACTTAGGACAACCAATACATCAATGACACCAGGGCCTCACTTTTCCAGCTTGGTCACAACCGCCATAGGTGCAGGAATCCAGAGTCATGACTTGTTGGAACAGTAGTTTATTACAGGCAGCTTGGTGGTTCATTAGATAGAGTACTGAGCCTGGAATCAGCAAGACCTGAGTTCAGATTCAGCCTTAGATACTTCCTAGTTGTGATCCTAAGCAAATCACTTTAAAATTTTTTGCCTCAGTTTCCCTATCTATAAAATGAGCTGGAGAAGGAAATGGCAAACTACTCCATATCTTTGCCAAGAAAACCATAAATGGGAATCACAAAAAGTCAGAACTAATATGAGTGAATAATCAATTATTTCATTAAACACTTCGTTAAAGTATGAATACATTTCATTGTTAGATGGTATCACTGAACCAATGAAATTTTATTTATATCTATATGTCTATAGATACAAATATAGATAGATATAGCTCCATAATGGCCATTTCAAAAGGATAAAACAAAGAAATTATATTTCTGTTTTACTTAGTTATCCAGAATTACCTGCCCCCTGGCTATGCTGGTTCACTAAGGATTTAATTTAGTAAGTACAATGTACTTACCACTTAAATAATTGTGTGAAATAAAAGAATGGGCAAATCACTTGAAGGGAATGCAAAATTAAAATGATAGCAATTGTATACCATATTCTGCCAACTGTAGAATTTTTTTAACTAAAATACAGTCTGTGTTCCCACAAAGCTTATAATCTAGCTGGAGAGATAAGACTTATGACATGACTAGAAAATAACATAAAGAAATACATAATTAGAGAAGTTAAGAAGGTATGGGAGTTGGGGAGATTGTTTACTTTGATTTCTAGCATTTGGCAATTTTGTTTTTTTCCTTTACAGAGAAATGATACAAATTTAAACAAGGATTTTATCTTCTGCTTATGTCAGAATTTCTTTTAAATAGCAATAAAATAAATCAGTTCCCAGGCTGTGGGTAGTGAACAAATAACAATATATTGAAGAAAGAGAAAATGGGGGCTTTGTCCTTTGGTTTATGGCAAATGAAGCTGCTAGGTGATAGAGGTAATTTTTATAAGCACCCAATTGCAATACAATCATAGAATCTAAGGTAGTATGGTGTATCTCTATTATTTTCCCTTATTCTCCAAGCCCTCAAGATTTAAATTTGAGTCCTAGAAGAAACAATTTTAAAAGACTTGCTTATTCTATTAGGTGTTTTTGTTGTGTGTGTGTGTGTGTACTTTGGGAGAGGGTTTTCAGTTTTAATTTAATGTAATTGAATGTATTAATAATAATTTATAAATACATGCATAAAGTATATAAAATATAAATGATTAATAAAAATTAATTATAATTTATTAATACATTTAATAGAATAATTTCAGACTTTAGTATACAAAATTGCTTCAGAGTTTTTAATGCATGACACCTAGTTTTGTCTGACCTGCCTGGTGCTATTGATGGGTGTTGATATAACAGTCTCACATATAATCATAAGAATATAGTCATTGAAAAGAACTTTGATCTGTTTCCCTCAATGGTTAGGAGTGGTCTTGAGGCAATGACACAAAGCAGAAAGGGTACTGGATTTGAAATCTGGAGAATTTTTTTGGGTTCCCTCCCTCTGACATTTGCTATAGCAATGACCTTGAGAAAGTCATTCCGTTTTCTGTACCCTAGTTGTCATACAGCAAGCTGTGAGATTTGTTATGAATCTTTGTCTAAGAATGTTATAATGAGGCACTCACAGATCCACCATTCATAGCAATATTAGAATTAATAGGCAACACCCTCTAGCTGTTTGAATGAGTATGCATCATCCCTTTTATCACTTCAAGCCAATAGACATGGTTCCTAGTGGGTCACAGGTTGAGGAGACAACTTTCTATTATGAATAAAATAATTTTCTTGATTTGAAACTATGCTCCCCAATAAGTCATGCACGTAGGATTCAAAAATTAGCTTTCTGCTTATTAATGGGGCAAGACCATCTTGATTTTTAATAAATTCCTTCTTTGTCAGAGCTCAAAATGTAGAAATACACCCTTAGGAGAAAAGCTAAGAAATAGTCTTTTATATGAGCAAGTACATATGTGACTAAAATCACATGACCTAACTGGACTAGAAGTAGGAGGCAGAAGTTCAGAAAGATTTCCAGATCATTCCTCTTAACCTTCCTCTCTCCCCTTCTGTTTGACAACGGAGCACCAGCATGCTCTTGGGGCTCTGTTTCTGATCTGACTTAGTTCTTTTTTCATAAATGCATTGGGAACCTGAGGGCCTATCAGAGTCACTGAAGTCAGATCTGGATAGGCTGCTACTCTTTTGGAAAGAAGCGGAAATGACTAGGATTCTTTCTTTTACCCTTTTCTTCTCTCCTAGGAATTTGGAAGTCTGCTTGGCTCAATATTTAGGCAGATCCCTCTTGGTTTTTTAATTTATTGAAATCTCTTTCCATGAATAATTGAGTATAACTTTTTAGAATTAGTTTTAAGGATATTATGTTCATTACAGAGTAGTGATCTTTGAGAAAGTATGTGTTTCTACTGAGTCAGGACTTCACCTAATAACTTGCTTCATAAGATTTGCTTCATCATTGATCAAATATTTTTACCTAGGGTCCAAGTGGCAATTTCTCATTAAGTATTTATCTCTGTAGAACAAAACTGTTTATTTATTTTTGTGGAGTTAATATTCCTAGGATCTATGTCAAATGCTTAGAATATCCTTAAAATATTGGACCCCAAAAGACTGGGGGTTTAAGTAGAATTAAAGAGTGGAGGAGGATTTAGGGAGTATTTTCCCAACATCATTTCTTCTTTGATCAGTTTCAACAACCCTATTGTATGGATGACCAGAATAACCATTTCCCACCCCCACCCCACTCCCTCACTGACTCCATTTCCATTGTTGTCCTTCATTGCCATCATCTATAGCTGCGACATTTTTTATAGCTCTAAATATATATTTTTATATGTACTCCTATGTATGGCAAGACTAGATCTCAGCAGCTGCTGAAATTGTTTGACATGTATACTTGGCTGAAAAATCTGGAAATGTCCTTTTTACCTCTTCATTTAAAAATAGACTAGCATCAAATCCATCACATTCCTGTGGAGATGACCCTGCCTCATATCAGTTTTGATGACTGAGCATTTCAGCATTGTATCACTAATATGCAACTGAGAAGAAAAACTCAGAAAGCTTAACGTGAAAAAATTCTGTTTGCTAGAGATATAGAAAGAAGAAAGATGAGGTGTCCCTTAGTTTGAGAAGTAGTTTAGAGATAAGAAAAGGGCCTTTTCCTTGAGTTTTCACACATATTTGCATTAATACCTGATGAAATTACTTTATGATTGTTAGACCTCATTATTGTTTGCTTGTATAAAATGCTTATGCATGCGCACAATCTATTTACTTCAATAAGTATGCATTTCAGCAAATGAATTTGGCAATTCACTTCCTTAGATGAAATGGGAAATCATGTGACTTTAAAATATTAATATCTATCAGTACTTTAACTCTACATTATATATTTAAATATTACATTTATAATTCTAGCAAAATATTTCTCTATCTTCCCACACACGTACACACATTTATGCAGGCACACACATGCACACATACACACAAAAATGTATTTCTTTACCAAACTCTTTGTCAGATATGGATATCATATTTGAGTCATTTCAAATATCAGATATATATTCAATGCCTATGCTGATATACAGAAATAATTCTGTGTGTATAAATATATATGTATACACACATGCATATATATAGTCCTGCATCTATGAAATTATTCCCAGTTTATAAATAGTTATGATTCATAGTATAATTTTATATGTATGATATCTAATTTTTACCTAATATAATAGGTAATTCTTATTTGATATTTACATACATGTATATCCAAATATATACATAAAATATTTTATCTCTCAATGTAGCCACCAAATTCCCCTGATACTTCATCTAAACATGACATTTATATTGAGCAAATGGTATCAGTAAATGTTCATGCATGTTTATGTGTATATTAGGAGAAACAGTGTATTTTGGTAGAATATAATAGTACAATATATAATATAGAAAAGAGAGTGTGGTACATAATGATATTTTATGTATTCATGGTGGATAGAGAGAGAGTTTTGAACCCAGGAAAAATGAGGTTCAAGTTCTGTTTCTGAAAATAATGCCTGTGTGACCCTCAATAAGCACCTTGATATGTCTCAGTGCTCTAAGTTCCTCTCTAAGACTATAAAGCCTATATCATTAGAGGAAGTTTCCTCATCAAAAACCCTTTACAAAAATTAAGTCACAGACATATTTTTGGGGAGAGAGGATAAACATTGAGCAAAATATAATTAATGTGTTGTATGTTTCTTGGGGTGGGGGAGAGGGAAATTTACATGATAATTTTATTATATATTTAAAAGTAATAGATGTGTAACTTCACTGGCAATTATCTTTTTTTACTTTAACTATTTTATGAAAATATTTGTTTTATTTAAGATCAGAATAAATAAAATTTTGAAAAAATATGTTGAATGAATATATCTTATCTCTCCCACTAAGCGCTAAATATGTTGAGATGATCAGTGTGAGCTCCTAGGGTCATAATTTTAAAACCTTGGGTCTTATTTATTACAGTGTCTTCCAAATAGCTCAGTAGAGAATGGCTGATTGAATGGATTTATAATATAGATATACCTAGTCTATTCCAATTGTCTAAAACTATGTCAAAATGAAATTTCCACACTCTCATTTGCCAGGTCCCATATGCTTGATCTTATTACAAAATGTTGTCCATAATAACACTGGTTACAGTAAATAGCTCTATGATTAGCTGTGCAGAGTGTATAAACTCAAGACAAGTTTGAGAAAAGTATGTCATCCATTACCCTTGTCAATGACTTTTTCTTGCAGGATGTAATTCTAAGGTCACAGTGCTCAAAATAATCCCTTCCTCTAAGATTAAATATAACTTTTAATTGTAGTGCAATTCATACAATATCCCTAATCAGCATCCTCTCTCAGGTTTATAGAATGCACTCAAAACATACAGCTTTAACCTTCATTGATTTCAAGGACTCTGTCATTATCCCATTTTCCAGGGTGAGGTGATTTCTAATTACTGCAAATTTGGGTATTTAATTTCATCTGATAAGCTTAAAACAGAAAGATGAATGGCCTTGCTCGTTTCTGAGGACAAAATCATTTGAAAAGACAAGTATTCAAAAGAATAACAACCACAGACTTTGCGAATCAAAATATCTTCTAAATGAAGTTTACCTACAGTTTATTTACTCCCTATAAATAAATAGAAAAATTTCACTAGACCCTTCTAGCCTCAACTCCATACTGTTCTGAAAAAAAAGGAAGCATTTTATCATCTGGCTCTCATAGAATATTATTCAAACTTATTAATTTTTTTTCACATGAGCATCATTTAGGAAGCAGTTCTCCTGAGACCTGGTATAATTGAAATAGAAGGATTCTCTATAAGATGAACAGTTTCAAAAATTATTTACATTATTTTCTGATAGCACATTGACATATTTCTTTCTTATTTAGTTAGAGAGCCATTTTTCTGCAGGAGATCTAGGATTTCAGTGATGGTGGAACTCACATTGAGGGTCCTCTCTTTGCCAATGCTGATTGGTGATCACCTACTCTGAAACTTACACTTAGTAAGTTGCTTGGAATATTAATTGGTTCAGTGGGAACAAAGCTAGTGTGTGTCAGTAGTGAGACTTGTACTTAGATATTTTTTACTTCAAGACCCCATCCCATACACCACACTTCCTCCTGCCTACAATATAATTCCAAAAGAACCACAGATGTTTTAGATGAAAATTTTTCAATTGATATTTATTTGGTTTTCTGAAGATACATTGAAAGTACTTTCTAACTTAGATGCTCATATAAGCATTTTATAAGCCTTCATGGAAACAAAAGTCCAGATTATCATATCCTTTCACTGAATAAAAAAAATAATCATACTATACATATCCTGTGAATGGCTTAAATATTTATGAACACATTTTAATCATTTTCGTTTAAGCCAGCACACGGTTAATGTGACATCTACTCTATTCAGGATTGTATTCTCAAACAAGTAAAACTCTGTTATGACTGTAAGTCTCCTAATATATAAAATAGACATAGCACATTAAAGGGCTGCTTGGTGTTAACTCTTTAGTTTTTTGAGGGTAAAAAGTGGTTTTTACTAGCTGCATTTTGCTGTACAGGGCACACTAAAAAAATCAATAGAAGCAGGTTGATGAAACTTAAATCCATTTGATCCCCTTACACCACTGCCATTATGCAGGGAGCTAAGCATGATGTATTTAGTTCATGCAGGAGTTATTACTCCCAAGCCCAGCTTGTCATCAGGCAAAAATTAAAGCAGATGAGAAGCAATTCAACCATTCTGGAGAGACTGGAAAAGGCCTCCTTCAGACTGTTTTCCTGCTTTTTTTTTTTTTGCTTTTTGGAGGGCAACTGGGGTTAAGTAACTTGCCCAAGGTCACACAGCTAGGTTTTTGTTTGTGTTTGTCTGAGGTCAGATCCGAACTCAGGTCCTTCTGACTCCAGGGCCAGCGCTCTACTCACTGCACCACCTAGCCACCCTTGTTTTCCTGCTTTTACAGTACTTTGACCCTCTCAGTGCCCCGACAGGAAATAGGTTGCTTCCATCTGCATAAAGGATTTGGAGAGCCACTGTGACATTACAACTCCAGTCTTTTTTCCTTGGAACTGCAATGGGGGTGAGGGAGAGACATAAGGTCAGGAACATTAGATTGAGCCTATAACTCCACGGGCCCATATCACACTGATAATTTTGAATGAGTTTACTATTAAGGAAGATAGTTTAAATTTTTCTTTCAATAATTAGTTGACCAAAAGCAAAAAAAAAAAAGTGGGTGGGGGCAGCTAGGTGGCACAGTGAATAGAGCACTGGCCCTGGAGTCCGGAGGACCCAAGTTCAGATCCGGCCTCAGACACTTGAAACACACACACCCATACAAATTAGCTGTGTGACCTCCGGCAAGTCATTTAACCCAAATCGTCCTACCTTCCTCCCTCCAAAAAAATTAGTTGACCTAATGAATTGAACAAATCAGCTGACTATGTTTGGATTATATAGATACAGTACCAGTTTCATTTGATTTCCCAGTCTTTATGTATTAATGCCATTTAAATTAGTAAGGATCAAATCCGACATTCTGTAAAGTATATTTTCAACTGATCTTTTGAGACTTGATTCTTTGAGACTACCTGAACCACTGAAACACCAGGGGGTGGAGGTATGGGGGGAGAGTTCACTTTAATTCATGACTTCATTCAAAAAGTCAGAATTATTCACACATCTATGATGTCATAGAATTAATTCTAATAATGTGAATATATGCACTATGTATGCACATACATACATATACACATGCAATATACATGTATGTGTATGTGTGTATGCATATGTATATATGCATATGTGTATCTTCACAAACACACTCTTTTTTTAGCCAGGTATATGATTGTATTAGTAGAAGTAGTTCTGGATGAGAAAATCTCCCTCTACCAATTTTTGGTCTTGCCTGGGGCACTGAGAGTTTATTTGTTTTTTTGGAGGGCGATTGGGGTTAAGTGACTTGCCCAAGGTCACATGGCTAGTTTTTGTGTTAAGTGTCTGAGCCCGGATTTGAACTCAGGTCCTCCTGACTCCAGGGCTGGTGCTCTATTCACTGTGCTACCTAGCCATCACCTAGCTGCCCTCAGGCACTGAGAGTTTAAATTGCTTCCTTACAGACATAATGAGGAGACTTAAAACCTGGCCTCCATGACTTGGTGGTCAGTTCTCTATGTACTATGTCACACTGGTTTTTTGACATGATTATAGTTGTTGATTTTCTAGGACAATCCTGATTATAAACATTCTGTTATACTACCCCATAAATCACAAAAAAGGTCTTAAAATGTCTATTTTCTGGCAGAAAATATGATTCATATTTATATAATGATTTGCATGTATTACCTCATCTGATTCTCACAAAAATGCTATGAGATCATTTCTTATTATCTCCATGAATCTGAAGGAGGATCAGAGAACTTAAATTATTTGTCTAGTATCACATTGTTAGTACATTCCTGGGATAGAATTTGAACTCAGGTTAGGAATTTCTGACTGCAGATCCAGTATTTTGTCTATTATCCTTAACTGCATTGCTGGTAACTGAACAAATGATATAAATAAACATTAGCAGTAAAAAGACTGTCACATAATATTGGAAGCTATGAAAGATGAAAAATCAAGGTCTTGAGTAAAGCTCACGATTCCTCATGAAAATATGTATATTAAGCTGTTGTCATATTTGTATATATCTGTGGCTGCCTTTGTTATCAGGAGTGCAATTTATGCAGCACCATTATGGTAATGATTGGTGGTAGTATTTCTGGTATTAAAACCTGTCAATGCTGCAATCTGCATGCTAATATAAATGTCAAACAATTATGGCATTAAGACAGAATTGATGAACTGAATATCTGGATTTTTGGTTTGGGAAATATCATCATCATAAACATTCTTGGAAAAGGCTTAATAAAAGAATTGTCTTGACTACAAAGAGAAAAACAAAACAAAACTGTATTCTTTCCATCTGATGGAAATAAAATATTACATTCTACGTCAGAACGAATAGTGATAATGATGATGATGATAAACTTACTAATCTTTATGTAGCACTTACTTTGTGCAAGGCACTGTGCTAAGTGTTTTACAAATATTAGCTCATTTGATCCTCACAATAATCTCGGGAGATATATGTTAATATTCCTCCTACTTACAGATGAAGAAACTAAGGCAAACAGATGTGACTTGCTAAGGGTCATACAATCAGTATGAGTGTTTGGGGTTATATTTGAACTCAGGTCTTCCTGACTCCAGCCCCAAAGCTCTATACATTGCACCACCTAGTTGCCTCTTGGCTTTTACTAACACAATATTAAGCATGGTAATTATTTGCATATTTTGTAACATGCGGCTTAAATATTCTTAGGATGAATACATTGAAACTCTAGAATTCCATAATTAGACGGGACCTATGGTTATCTATTCTAACCAGAGTTTGTAAAAGAATCAACTCCATAACACATTAGCACATTGTCATCAAACTTTATATTTGACTTTGGCTTAAACATTAAGAAAAAAGAAATGAAGGCAGCTAGGTGGTGCAGTGGATAGAATGCCAGCCTTGAAGTCAGGAGGACCTGTGCTCAAATCTGACCTATGCCCAGACATTTGACACTTACTAGCTGTGTGACTGTGGGCAAGTCACTTAACACCAATTGACTCAGCAAAAAAGAAAAACAAGAAACCTCTACACAAACAAAAATGCCCAGTCAGTTATAATTGTCCTGATCTATATATGGGCCATTGGACCCGGATGGCACTGGAATCAAAAACGAGGCTGGTGACTTTGCACAGCCCTCTCTCATTCAAATCCAATTCAATTACAAATCATGTCATCAAATTCCTGATGTGAAGGTTGCCTTCAAGAACAAAGGATAAAACACACACACACACACACACAGACACACACACACACACAATAAGACCAAAAAAAAAAAAATGAGCTGCCTTCTCTGATAAAGGTCTGATATCTAAGATGTATAGGGATGCCAGACACTTCCCTAGTGGATTAGTGGACAAAACATTTGGAAAGGAAGATCTGAAGGAAACAGATTAAAGCTATCAAAAGTCACATAAAATAAAAAAAAGCTGCCAGCCACTAAAAACAAGAGAAATACAAATTAGAACAGAGATACCCTATCATATCAGTAAAATGACAAAAAAGGAAAATGGGAAAAATAATTTAGTACTATATTTTCTTTTCTAAGTTTTAATGTTTTCATCTATAATCATTTTATTTGTTATAGCAATTATTTCTACAGTACTTCACAAATATGGATCCACAAAACTATTGATCTTTTCCAAGCTAATTCTTAAGCTAATCCAAGCTAGTTAAACAATGTATATGGTTTAAAAACTCAGGCTAACTATAAACATTGTAATCTAAGCAACCTAGATTGGTATGAATTTTCCATTTATTTTTTCAATTATCAAAATATCTATAGCAATTATATCTAAAATAACATGCTGAAGCAAGATGAAAAAAACCCTATAAACACTAGGAACAGTGAGGTATCTTTTTATGAATCTTGATCTGATATTAAATGCTACTTAATTCACGTCTTATTTCCCTCAATTTGCCTTACCTCCTTAAACAATAGAGCATTCTACAATTTTCTAAATCATTTAGACATATGCTTTTCTAGAGTATATACCTGGCTACACCTTTTTATTCTATGGTTTCAGGATATCTACCATTGAAAGACCTTGAAAATCAGTTTTTCTTTTTGTCTCAGAAAAATAAAATGTTCAATAGTCTATTTAACCTATTAGAACACTTCCCCTTACACCTGTCTTCTTGGTAATCCCCCATACTAGAAGAAACTTGGGAGGATGAACACAATATTTTTTCTGATACAGAATTTAAAATAAAAATATCTATTTTATGTATTTATTTCTTTACATCTTGTCCTCTTTTAATATGTATGTATATATTTATATATGCATATATACATATATGTATATATATTAATAATCAGCTATATTCAACTGTTTTGATAATGAACCCATTTTTTGTGATGTCACATAAAAAAATCTATGGTTAAGTAATCTGAATTTCAGTTCCTAAATAGCTCCACTATATGTCAAATTTGCTTCAATAATCTTTCAAGCCATTGACAGAATAATTCGATTTTATTCAACTAAATATATAACTTTAATTTTTCAACATACCAACAACACTGATAAATCGGCATATTGATATGTAGGGGAGAAGAAGCCTTATCAAACATTCCTGTGTCTTCCATTGCTTGTTGAAGGCCAGCTAGGTGCTGCAAAGAATAGAGCACTGGACTTGGAATCAGGAAGACTCATCCTCTCAAGTTCAAATCTGGCCTTCGAGACTTACTAGCTGTGTGACTCTGGGCAAGTCAATGCACCCTGTTCCTCTCAGTTCTTCTCTATAAAATGAATTGGAGAAGGAATGGCAAACCACTTCAGCATCTTGGTCAAGAAAATCCCAAATAGGGGCAGCTAGGTGAGCTCTGACCCTGGAGTTGGGAGGACCAGGGATCCATTCTGGCCTCAGGTACTTAATACCCACACACACAAAAATAACTATCCCTGTAACATTGAGCAAGTTAACCCCAATTGCTTTAAAAAAAAAAGAAAAAGAAAGAAAACCCAAAATGTGGTCATGAAGAGTTGGACACAATTGAAACAACTAAACAACAACAACATTCTATTGCTAGGAAAAAAATCTACCACTTTATTTTTTTAAGCTTCCCTCATTAAATGTATTGTTTTGTGATTCAACCCAAAGGAATATTAATCAAAATAGGGAAATATTAGTAGAATGATAGCTAGCATTTACATAGTGATTTAAGATTGCAAACTCAGCACAAATAACTACCCCTTTATTACTTTCACTTCCTTGACTTTGACAGAGAGGAAATAACACTGAACTTGGATGGTCTTGTCCTCAGTTTATAAATTTTATAAATAAAAAGTCTGTCTTTGGGTCCTCAGTTGAGAAATGTAATATCTCTTCTTGCATCTAAATTGGAAATCTTTTCATTATGGTGGGGCCCAGCTGAGTTTGCCTCTTACTGGACAGCTTTTAAACTCAGTGTATATGCCCAAAGGGTTATAAAACTGTGCATACCCTTTGACCCAGCAATGTCACTTCTAGGTCTGTATCCCAGAGATCATCAAAATGGAACAAGGACACAAATGTACAAAAATATTTATAGCAGTTCTTTTTGTGTGACCAAGAATTGGAAATTGAGTAGGTGCCCATCAATTGAGGCATGGCTGAACAAGTTGTGGTATAAAAATGTAATGGAATACTTTTTTCCCATGACAAATGATGAGCAGATGGACTTCAGAAAAACCTGGAAAGACTTACATGGACTGATTCTGAATGAAGTGAGCAGAACCAAGAAGATATTGTACTCAGTGAGAGAAGCATTGTGTGATGACAAACTTTGATAGACGTAGCTCTTCTTAGCAATGCCAGTATCTAAGAAAATTCTGAAAGACTCATGATGGAAATTGCTATCCACATCCAGAGAAAGAACTATGGAGTCTGAATGCGATTGAGGTACACTATTCTCTCTGTCTCTCTGTTTCTGTCTCCCTCTCTGTCTCTGTCTCTCTCCCTGTCTCTGCCTCTCTCATTTTTTAAATTTCTTCATTCTTGTGGTTTTTTTCCCTTAATATGAATGTACAGCCTATATCAGATTACATATCATCTTGGGGATGAAGGAGGAGAAGTGGAAGAAATTTAGAACTCAAAATCCTATTACAGAAGCGAATGTTAAAACTAAAAATAAATAAGTAAATTTAATAAAATAAAATAAAAAGAACTCTGTCAAATTTGCAGAACAAATAAAAATCAAAGCAGGTGTTTAATGGAGAAAGACAAGTCAACAGAAGCAAGCAAAACAGACATGGTCTAAGAATTTCTTTAATTCTTCTGATAATGTATTACTTCACTTCATCTCTAGTATGAAAAAATCTGCTTCTGACTTCTAAAAAGAAAATAAAGGCTAATCATCTTGTCACTTGTATCTTTATTTTTCCCCTTATCTTCGTCGTTCTCTTTTTTTCTGGATAATTTCTTGAGTTTTTATCTTTTCTTAGTTAGAATTTTAAATAGAATAGATAATGTTAAGCTAATTTGTCATTTATCTGTGAAGAAGCATAGTTGAAAAAACTAAGATGGGTATACTATATTCCACCATGAAGACTACAAGGTCAGCTTTAGTATACATTATTTTTCTGATAGTCTGTATAATTTCAAAATAAGATGAAAAATCTAAGTACTATTTTGAAATGGATTACCATCATTTGCTTTTATTTAGAGAGACAGTATGGTATAGTGGATAAAGCACTGACTTTGAAACCAGGGAGATTTGGGTTCAAGATCTGCCTCTGAAATTCTATATCTATGTCTATATCATCTATATCTATATCTACATATACATCTATACCATATCTATCTATCTATCTATTTATCTATCTATCCATCTACCTATCTATTTATCTGCTATCTATATGACCGAGGCAAATCATTTGAACTGTCTCTGTTCTAGGCAAATATCCAAGACTCAAAGTTACAGCAAAGGTGATGACCTGCATTGGTAAAGGTAATTGCCTCTTCCTAGGAGCTGCCTATAGCAATTAAATTAAAGACCCAGTCTGTATCCCTACTGTTAGAAATGGAGAAGTTCTCAAATGAATTAACTCTATTAAATACAATTAAGGAGTTGGGGCTATTCTTTGGCACCTCCTAATTTTACTTTTGATCATTCATTTTTACTTTTGGCAATCTATTTATCTCCTTTCGGTTATCCAATACCTGCATATGGTTTTCTAATCCATTCATTTCATTGTCTTTCCCATCCTGTGCTAATTTATTCCAGATTTATGATACACAGAAATTAATAGGATATGGTACACAGAAATTAATATGATATGGTACAATATGATGTGATATTTGTTTGTTATAATTGAGAAGGGGATGGGCCATCTTAGAGAAAACACAGTCAAACTTCCCAATTTTACAACTGAGGGAAGCTGGGCTCAGAAAAGTAAGCTAACTTACTAAGGGGTTGTAGATAATTGCTTATGATGTTTGGAGTTTTTGATTCACAGGTCAGCTCTTTCTCTCTGTGTCTCTCTGTCTCTGTTTCTCTCTCTGTCTCTGTTTCTCTGTCTCTGTCTCTCTCTGTCTCTGTGTCTTTGTCTCTGTCTCTCTGTCTGTCTGTCTTTCTCTCATCATACCATAGTTGCTACCTGTGAAATTATTGTTTTCTTTCTTATTCCTTCAGGTCACTTTTTTCTACTTTCTCCATTAGTCCACTAAAATGGGTAACAATTTGGTTCCATGATTTGAGTATATTTATAGATAATGCTTTATACAAAAGGAATGAAAGTTGCCTAAAAACACATGTTGCACCATTCATGGGAAGCAGTTTTACTCTGACCCAGTGTATTTTACTTCGTATTTTTTATTTTAATTTTCTCTCATGATGGATTTGTAAAGTTGGAATTATATGGAAAATTTAGATCAGATCTTTTAATTTTGATGGAAATATTGAGTAGATAAAAGAAATAGTAGGTATTTATGTTGAATCAAGCAGATTGGTTTTTCAAATAAAACAACAAAGTTCCCAAAGTGGGTGATACTGCCCCATGTGGGACTCTGGAATGGTGGGGGTGTAAAAGCCGCAGGTTCAATTGGGGGTATTGAAGAAAAATGAGGGGGCAGAGAAAGCACAAGGAAAGAGAAGGGAAGAAAATTTTGAAAAGCCCTTTTTATATGTTTCATCTGCTGTGTAAAAGAGTTAAAGTTGTTATGATTACTTTATTTTCTAAATAAACACAGAAAATGCAAATTATAACTGATAAGTGGTCAAGTCTGCTGACTTAACAAGCAAGTGATGGCAGGTAAGACTGTTGCACATTGTTAGGAAGTCCATCATGCATTTAATAACTTCTTTACAATACGATGCAATACAGTTACATGACACAAGATTGTGTCATCAGAATTTGAATGCAGGAAACAAAAACACAAACTTATATAATAGATTATTGAATTTAAGATGTGTATTTTTTTTAAAAATGAAATTTTTAAATGACTCGAATTTAAAAAAAAGTTAAAAGGTTAAAGGATGTAGATTTCAGGAGAGTGCTGAGTATTTTTTAAAGAGGACAGTTGACCAAACAAGTTTGGGAGCCTTTGATTTAAACTGATAGTAAATATGCTTTTTTCCCCTTTTATGTCATGCAGACTTAGAATTTGAGGACAAGTTCAACATCATGAAAACTTATTCATTGGAGAGAAAAAAAGTTTTCAGGCTCAATACACATTTCATCCACAAGAGTTCCTTTCAGTTAGTGTCAATCTTAATTGGTGGTTTTTAAAATTTTAGTTTCAGGTTTAGGATTGGAGAAGAGACCCACAAATGCTAAGACATTTGAAACTACTCTTCTTAAAAAAATAATTTTAGCCTGTAAAGCAGTCGTTTATTTTTATCATTAGAAGCAATAATTACTATTGATAATGGTGATAATGATTACTAACATTTATGTAGAATTCAAGATTTGCAAAATGCTTTACAAATATTTTCTTATTTTTGAAAATCCTTGGAGGTAGGTGGTATTATGATCCTCTTTCCACAGATAAAGAAATTGAAACAGAGAGAAAATGATTTACCCAAAGTCACACACAGTAAATGAATGAGGTTGGATTTTGTAGCAGCAAACACCCCAACATCCCCAGGGTAGCTGCCAATATAGGTTCTTAGATCTGCTTTTGTAAAGGAAAGCAACTCAAAATGGGTTAACAAGCTTACTTTAATCAAACAAATATACATTACCTAGTTCAGGGGGAAAAGGTCAGCACCCCAAACTTCAGAGTTACAGAACTTACAGATCAAACAGACAGGCTTCCAAACTGTCCCAACATTACATGCATCAATACCAAATCACAGTTACCAGAGAGGGAAGCATCAACATCTGGGTTTTCAAAGCCGGGGGGCTCTCAACAACGGCTTCCCAGAGTCTCATCTGGTCAAATCACACAACACTTCTCAAAGTGAGCCCCAAAGCAAAGCCTCTCCTCAGGGTTTATATAGCCTTCTCCTGGCTCAGAGAATGTAACAACCTTCTGGACCCACTGCCCAATCACAAAGTATCAAGGTATGGGCTTTCCTGAAAAACAAGCCTCCCACCACAGGCTCCAGGTGCACTTAAGCTAGGGGCAGGGAAGATCTTTAAATTTGCATTTCCATAACAGATTTGAATTCAGTTTTTCCTGTCTCCAGGTCCAGCATTCTATCTACTGTGCCTTCCAGCTACTAGTTAGGTGAACGATAACACTATGTCTATCCAGAAGCCAAATACATAAATAGAAATCTAAAATGACAGAATTTTACAATTGGAAGAGAATTCAAAAACCATTTCCTTCAATCCTCTTCATTTTATGGATGACAAAATTGAAGCCCAGGGAAGTTAAATTAGTTGTGCAAGGATTTGCATCAGACAGGAGACTATAATTACAATCCAGACTCTTATGGCAGTGCCCTTTCCCCTAGAATATACCAGAATCTTTCTCCAAAACACACAATCTCTATCAATCCTTCCTTAAGCCTGATCTGGTTCATAATGTCATTGAAAAGTAGATACCATACCTCCTTCAAGTGCAGCCACAGTAATCTCTGCAATGAGGGTGTGACTCAATATACACAGTAAAACTTTAATTTTAAAGTTTTTTTTTTAATTTTCAAGTTAAAAACATAATTAGTGATGCTTTTACATTATGGTTGAAGAAATAACCCTAACTATACAATTTATGTACAAAACTGTCTAAATAAACCAGTCACTAGAATCCCCAGTCAGTTCAAAGACCCTGAATACATAATGAGGCAGATTTGTATATATTAAAAACATGTAATCAAATAAGATCAATTAGTTTTAAAAATTCGCTAGAATACAAACCAGAATACAAAAGTAGATAATGCGATCTCTAATTGGAGGAGAGATTAAGGGTTTTCCAAATTGGAAGGGAGGAAGAGTGAGTTTTGATAGAGTTGGGAAGAGGATGTGTAAAATTGAGAGATGCTTATTAATTGCATCGTTCTTCATTTATGAAACAATAGATAGCTTATACCATCTAGTTTCCCTTGGATGTTTAAAAAAATAAAAGAAAAAAGAAAGATGGAGAATGCAGATGACAGCACAACATGGAAGAAGTATTCATGAGATAGAATCCAATTGGTTCTCTTGATTCCTTTTCCAAACCAAATTCATTTTGTTTTAATTTTCTCTCTCCCTCTCTGTCTCTGTCTCTCTGTCTCTGTTTCTCTCTGCCTCTGTTGCCTCTGTCTCTCTAGCTCTCTCTCTCTTTGTCACTCTCTCTGTGTGTCTCTCTCTCTTTGTGTCTCTCTGTCTCTGTCTCTCTCTCATACACACACACACACACACCCCTTAGTTTCTTTAATGAACATCAATGATAGAACATGAGAACATTTTACCCACTCCATGCTCAGGATCATAAGGTTATCTGTAAAGTTAGCATGCAAAAGCAAGCATACAGGCAGGATGGACGGGGTTCTTTTTTTTTTTTTTTTGCTTTTTGGAGGGGGGAAGGCAGGACAACTGGGGTTAAGTGACTTGCCCAAGATCACATGGCTAGTAAGTGTTAAATGTCTGAGGCCAAATTTGAACTCAGGTTCTCCTGACTCCAGGGCTGGTGCCCTATTCACTGCTCCAGCTCGCCATCCCAGATGGATGGGGTTCTAGTATGAAATAGAGGCTCCCTTCAAGATCTAGACCCAGTTTGCTTACAATAATTATGGACTATCATATCTAGAGAGACAATGAGGGAATCATACTTTACCTTTATATACATCTTTGAAATACTATTTTAATTTCTCCTACATGAGTTGATAGAATTGTTCTAGGTTAGGGTCTTTTATAGCTTAGTACATACAGTCTATGCTTTACATGTATGGACTTTCCAGGTTAAGAATCAAAATTTGAAACCAAAGCTCTGCATTTTACTTATTTCATACATCCTTTACTCTGGGGAATGACCATTTTCAGGTAACGTGGTTATAAATCTTCCAAATTCATTGAGCTCAAACATTTTTGGTTCATTCTTGTTCCATATCATGGAAAGGTACTTCATTCTTCTTACCCATGAAGTATGCCTCATAATAATGAAAACAAAACAAAACAAAATTTTGTTTGTATGGTTTTTTGTGGACCCGAAATTAAATAAGACTGGTAGGTATATACTAGTTTTCTGATTTTAATGGTGACAGGGACTCCAGAATGAGGAAATTTCTACAAATGCAAGCCAGAACCTTCTCTGTAACATTGTGCTTAAATGATTAGTGATAGTGACTAAATCTATTGTTTCACTGATATATGGAACTCTTGCTTGAGGAAGTACCTTCTATCAATATATACAGGTACATTAACAATGCATATTATCTTAAAGAGTTACCTAGAATACTAAGGCATTAAGTGACTTGGACAGGGTCACACAGCCAATATAGCTTTAAGATCAACTTTCTATTCCCTAAGCTTTAACTGATTTTCCTAATGATAAGCAGAGACCCAGTAGGATTCCAATGTGCCTTCTGAATTATTAAAAAAAAGACTAAATAGCCTTCACCATCATTTTAATATCTGAGTACATTTTAATATCATAAGTTTTGAATAAAGTCAGCATGGTTTACCAGATAGAGAACTGGTTGAGGAACCAAGGAAGACTTGACTTTAAGTTCCACTTTTGACACATATTGTATAATTCACCATGGCAAAGTCATAATCTCTTGGTGGTCTGTAAAACTTTCTAAGATATAATTTGCAGAGAAAGTGCCAGCCTGCATCAGTAGTGTGGGGTTTACTATTCTAAGAGTTTCTATACTCATGAAATCACAAATCTAGAAGCTATTGTTATAATTTTGGAAAACTAATAATCAATCAATAATCATTTTTAATCAGCTACTATTTGCCAGTTACTGTCTGGTAAAAACGTTTTCATGGAATGATGCCTCAGAGTAAGCAAGAATATTCAATTAACTACATCCTCTCATTTTGCATAAACACAAGTATGTGATCCAAGTTACTTTTCAGAATGAGATCAAGATGGAGTATGAAACACTTTAATTTTGTTTATGTTTGCCCATATCAGAAATACTGAATCTTGTCTATAGAATCAAATTGGTGATAGTGACACCATTATTAATTCATCTTTCAAAATTTTACTTTTAATTCTAACATCAGATTTTAATTATAAATTCTTCAAATGATCTAACTTTTCTGACTTTGACACTATCCTAAGAACTCTGAGGAACTGGATTTACCATGTGAAAAGAGAGTAGAGAAATGTGACAGTCAGAATTTGAAAGGCATAATGAAAAATCAATTACTACAGAATCCAGCTTTTAAAATGCCTGATATGCAAATGCAACCAGTATAAGCAAATATTTTAATTAATTTATCTTTGTATACCAAATTCCATGGCTTCCTAGACTAAAAGATGAAAATGGAATTAGTATAGCTTACTTTCCATGAAAATCTCATTTTTCTTTCTGGATGAATTGTAGCTTCAAAAGTCTCTACTTACACTTTTCCCTCTTATCCCCTACCCCCCAAAAAGGAAAATTTTATACAACCAAAAGTACTGATGCTAGAATGAAGCCATGTTGAAGTGGAATGATACTTTCTAAATTGAAAACTACCTATGGTACTCAGGTGGAAAATTTCCTACCCACTAAAGATATTCAGTGTATAAAACTATCAAAGCCCTTTTGCTTCTCTATCATGGAATGAGGGACTAAGATATTTTATTTTAAATTAGCCAGTGTTCTCTTAGATTGTATTAGCCCTTTATGGCTACTGCCTAACTTTAAAATAAAACTTCTCACAAATCAAATTAAGTTAGGCTGATATAATATTAACAATTTTAAAAACAAAAAGCTGCCTTGAGACTTTACCTCTTATGGTCTCCAAGCCTACTGAAAAATGCTATTGAACATTTTAGAATAAGATGTGTTTGATAAATTGTAGAAGGTAAGTGTAAATACTCAAAGAAGGTGACAGTAGTAGGAACTCAGCCTCATCAAACAAAAGTATGCCTATTTTTCCCCTCATGGGATTCTGTGTTCTTAAAAAAATGGTCATTATGTACTAAGTATTTGTGACAAAGCCATAAATAACACTATGCTAATGAGGTTTTGACCCAAGATGTCTATATTAATTAAGAACATTTTCTTAAGGAACAGAGCAAGCCCTTCCTTAGTTAACTGCAGTAATCTTACCTTACCTCATAGTCAATTGCTTTAGAGTTTCTGAAGGAATGACTTAACCTACCTCAGCATGGTTTCCGTTGGCTTATGTACCACTGTTTCTATCTCCACTCTTTTGCTATCTTGTAAGATCATATGATCAAAGATTAAAAGCAGAAAAGACTCTGATAGGGCATCTGGTTCAACTCCCTCGTTTTACAGAAGAGGGCCTGAGTTCTAAAGAGAGCACACAATAGTTAGAGGAGCCAGGATTTGGTAAACAACTCAGTGGGAAAATAAACCCTGTTTCTGAAGTCAAAGGATTGGGATTCAAATCCTACCTCAGACTCTAAGACTCTGTAGGACGTTGAGCAAGTCATTTTACCTCAACGGGCCTCAGTTTCTTTATCTGTAAAATGAGGGGGCTGGACTAGATGGACTCTCAGATCCCTTCCAACTCTTTCTTATGGAGTCTCTCTGACTTCCAATTTAGCATTGCACAGACACCCCTCCTCCTCTTTCCTTATTCCTATCTGCCTTTGTCCCAAAAGGAAAAAAATACATACATACATACACATACACACACACACACACACACACACACGCACACACACACACACACACACACACACACACACACATATATATATATATGTATATATATATATTTACTGCCTTGATTTGTGGACACCTTGCCATTGGTTAGTTTTTTTTTTGTTTAATCTCCTTATAAAAGGTTGTGAAATAGTTACATTTTAATGGAAAATATGACTAATTTTGTTTTGACAATGTTGTGGAATTTACAATAGCCCTTGAAATAACCACAGAAGACTTATGTTGGAACCGTGCAATGCATAATCAGTGAGCTGTAGAATTTAAAAGCATTTGGACATCATGGAATTTCACAGCAGGAAAAGATCTTAGAGACCTTATAGCCCACTCTTCTTAATTTGCAAATGAAGAGACTCAGGTCCAGAAGTTGAATGACTCACTTAAAATCAGATGGTCCCTAACTGTCAGGTCCAGAACCAGGAATCCAACCCTTTTCCCTTACACTGTAGTGTACCACTGTTTAGGTATCCCAAATACAGGTGCTCTGCTATTCTGTGTACACTATCTTCTTTTCCTTTCCTTTGTTTATGCCCTTAGATAAGAAGCATTGTTGTGACTAGAGAATGAATTTGTCAGACCAATTTATATGCAGACAGCATTTTCCTAGCTTCCAGATGCTAAATAATTCTTACACTATTGAACAAATGATTGTGCATTTTTCTCATCTCCGGATATAAGACCAATATTGTTAATCTTTAATCATGCCCATAGGTAATGCATCAAAGAAATCACCTTTTGTAATGGTGATGATGGAAATTAACTATTTTGTAATCCAATAATGTCTTTTATTAAACTACTCCAAGAACTTTCTAGGTGCTGTTATTATATTTACCAGTTTTATTTTGTGGTGATTCTGTATTTTTGGATGTTGAACATTTATATGCATGTATGCACACATTCATAAATATGCATAATTTTCAAAGGTGGTACCAACCTACATTAAGAGGAAGTTTCTACATTGTAGCATCCCATATACCAATTCGATTACAGTTGCTTTCTTCCTTTCTCCTTCCTTCCTTCCTTTTTCCTTCTTTTCTTCCTTCCTTTCTTTCTTTCTCATTCTTTCTTTCTTTCTTTCTTCCTTTCTTTTTCCTTTCATTTCATTATTCCTCCCTTCCTTTTGCTCTCCCTCATTCCCTTCCTTCCTCTCTTAATACCCTCCTCCTTCCATTTTCCCTCCTTCCTGTCTTCCTTTCAAATGGAACAGACACATACACATTGATAGAGCTATGTATACAACTGTGTATAATTATATATAGTATCATATATAGTATTTACTTTTTCTTCTTTTGGGAGGGGGGAAGGCAGGGCAATTGGGGTTAAGTGACTTGACCAAGGTCACATGGCTATTATTTGTTAAGTGTTAAAGTAGTAGGTGTTAATCTGAGGTTGGCTTTGAACTCAGGTCCTCCTGACTCCAGGGTCTGTGCTCTATTCACTCTGCGCCCTAGCTGCCCCCTCATATAGAGTATTTATACTCATATATATATATATATATATATATATATATATGTTATTTATAACTTTATATAATATATAGAACCATATATAGAAATTTATAAAGACCAATCTATCAAAATAAAAATATAGATAGCAATAAATTATGTGTATATACATACACATATATATGTTTACATATAGTTACATGAAATACTATGTATTTTCCCCACAAGATATATGTATTATGCTCCTTTTCACCTTTCAGTTTCCTCAAAATATAGGTCAATATACATTCTTTCCTAATCCCCTCTCCTCAACAGTTCAGTTCTCTCCTTGGCTTATATTATTTGTTCTGCATTTCTTTGTTCTGTATATACTTCTATATATGTGTTTCCTCCTCTAATACAATATAACTTTCTTGAGAAAGGAATAGTTACATTTTTATCTTTGTATCCCAAGCACAATGCGCAGCAGATAATAGGTGTTTAATAAATGTTTGTAGATGGTTTGCTCTTTGTGAATTTGATGTGAAAATTGGAATTTGATGTGAAAAAATAACAATTCAGTTCAACAAACCTTAACTTTTCTCATCCTCAGTTTCCTCTTCTATAAATTCAAGATAATAATAGCACCAATCTCCTAGAGTTATTGTGATTATCAAATAAAATATATATGTATAAAGTGTCTTGAAAACCTTAAATAAAGCTTATTATTAATATTGTTATTTGCCTGTGCTGAGATTACAAAGCCAAAAATTAAGATAGTCCTAACCCTTTTTACAGATAATCTTCTAATTATCTATTTCTAATTTCTTATATTTAACTACACTCAGATGTTTCCTTAGACTGAATAGCATTGAATAAAGCTGACAGTGGGGGCGACTAGGTGGCACAGTGAATAGAGCACCAGCCCTGGAGTCAGGAGGACTTGGGTTCAAATCTAGCTTCAGACACTTAACACTTACTAGCCTCATGACCTTGGCCCAGTCACTTAACCCCAATTACCTTGCATTACCCCCTCCAAAAAGCAAAAATAATATAAATAAAACAAAGCTGACAGTCATCTGGCAATAACACTAGATAAGTTAGATAGGTAGATAGACAGACAGATGATAGATAGATAGATAGATAGATAGATAGATAGATAGATAGATAGATAAACAGATAGATAAGCCATCATTTTCACTATATTAACTTTCAAACAACCTTATCTTTAATTATCAAAATTTTAAGTACTTTTTACAACCGATCACCAAAATATTTTTGTTTCTTTATTTTTTAATTGCTCTTTTATTGCTACAACAGAATGTCTGAAATATTATATAGCAAACTTTGTTGATAATTTTCCTAGTTTCATCACTGACATAATGTTTTTATAAAACATATTTTAGGGAGTGGCTAGGTGGCACAGTGAATAGAACACTGGCCCTAGAGTCAGGAGGACCTGCTTTCAAATCCAGCCTCAAACATAAAAATTAGCCATGTGACCTTGGGCAAGTCACTTAGCCCCAATTATCTTCCAAAAAGCAAAAAACAAAACAAAATATATTTTTAAATAAACAAAATATCTACCTAAATAATTGCCCCTTCTTTGACAGATATTTCAAGTCTAAAATCAAAGGGAAAATTTTTATTTTATTACTGAAACTTAAATACACATTAAGAAAAGAAAGAAAAACATTAGAAATTTAAATTGAAACCTAAATGTAAAATAAGTAAAGGAAAAAAAAAGCATATCATGTGCACGGCAGAACATGAGAAGATACAAAACATATAGCCATTGATTTCCATCTCAAGAAAGCCCGTATAAGTTCAGTGCATTGTGTTGAGAGCTGTCCAGCTTTGCATCATTGTTAGTTTTCTTCTGTTCTCTGCTGTGCACTTTTTACTTTGTTCCCTCTCTCTTCCCCCTCCCCCAACACAGGCTAGAATTAAACACAGATATATTTATGTATAGCTATATATATATAGATACAAATATATATATATATATATATACATATGTACATTTATAGATATATACTTTCCCTAACCAATTCTTCTTCTGATCTTTGTGTGTATCTATTATTTCCTGTCCCTCCTAACTCTTCTACTTTACTTCTACCTGCTATCTTGCCCGTGTATTATTTAACCTATCCCTCTTCAAAAGTCCTGTTTTTATCCTCCCATTCCCATAAATCTAAACAGCCTTCTAAACCCCACTTTGTCCCTCCCTTATCGTTCCAAGGATCCCTTCCTTGTTCTCCCATTCCCATTAATCTAAACACCCCAATCTTGACCTATTTACTCCCTCACCCTAACCTCTAAAGATCCTTCCCTTATCCTCTCCTCTTTCTAAATCCCCTTAGCGTTTCATTTCATTCTAAAGTTAGAAGACTTTTATACTCTTCTAGATATATAGGCATTGTTCCTTCTTGAACCCATTTCCAAAGAAAATGATTTTCAGAACTAATAGCCCTCTTCCATCTAATTCCTCCGTGTTCATTTTTCCTCTTGAACCTCATTTGTATAAAATAATTACTCTTTTTAGCTGTTTCTAAATTATTTTACTATTTATTTATTTGTTCATTTATTTATTTATTTTGCTTTTTGAAGGAGGGAAGGTAGAGCAATTGGGGTTAAGTGACTTGCCCAAGGTCACACAGCTAGGTTTTTTTTTTTTTCTGTTAAGTGTCTGAAGCTGGATTTGAACTCAGGTCCTCCTGCCTCCAGGGCCAGTGCTCTATTCACTGTGCCACCTAGCTACCCCATCTGGTTTTACTTTTTAAAGTCATATCATATTCCCCTTTACCCCAATCTTTCTTCTGAATTACTCAATTACTAATAACAATCTTGGACATACATCATACATTTTACATACATAAAAAGTAAACAGTCTGTCTTTATTAAGTCCCTCATAATTAGTCTTTGGTATGTACTTTATATTTATCTTGACTCTTACATGTCAAAACTCCTATTAAATTCAAGTTTGTTTTTTGTTTTAACAAAGTACTAAAAATCTGACAGTTCATTAAATGCCCATTTTTTCCATTCAGGATTATGCTTAGATTTGATATTTTCCACTGCAACCCCAGTTTTCTTTCTCTTCAATATATAGAATTCTAAGACCTCATATTTAAAATATTTTTGCTTAAGTATAAAAATGACCTATGTTAGGAGCAGATTTCACAGCTGCCTGGCTACTCCCAACAGTAGAAGCAGCAGATGTGCAGAAAAAAAGGCTGCTGGCCTTTGTCAGATAAGTGGCAGCTTCAACTGTGAAAGTATCCTCTGCCCTAGAGATAATCTTATTGTTATAAAGATGAAAATTTTGGATAGTAAACAAGTTCACTTACTGCCTTTTGGAAGTGGAATAGGAGCTAGAATGATGATTCCATGGGTATGAGAACTCCAAAGTGAGATGAGGAAATTCTCTGTACCTATGCAATTGGGCACTTTTTCTGCAACTTATTTTCTTCAGCAATTTTCCTAGGGCACTGAGAAGTTAGGTGACTTACCCAGTATCACATGTCCAACATCTGTCCAGGTCTAGACTTAAACTCAGGTCCTCCTTGCTTTGAGGTCAACTCTTTCTCCATTATATGATTCTGTATCTCTTTGAGAGTTAAAAGAAAAGGAAAATGTGTTGGAGATTTTTTTCCCTTAAAAAGATTTCCTTGAAAAAATATTAACTGGTATATTGCCGGAGTTGGACTTTCCCCATGATACATGGTGAAAATGACAAAGTAAGAATGTTTTATTTAATAAATGTCTCTATCACCCTGACTTCCTCATGCTCTAGCCTCCTACTGTATGAATATGAACACAGAAATAGTTGTGGTTTTGTTTTTTAAATCACAAGCAAACTGGTGACTATATATTCTGTTATTAGAGGAGGCTTTCTTTTCCAAAGACCTAATGTTAAGTCCAACTCTTATTTGATGGGCTAGTTAGAGCCTGAGTAGTGACCATCGTTTCTTTGACAGTTGAATACAAGATAAGAAGACTATTTTTTAAACAAAATATGTGAAAATCTATCCTTACAAGTGTCTTTATCCCACAGGAGACCTTAGGGGGTTCTATACTCAACTCTGGTAGTGGTACTGATGGTCAGAATATATTTTTACTCTTATGAAACTATAGAGAATCATGAATTAAGAAAGAAAATTGATTACATTAGAATCATATCTCATATTTAAGGTGCCTCTTCTGCAGCAGAGCCTCTACCTGAGGCAAAGATGAGCTTGCTCTACTCTCCCCATTCCCTTTTCCTCAAAATGCATTTTTTTCCCGCTAAATGATAATGGAAGTTACATTTAAAAAAAGTTAATTTGATTTGCTCAATGAGGACTTAAATTTTCACTGGAAAACTTATGTAAAACTTAAAACTTGCTTACATGGTTTATATTTCTAATCAGACAATGGACCACCTGGAAGACCCTTATAGAGCATACTTTAATATTACAATACCATTTTACTATTACACTAGAGATTTTAAGGTTAATGATTTTAGGTTTCTTTTAATTTTTAATACATTTCAAGTTTAACTTTGGGGATAATTCAGAGAAATGTAAAGGAAACAAATCTATAGGAAAACCCAGTATGATAGCTGGTTATGAAGATCATATGTGGAAAAAAAAGCAACCAAAAAACAAAACAGAACAGATCAGGATCTGAGTTGTTCTGGCTATTCAGTCATTTTTTTTCAGTCATATTTAATTCTTCATGGTCTCATTTGGGATTTTCTTGGCAACAATACTGTAGTGGTTTGTTATTTTCTTCTCCAGCTCTTTTTGCAAATCAGGAAATAGAGGCAAAAATAATTAAGTAACTTGTTCAGGGTCACACTGCTAGTAAGTGTCTGAGGTCAGAATTAAACATAGGAAGATGAGTCTTCCTAACTCCAAGCTTAGCATTCTATCTAGTGCACCACCTACCTGCCCCTTGGACCTTTCTACTAGAAAATATACAGCATTTATAATTTTTTGGGTCAGAGACAGAGTGAATCTACAGCTTTGAGGAACAGGCTTATTTGTAGATTTTTAGGTATGATCAAGATCACTTTAAGTTCAAAATGAAGGAAAAGGGAAGAAACTATACACATGCAAATATTAAGCCAGATACAATAGAGCAAATAATACAACACAGCACAAATAACAGTGGCAAGGGCAAGCAGTTCAGAGGGAACAATGACATGTCAAGGAACAGTTAGTTAGCCGATGAAGCAGAGCAAAGAGAGCATTGTACCTGGATTTAGGAAGATCTGATCTCAAATCTGGTCTCAGAAACTTACTAGATGTGTGACTCTGGACAAGTCACTTAACCACTGTTTGCCTCAATTTCCTCATCTATAAAATGAAGTCAATAACAGCACCTTCCTTACAGGGTTGTTATAAAGATTAAAGGAGATAATATCCATAAAGCATGAAGCACAGTACCTGGCCTACTATGTTGTTTTTGGTCATGTCTAGCACTTCATGACTCCATTTGGATTTTTCTTGGCAAAATACTAGAGTGGTTTGCCATTTTCTTTTCCTCCTCATTTTACATATGAGGAAACTGAGGCAAACAGTGATAAGTGATTTACCCAGGATCACACAGCTAGTGTCTGAGGCCAGATCTAAACTCAGGAAGATGAGTCTTCCTGAGTCCAGGTGTAGCACTTTATCCCTAAATGCCTGCCTTGCACATAGTAGGAGCTTAATGAATGTTTATTCTCATCTCCTTACTCCCCACACAACTATATTCTATACCAATACATACAATAATCTTCAGAGTATGGGAAATAGATATCTTAATTTCAGGAAATACATTTGTCTCTTTAAATGTAACTGAGATTCAGTAAGATTCAACTCATGCCTAGAATAGATCGATGGAAAGCATATATCTGATTCAAAAAGAACGGAGTAGGCAAAAGGGGGCTGTGTAGGAGTATTATATATCAAGAAGATAAATTATTTTATGAAAATCCACATAATAGATGTGGGGATCATGTAGGGAACATTTGATTGAGGACCAAAGAAAGAGAAACCAAAGGCATATTCTAGTGGGAGTTTATTAAATAGATGATGAATTACAGAGCAGACCAAAAAAGTGGCAAAGAGGCAGGTTTTAGCAGTCATGGGGGTGGGGAGGGGCTATTAGATGTCCTGACCTGCTTGAATTATCTATCTTCTAGAACTAGAGAGGCTGAAGGTAGAAAAAGAAAAGTATCTTCTGGATAATTGCATGGTGTGGTAGAAATTAGAGCTGGAAGGGAAATTGAAGGTATTCATTCAGTCCAAATCTCTCCACCATTTCAGAGGCACAGAGAGCTTAAAATGCCTTCTAAGGGTCACACAACTAATCACCCATCAGAAGATGGAAGAACTAATGAGGGAATTATTCTTATGAAGAAGAAAATTTGTATTGTCAAAGTAGAATAGAAAAAAAATCTTGTAAATAAGTAATATATTACATAACAGTTCTATTTATTTCAGAGACTTTGTATAAATTAATTTGAAAGAATCTCAAAAGGATAGGTGTCATCTAACTTTCTACTAAGGCATATTTATAGGAAGGGTAAGGCACATTCAAGAGCAAAATTCTGGTGCCATAAACCCAGATAATCCTGATGAAGAAGAAAAAAAGGAGAGATCAATGTTCAGCACAGGGATATCATGAATTCAGATTTCAAAGACAAATACTGAAGCTGGAAGGCTGGATGGGTCAATGAGAATGAATTTCAAAGAGTAGAATGTTCCTATAAGGACTTGGTTGATTTGTTTGGTGGGACTATACTTATTTATGGGGGAAGGGGAGGAGAAATTAATGAATAGGTAATAGAGATGTGGCAGATAAGTAATTCAGGGATACGGTGCTGGCCAAGAACCTGTGTTCAAATTTGGCCTCAGACACTTATTAGCTATGTGACCCTGGGCAAGTCACATAACCCTGTTTGCTTCAGTTCCTCATCTATAAAGTGAGCTGGAGGAATAAATAGCAAAACACTTCAGTATCTTTGCCAAGAAAAGCCCAAATGAGGTCATGAAAAGTTGAACACAACTGAAATGACTCAGCAGCAACAGAGATGAAAAAGCAAAGAGCATAGTTGAATCATTTAAAATGCATGGAAATTAAAAAAGACTTCAGAAAGGGACAAAACTATATGCTATATGTAAAATATATCATGGATTTATACATAATCTTTGTTCTCTCTATACTGAAGTTTGTGTCTGTTGATAATAAAAATGAAGTATAAATTATATAATATTAATAATAAATTAATAATAATAAGTATGATACAATATAAATTTTATAATTTATCATAAAATGTAAAAAAATCAAAAGGATGTCAGTAATGCCAGAAGACTATTAGAATTCTAGAACTAGTTAAGCTTAGAATAACTGGAGCAGGTTAACTAAGGTGATATACTCCTTCCCAATAGCTTTTCTATCTATCCCCTGTCCTCACTCCCTCTGATTTTTTTATGCCTAAACCCACTCCAGATTCCTTGATTTTCCCATTACTATGCCACTCAACTTTTCCCCCATCCCTGCTATCTTTCCATGAACTGACATTTCTTTCCAGATGGTCAGGAATTATAGATTGCCAGCTATGGCATGGGGATGCAGGCCAGTCTCTTTGCGGGAAAAGACACCCCATCCATCCCCTGTACTATTCTATATGAATAGAATGGAATATTTCTTGTTATTCCCCCTTGCGCTATTGAAATTGCTGTGCAACAAGAGGCTCTAATTATAGCTATAGGCGAGAGAAACATCGAATATGGTATAATTCTTTACATATGTGTGTGCATATGTGTGTACAAACACATACATATAAGCTATCGATATAAACACATATAGACATACATTATTCATAAATTATACATGTGTATTTATATATGCATACACGCACATATGCATATATGTATATACACATGCATGTGCACATATATGCATACACATATACATGTGTATATACACATACATAGATATCCTATCTATCTATTCTATCTACATATAAGCTATCAACATATACACATACAGATATACAATATTGATAAATTATATATGTGCGTATTTATATATCCATACATATATGTATACATATGTGTACATACATATGCATATACATATATACACATATATATGCACATTCACACATATATAGATATCCTATCTATCTATATCTGCATATCTATCCACTATCTATCTATCGATCTTTCCATATGCATACCTGTGTGTGTGTGCATGTGTGTATGTGCGTGTGTGCATGTGAATGTGTGTGTGCGTGTATGCGCATGTGTGTGCATGTGTGTGTGATTTTTGGGTCCCAATTCTTGAATATAATTCTCAGCTTCATTCTTTAGAAAAAAGTGGAATACTTTTTTTTTTCCTTCCAGTACTGGCATCTCTTCTCTTACTTTTTCGAATGCCACTTAAAAGCTTGTAAATAGTCACAACTATGTTAAGTCATACCCTAAAATGCAGTTCTTTTAGGCTAATGACTTGAACTCTTTGAAGGTAATTAGGTGCTACCTGAACTTCTCACTTCTTTAAGGTTTTAATTTCATATTAACAAGTTTTGTTCTATCCTCATCCAAAAAGATGTTGACCTAGGAGGAGAAAAGACTTGGGACGATAATTTTGTTGCAGGTATTAGACTTAAATAAAAATGTATTGGGCATTTTTGTTTGTTTGTTTATTTGCTTGCTTGCCCGTGAGAAGAGAAACTGATGGAGAGCACAAAAAGGAAGGTTTAGGCCTCAGTTTAAGAAGAGCTTCCTAGCAAATTAGAACTGCCCAAAAGTGGAATGGGAAATAGTGGCTTGTCCTTCACTGAATATCTCTGAGTAAATGCTGATGACCACTTTATGGGTAGATTAAAGTGGACATTTTTTCTCCTATTGGTTGGATTAGATTAAATTCGAGGGCCCTTTCAAATCTATATTATATGATTCTAAAAAAAGAAAAGAAAGAAAATTCAAGTAGTTGTGTTTTCTTTCATTCATCTATTCATCATCCCATCTACTTTCCACATATTAATTCTATCAGTGTCACTGAGAGAAACAATTATTTCTGTCTTGAATTAATAACTAATTATTGAATCAGGACCAGGTTTTTTTTTTCTTTCTCCATTTCTACTTCCTCTTTCAGGAATCAACCAGTGTGTGAAATCTTTCTCACTGACTTACCTAGGAAAAGAAATTTTAAGCTAATGAGTGGATCTCTGTTCATTGTGCTTACTGAGATAGGTCTGGGGAAATGCAGATTCTCTTTTGTCAGACAGGTAATGTAGAAATTAATGCCTCTTTGACCAAGACTTGGGTGATTTACTTCACAGAACCCTAAAATCCTCGTTGCAATATAGACCAGCCCCTCATTGTAATATTCATTCTCTCATTAATTGTAAACAGTCAGGGCTGATTGCCATTCTGTTCTTCCAAATACATACAAATTCTGAGCCCACCACAATGAGGGATCTTTGGCATTTGAGAGTGCCACTGACCTCTTTTATTAGTAACATGCTAGCCTTGTTAATAAGATGATTCAATCACCCAGAAATTATGCCTCTCAAACTTTTAAAATATCACATCAATAAGGAAGTGGTTTAGTTTGGTGGGGATTCTGAACTCAAGGTAAGCTGCATTCAAATCCTAGTGATTATAGTGACTAGTTATATGTTTATATTACTGTTTGAATTCTAGTTCACAATTCAATGAACATCTATTCAATGCCTACTATCTGCTAAACATTATGCTATGTGTAAAAATACATATAAACACCACATACAAATTTACTATATACAGTGGCAAGTATTTTAAGATTTATGTATTTTCTTCCCAGCAGCCCTGTGAGATAATGAGAAAACTGTTGTTTTCTGCTAATGAAAATAGCTAGTAATATAATTAGTACTTTTTGGTTCTAGGATTTGAACTTAATTGACTGTCTCCAAGTTCCTTGTCAAAAGTCAGTGGTCACTGAAAATTTGTTAAACACTTACTAAGCACCAAGTACTGTGAAAAGTAGTAATGTATGTGTGTGTGTACATACATACACACATACACATATATATGTATATATATATATACACATACACATACACATGAATATACAGGCATATACATATACACACATATATACAAACACACATATATACATACATACACATATACATACACACACACATATGAAAAAAAAGAGAGTTCCTGCCCTCAAGGAGTCTACAATCTAACAGGGGAAGATAATATACAAAAGGAAGCTGAAGGGGGGCAGAGAGAGTTACCTGATTTGGAGGCATGGTGGAAATGACAAAGAAACGTCAAGTAATACAGTCACTTGGGAAGCTATATGTCTTTTTTTTTTTTTAAAGCAATTGGGGTTAAGTAACTTGCTCAAGGTAACACGGCTAGTCATTATTTATGTGTGGGTGCTCATTTTCCGAGGCCGGTTTCAATCCCGGGTCATCCCAACTCTGAGGCCAGCACTCTTACTCACTGTGCCACCTACCCACCCCTGAAGCTATATGTCTTGACCCCCTCCTTAAATTGAGGCTTTGGGATTATTGACTATGCCATTCAATCAGAAGGGCAGATGATAATGGTGAGGTATGAGTACCAAAACTCATTTGATCATGCAAAAAGATGAAATTTCTCAATGATGAGATTACTACGACATAGTAGAGAAGTCATAGAAGGTAGGTGGCACAGTGTATAAAGTACCAGACCTGGAGTCAGGGGGACCGGGGCTCAAATCCAGACTCAGACCATTATTAGCTATGGGTAAACCACTTAATCCTGTTTGCCTCAGTTCCTCATCCATAAAATGAGCTGGAGAAGGAAATGGGAAACTACCTCAGTCCTTTCACCAAGAAAACCACAAATGGGGTTACAAAGATTTGGACAAGCCTGAAATGACTGTACAACAATAATAATGTAGAAGTCCTGAAGTAGTACAGCTCTCTACCATATTAGGCTATTTTTTACATAGATATAATCATTACATGGGGGTAGATGAGATGAATAAATGATGCCTCCACACACAGATAAAAAAAAGTAAGATAGTCTCTGCTCTCAAGGATCTAACATTCTAATGAATGAAAAAATATACCTAGAAGATTTAGTTGCAAATAAAATGAAACACTCCATGATTTTTAGGATACAGAGGCAAAGCAGATGGTAATTCATCTTAATGAATGTTATTTTCCCTGATAAAATAATATAAGACTTTGGTCACAAGAATGCTTTATTTTTTTTGATTCCTCAATAGATGTTGCTGTGTTAAAGGATGAGGGAGGTGACGCTTCCATTGTTCTCTGCTCTAGTTAGACCAAATCTTGAATAGTGTGTTCTATTCTAGGTGCCAGACTTTAGAAAGCACTATGCTGGACACTGTTCAACTACAGGAAAGTGACCAGGAGGGTGATGGGGCTCAAAACAGCTGGGTTGTTCATACTGAAGAAAAGGGGAATTTGGAGAAGGACATCATACCTATAGTATTTAATGTTTTATTATGCTATTCAATGTTATATTAGATATAGCTAATATATTAAGTGATTTAATAGATCAAATATTATCTATTATGTATGAATTTAAAAAGACGTATTGCTTTCAAATGACACATTTGTCATTTTTAAACTTTTAATGCTCCAATATACAAATGCATGACAACAATAGTCCTAAGGGTTTTTCACATTAATTCACTAAAAAAAAAAATAACATGTTACTGAATAGGGGTAAGAGCTTGATTTTTTTTAAGAGTTAGTTGATTGTTTTCTTTTTTGGAAAAAGTGACTTCATACTATTCAGTCTACTTTCAAAAGTCTATTTGGCATAAGCAAAGAACTTTTTTTTTTTCATATGCACATCCTTAAATCAGATTAGAATTGATTCTACTTATTAGTTTAATGAAGTTAGGTAGTGTCTTTCTCACTAGTGATTTGAAGAGTATTTATATAATAGAGAGCACTGCCATCATAGATCACCCTTGAGAAATCACCATTTTTTTTTTTATTGGAGGTCATCAGAGTCAGCAGAAAAATCAATTTAAATCAAATCCCTGAGAGGCTGTACACATTTTAAGATTGTAATGGAATTAATATACCAACATTATGTTCACTTTTAATACTTAAATCTTTTTTTAATAGCACAGTTAAAGTTACAGTCCATTATCTTTTGCTTATATTTTTACAATGAATAATGTGCACATAATGGCATATGGATATTATATGTGAATATGTTGTACTATGTGATGTTATGAATGTGAATTTACTTATCCTCTAGGCTGAGACCTAAATTGTTTGTTAGAATATAGGGAGCAGGAATTGTTTAAAATAGAAATGATAAAAACTCAGCCTCAAAAGAAATGTAAGCTGTTGGAGGGAAATCTTGGCTTTTCCTTTACTTGAAAAAGAAAAACACACACACACACACACACTAGCAATGTCAAGTCATTTATTTAATCTAAGTTTTTGTTAGAAACCTCACCTTAAATATGACCCAATAGAATTTTTCATTTTATACTATGTTACTTCTAGAGACCAATGGAAAAAGAATGTTCCTTTCTGGTATCTTCCAGATACTGACTAGTGACAGGATTTTCTTTAAAATTCACCGTAATTTATTGCTACATTAATAGCAATGTTTTTGACTGTCCCTTTCTTTTATGTGCAAAGTTAAAGGTGGAAAGTCTATATTATTTTTAAAATGTCATCTACAACTAGGATGAGATCCAAATCAAATATGCCTTATATAGAATCTTTCAATAGAACATTCCAGTATGTGAGGAATATATTTTGGTATGACATTTTGTTTGGTTGTTTGTTTGTTTTTTTGGTACGACATTTTAAAAGTATTAATTGCTTATTCATTTATTTCCTTATTTATTGGAAATAGGTAAACAAATATGCATTCAAACTTGATTCTTTTTTTGGTTTTAAATGGCTTGAGTTTCTCTGATAAAGATCTCATTTCAAACACATATAGGGAATTGATTCAAATTTTTAAGAAGATTTATATTCCAGTTGATGAGTAGTCAAAGCCTATGACCCCACATAACCAATTACTTATTGGATATCTTGAACTTGATGTTACATAGATATCTAGGAAACTCAATACGTCTGAAACAGCACTCATTATATTTCCCCCCAAGCCCTCTCCTCTTCTACCTGTGCTTTCTCAAGGAGTACAGACAGCATATTAAAATTATTTGCTTATGGTCAAAACAGCTGATATGAAAAACTTCAAGCTTTAATTATGTATTAAAATAGATTAGGATGTAACATAAACATCATTAATTCTGGTTGTATAGTGTTGACTTGACAAAATATGGCTGATGTTTTTATTATATGTATGTACACACATTCTTTCTCAATTCTTTTTTTTTTTGAAGTTATGAGTATTTTTTCTTCCTTCCTCCTCCTCCCCACATAGAGAAGAAAGAAGAAAACAACATCTTTGTGACAAATATACATCAAAAAATATAACAAGTTCTTATACTGGCCATGTTCAAAAATGTTTACCTCATTCTGAATATCAGTAGAAGATAAAATGGATAATTTTTATTACATAAAAGTTTTAAAAAATTCACAAACAAAACTAAGTGAGATGAGATAGAAAATAGCTAACTGGGAAAATACTTACAACCAAATTTCTTTGATAAAGGTCTTATTCCAAATATATGAAGGAACTGGTTAAAATTTATAGTGATTATAATTGTTATCCCAATTATTATTAGATTCTATATCTCAATTGATAAGTGGTCAAAGAATATCATACATAGAACCAACTGTCTATTGAACATTTTCAACTACCTAGATATCTTGAATTCATCATGTCTAAAACAGCACTCATTTTCTTTTCACCAAAATATCTCCCTCTTCCGAACTTTCCTATTAATGTGGAAGGTGACTTCATGTGGCCAGTCATCCAGGTATATTCCTTTCTATTACTATTCAGTTTTCACACTCAACTGGTAATAGAAATCTATCATACTCAATAGAGAAGTAGGAGGAGACAAAGATAAGAAATGGGGGAAGGGTAATAAAAGGGAGGGCAAATAAAAGAGGGCAGTGCTCAGAGGCAAAACAGATTTTAGAGGAATGACAGGATTAAAAAAGATAACCAGGAAATGCACAGTTAGTAATCATAACTATGAATGTGAAAGGCATGAACTCACCCATAAAACAGAAGCAGATAGCAGAATGGAATAAAAGTCAGAATCCAACACTATATTGTTTACAAGAAAGGTACTCAAAACAGAGACACAGACAGAGTTAAAATAAGGGGCTAGAGCAGAACCTAGTATGCTATGATCTGGCAGATGTATACCCAGCATACAGGGCTGGATCAATATTGGGAAAACTATCAGCTTGATTGACCATGTTAACAACAAAAACAACAAAAATAATATGATTATAAACATAGATGCAGTAAAAATACTTTTAAAAAATAAAACACCCATTCCTATTTAAAATGCTAGAAAGCATAGGAATCAATAAAGTCTTTAAAAAAAATAGTATCTATATAAAATCAAGAGCAAAAATTATCGGTAATGAGGATAAATTTTAAGCTTATCCAATAAGATTAGGAGTGGAACAAGGATATCCATTATCACCACTATCATTCTATATTATACTAGAATTGCCATGATAGCAATAAGACAAGGAAAAGAAGTTGAAGCAATTAAAATAGGCAATGCAGATGGTATAATCAGAAAACCCTAGAGAACTAACAAAAATAAATCCTAATTGAAACAATTAATAATTTCAGGAAAGTTGTAAACTATAAAATAAACCCATGCAAATCATCAACATTTCTATAAAATATTAGCAAAACCCAGCTGCAAAAAACACAAAGAGAAATTCCATTTAAACTAACTGCAAAAAATATTAAATACATGGGAGTTTATCTGCTAAGATAAACCCAGGGACTTTTATAATTATGAATACTTAATCTATTTTTAAGGTATTATTTTCTACCATCAGGCTGTTGACTCTCTTTTCATGATTTTCTTGCATCATTCTCATTCCTCTTCCCAATTTTTCCTCTACTTCTCTTACTTTATTTTCACAATCCTTCTTGAGCTCCTCCATGGCCTGTAACCAATTCACCTTTTTCTTGGAAGCTTTTGGTGCAGAAGTTCTGACTTTATTGTCTTCCTCCTGTTCCATGCTTTGATCCTTTTTGTCCCCCAAAAGGAATTTAAGCTTTGACTACTATGCTTCCTTTGTTTCCTTTGCTTGCTCATGTTGCCACTCAATTACTTAACTTTTGAGTTCTTTGCCATGGTAGAACTCTACTTCCAGAGGGGAGAGCTTTGTCCCAAATCATGGGGGTTTTCTCAGCTGCCAGAGCTATTAGGAGGGTTCCATCACTACAACCTCCACTGGCTCACTAGTCATATACCTCAGGACCAGCACCCAAGACTGCAATTCTGATCCAGGCAGATTAAAACAAGAGCGATTACCCTCTGAATGGGTGCTTCCTCCCCTCCCCCGCCTTGCAATCTGAAGGCTAGGAGCTGTGAAGCAGCCACATGCAGATGGCTGCAGGGCCAGGACACTTTGGCAGCTTCTTGATCCTGGGACAGAGGCCAAATTGCACCTCTGTTCCCCAGTTCCAACAGAGTTCTACACTGACCTTTTACTCTGTCTTTGTCATTTATGGGTTGATATTTCTGGAAACTGCCACTGCTGCTAGTGATCCACTCTCCTGAAGTCTGCTGTAGGTGCTGGTTGGGGGCCACCCTGGGGCTAAAATTGCTGGCTCATGGGGGTGGGGGGCATTAGGTGGGGAGGTGTTTGGCTCCCAGCGCAATGAACCCTTCCTGTCTGCCTGCTGGGCTGCATTCAATGGGAGGTTTGTTTCTCTGTCACTTTGTGGGTTCTGCAGCTCTAAAATTTGTTTAGAGTCATATGTTATAGGTATTTGAGGTGGTTATGGGGGCAGCTCATGAGTTTTCCTGCTTCTAGGTTGCCATCTTGGCTCCACCCCTCCCCCCATAAAATACTTTTTACAGACATAACAAGAGATCTAAACTTTTGGTGAAATATCAACTGCTCATGTGCAGGCCAAACTAGTATAATAAATAATGGCAATACTACCTAAGTTAATTTACTTTTCATATCAACCAAACTGTCAAAGAAATATTTTATAGAGCTAGAAAAAATAACAAGATTCATGCAGAACAACAAAAGGTCAAGAATATCAAAGGAATCAATGAAAAAAAAATAGGTGACAATTCCAGATTTCAAACAATATTACAAAGTGGCAGTTATCAGAACAATCTGGTACTAAGAAATATAGTGGTAGGTCAGTAGAAAAGAATAAATATACTATGCACAGTATTAAATGACCTCAGTAATCTTAAGTTCATAAATCAAAAGATCTAAACTTTGGGGGTAAGAACTCACCATCTGGCAAAAAATGACTGGGAAAATGGGAAAGCTGTTGGGCAGAAATGAGGAATAAATCAGCATCTCATACATTATACCAATATAATATCAAAATGGATAAATGATTTAGATATAAAGGGTGATAGCATTAGTAAACTAGGGGAAGAGGGGAAAATGTACCTATGAAGGAGGGAAGAATTTATGACCAAAGAAGAGGTATAGAAGATCATAGGAAGTAAAATGACCAAACAAGAAAAAGAGAATATCACAGGAAGTAAAATGGATGATTTTGATTACGTGAAACTCAAAAGCTTTTGTACAAACAGAAATAATAAAATCAAAATTAGAAGGAAACCAGAAAACTGGGGGAAAATATAGCAACTTTCTCTGATTAAAGTCTCGTTTCTCAAATATATAGAGAACTGAGCCAAATTTTTAATAATAAGTCATTCCCCAGTTGATAACTGCTCAAAGGATATGAACAGTTTTTAGAAGAAGAAATCAAAGCTATCAATAATAAGAGAAAAAAATGCTTTAAATCACCTTAGAGAAATGCAAATTAAAACAACTCTGATATAAGAACTCACACTTATCAGATTGGCTAACTTGACCCAAAAGGGAAATGATAAATGCTGGAGGGGATATGGAAAAAAAAAAGTTTGGACACTAATTCACTGTTGGTGGAACTGTGAAGTAGTCCAACTATTCTGGTGAACAATTTGGAACTACACTCAAAGGGTTATAAAAACTGTTTATGCTCTTTGACTCAGGAGTACAACCAATAGGTCTATTTCCAAAGATGATTAGGGGAAAAGAAAAAGAGCTTATGTGCTCTAAAATATTTATAACACCTCTTTTTGTGGTGACAGAGAATTGGAAATTGCAAGGATGACCTTCAATTAGGGAATGACTGAACAAGCTGTGGCTTATGATTGTGATAAAATACTTTTGTGCTATAAGAAAAGATGAGTGGAATATTTTTAGAAAAACCTCAGAAGACTTATATGAACTCATGCAAAGAGAAAAGAACAGAATAAGGAGAACATTGTAGGTATGATCAACTGTGAAAGACCTAGCTACTCTGATCAAGACAGCGATTCAAAATTATTTCAAAGGACTCATGATGAAAGATGCTATCCATCTCCAGAGACAGAACTGACCAAATCTGAAATGGTGAAAGTGGAGCATACTTCTATTCTACTTTACTTATTTTTATTGTGTTTTGCAGCATGTCTAATTTGGAAATGCATTTTGTATGGCTTCATATGCATATGCAATATAACTGCATTTTCAATGAGAAGAGTAGTGTAGGAGAGAGGAAAAGAATTAGGAACTCAATTTTTTAAATGAGTGTTAATATTTTGCATGTAATTGTGAAATATTTAATGAAATAAAAACAAATCTTTAAAAAGAGTTTCAAATTTTTGGAGTCCAAAGCCATGTTTTGGCCTTTCTATGTATCACCAATTCTTAACACAGTGCCTCTCTAGCAGTTAATAAATGCTTTTTAATGGTTCATGATCTTCTGTCCAGGAAGTTCTCCAGGGAAGAAATCCAAACTATCAATTTTCATATGAAAAATGCTCCAAATCGGGGCGGCTAGGTGGCGCAGTGAATAGAGCGCCGGCCCTGGAATCAGAAGGACTGAGTTCGGAGCCGGCCTCCGACACTTAATCCACACAAACAAAAACCCAGCCATGTAACCTTGGGCAAGTTACTTAACCCCAAATGCCCTAAAGGGGCGGCTAGGTGGCGCAGTGAGTAAGAGTGCCGGCCTCGGAGTTTGGATGACCCGAGATCAGATCCGGCCTCAGAAAATGAGCACCCACGCATAAATCAAATGACTAGCCATGTAACCTTGAGCAAGTTACTTAACCCCAATTGCTTTAAAAAAAAAAAATGCTCCAAATCACTAATAATAAACATTCGTTTTAATGTTGTTAAGTGAGTATTGCCATTTTTATTGAAGGAAAGGGTTTTAGAACTCTGGTTTCATTCATTGATCAATTAATAAGTATTTATTAAAAAGCTACTGTATTCTAAGCACTGTGCTAGGCTCAAGGAATAAAGTATTCAAAATCAAAGTCTCTCACATTGAGCTTCTATTCTAGTGGGGGAGAAGATAAGCACATTAATAAATAAAAACTGAATGTATAAGATATATACAAGGTAGTTTGAGACAGAGGGCATATATGCATAGTGCTTGATATATATCTACATATGTATGTATGTGTGTATATATAAATGTGCATATATATCAAAAGAGAGAGTTTACTGGTACATTGAAAATGAGTGTCTATAGTATAGGATGGTATAAAGGTACCTCATTTCAAAATAGCAATATAGTATAGTAGAAAAAACTTTAGACTTTTAAATCAATAAGATCTATGTATGAGTCTTGGGTCTTGCTACTTCCTAACCATGTGACCTTGACCAAGTCACCAGACATCCACGCTTCAGTTTCATCATTTATAAAATGGTGATAAAATACTTGCACCTTATAAGTCATCACCATATTGCTATTTACATGAAACAATAATGAAGCATTTGTGTGTACTTATAATTTTAAAGTTATATAAACTATATAAAATACATTTATTAAATTACTCAATTAGTCTATGTTTTCCTTTGCAAAAGCATGTCACCATATGGAGATTTGCTAATAGACTTAACATCCATTTATCTACCACAATGTGAGGAAATAGAGTGAATTAAGTGCTAGCTTCAGAGTCAGGAAGGCCTGGGTTCACTTCCTGTCTTTGTCACATGGATCATTTGACCAAGAGATATTCACTTAATTCTCAATACTCTGGACAAACAATGGTTCAAAACTTCTGTGACTCTCAATTAGACTCAGGTAAAATCCAGGGGGACATGTTTCATCTTTAATATAGAAACATAAAGAGATTTAGTGTTAATGAAAAGTGGCAGGTCAACATTTCTATATCACAGAAAAAAACTCCAACTTCATGGTCCAGGTCTTATTTTGACTTCATTTGGATTGAGTGTATCAGCTCCTTTGGGGTTTATGGCTGTCCGGTGGGGCCATTATCAATGGGACACATTAAGCACACTGTTTTCTTCATCTTCTCAACAATGCTGCCTTTTCCCTGTTCAGCTTTTTCTAGGTTTCTACTCCCACTAAGTTAAAAGAGAGTAACAACAAAAATTGCTGTTGTTAGATTTATAGAAAATTTTCAAGACAAGATATTATTTCTCATTTAAGATAGGATGCATGTAACCTGAGTATAGTACAATGGATTCTGTTAATCTGGTGGACATATTTTCATTTATCATTGTTGAATTGTCTAGAGACAATAATATTCATTTCATGGAATTTCTAGAAAAAGCAAACAATGAAGAAAGAAGGAAAAGGAGGGTAATTCTTGATTTTTCTTCCCCTCTAATATTTGTCCACACTCCATAGAGTGATTGAAACTATTTACTGTACTATTATTATAAGTGGCACAGCTAACTGTCAAAGAAAATGTTGCCATATGGAGCTCCTGATCACATTATAAATATATGTATACATATTTGTTTCTTCATGGTAAAAGAAACTTAAGATTGAATTCAACTCTCCTTGTAGTCATACTCTGTAAATGGATTTATTTTGTTTTCCAAAATATACTTTGTAGATGTATGGTCAATGGATAAAAGCATTGAACTTGGGGTACCAGGACCTGAGTTCAAATCCTAGTTCTGTCACTTATAATCTTAATGGCCTTGGAAAATCACTTAAGCTCTCTGGGCCTATCATTTCTCATCTGAATAATGAAAGGGTTTGACTCCATAACCTTTAAGGTCCCTTCCATTTCTTAATCTTTGATAACTGTGATCTGGGATATCATTTATGACTGCCACCTACATAACCCGTTCTCATCCTCTAAAACTTTTGGAACTTTTTGGTCCATAGCTTTATGTAAACTCTTAACAGAAGGTCTTTCTAACATATCACAGACTTTTCCTTGTGTCCTTTAATACTCTGGATACAAATGCCACACTCAGGTTTTCATGATTTAGAGCTGGAAAGACCTTTACCTATGAGTGTGAAAATGGAGGCTCTGCAAATCCAATGTAGTCCAGATGAGAAGAGACAGAACTGAGATCTAATTCCAAAACCACTGTTTCTTTTCCTCTGTACTGTTTCCATTCCAAAAGATATTTTTAAACTAGAGCAACAGATGCACTGAAGTGGGCAGCAACAACGTTTTAATTTCAAAAGTAGATTCTATTAATTTGGCATTTCAAGATTCAGTCACTAAATCTCAAACATTCTATCCTTCCAAACTCGATAATTCCCTTAAGAATATTAATAGTATATAAAGTGTATTCATGGTATATATTTGATTAGGTTGACCTATACAATGAAACCAATGCACTAGTCTTTAGTGAACCACTTAGTTATTGATTTATAATGAACTTATATTCTACTAAAACAACCAGATATTCTTTTTTTCTTTGTTTTTTACCCAGGTAACTATCTATCCATATCTTTTTCCACATATTCGTGAATTTTTTTTAATTCCAAAGTAAGACTTTATATTTGTCTGTATTAAATTTATTCTAATAAATGCATTCAGTTCAACATTTTAGACTATAAGCTCTTTTTAGATTCCAATTTCCCCTAAATTCTCCCTGGGGGAATTTATTTAGATAACTCTAGCTTCTTTGAATGTAAAACAAACCAAACATCATTGCCTTACTCCTCTCAACTCTCATTTCAGTTTCTGAGTGTAAGTTAATTATAAAGATATTTATTACTTTCCACTTGGGACATATAATTTTGAAAATCTAATTTGGTATGTCTAAAATCTTGGTCATTTTCTCATATACTGCAACGTCCTACTTTGCTTCTTTTAGTCCTACTCCAACATTCTTTTTCCCTACCAAGGTAAAATGATAAATAATTAAAAAAACATCTGGGGATATTAAGCAAATGCTTATTAATTGCAAAACATTGTTTTGAAAAGATGATGAACATATAAGTAATCTTTTCTGAGCTTCTATCAAGGTTCTGGCACTTAGCAGCTAAATCAATGAATGTCATTCAGCACAGAGATAGTAATGAAATCCATATGATCCTATGAGATCATCAAATGAAGCAATATGCAGAGAAAAGAGAAGAGGAAAGGAGAAGAGAAGAGGAGAGGAGAGGGGAGGGGAGGGGAGGCAAGGGGAGGAGATGAAAGGAGAGGAGAGAAGGGGGGAGGGGAGGGGAAAGGGGAGGGGAGGGAAGGGGAGTTGGGGAGGGGGAGGAAAGAACCCAGGACTAATCCTTAGGAACACCTAGAGTTAGAATTAGGGTGTGTGATCTGAATGAGGATACAGAAAGGAGACAGAGAAATAGTGTTCACTTAAATAGGAAGAAAACAAAAAGAGAGTTTTGTCCTGAAAACTTTGAAGGAAGAGAATATAAAGGAGAGAGTGATTGGTCATATTAAAGGCTGCAGAGAGGTCAAGGGGAATGAAGATAGATTAGCTAGCTTAGTACTTAAGTCTTTCAATGTTGTTTATCTTTGCACTGTATTTTTGGTGATACAAATTGTTTTATTATTGCACTTTCAATCAGTTCGTACAAATCTTGTTGAGATGATCTCGTGTAATTTCTTACAGTAAAATAACATTCCATCACACTCATATAACACAATTTGTTTAACAGTTTCCCAGTTGAAGGGTACTTTTTCAGTTTCCAGTTCCTTAGCACTAACAAGAAAATTGAGTTAGATATTTGTAGATAAGACTTCTTTTCCTCTTTCTTGATAATAATTGTAAAAGACTTAGAATAATAAGGGCCAAATAATAAATGTTGCATCAATGTTATTGTTATTATTATTATTGGTAGTATTAGTGGTAGTTTGTTTAATATTTATATCTGAATAATTATCCTGAAAGTTTTCAACACCCTAGCTTGTCTCAGGAAGGACATTCAGAGGATCAGAGCTGAAAGGGACCTCATAGATTATCCAGTCCAACCCCCTCATTTTACAAATGAAGGAACTAAGGTTCAGAGAGATTAAGTGAGTTACTCAAGGTCAGAATCATGACCATTACAATACAAGGCAGTTAGGGTCAGAATCATGATTTGAACTCAGGCTTGAAATCTATTGTTCTTTTCATTGGAAAACAAAAACCCTTTTGGTATTAATTAGTTTACTCACAGTAACCCCATCAAATGATCAGTATTATTTGTATTATTTGGCATCAAGTATTACTTGGCATCATTTCATGTGGAGGATACTGAGGTTCATAAAGGTTAAGTTACAATACTAACTCCATGCTCACAGTTAGTGTCAAAAATACTATTTGATCTCTCCTGAATCCAAGTCTACTGCTTTTTCTAAAACATTCTATTTCCTCTCATTATGACAAATCAGTAAGCAAGTCAACAAGCATTTTTTAAGCACTGATTATATGCTGAGCACTGTGCTAGGTGCTAAAGTTACAAAGAAAACATTTCACATTCTTTAATAGGTTATAGTTTAATGTGGAAGATGATATGTCAGCAACAATGTACAAGCAACCTGTAGAAGGAAATACTGGAGCTAATCCCAGAGAGAAGGGATTAAGGCCAAAGAGCAGAACTCCCTCTCCATTTCCATTTCATAGGATCCCTCATTTCCTTCAAGAGACTTCACCTTGTCTATGAAGTTCTGTCTGAATGCTAGTTCCCATAGAATGTTATAATTAACTACCCCATAATTATTTTGTATTTACTCTGCATCCATTTACTTTCCATCTATACATATTTTGTCTTTCCATTAGCTTGAAAGCTTTTTTTTTTTTAAGTGGGATACTTTCATTTGTCCTTGGACAAGTTGGGTCCTTTTGAAAGATAATCTGTGAACAGCAAAGAGGCCAGAGTGCTCCAAGACATCTACCTTCCCAGTTTAATGTCAGAAATCTTAATGTTTTAGCAGACTTAGTTGTGGTGAAAAGGGATTGGGCCAGTCTATCGTCTCTGGTTGTGACTGAAAGCACCCATACTGTCAATGAATACTTGACATCTCCAAACTGGGAGTCTTCTCTGTGATATCATATTCTCTGTCAACATAGAGTTAGGTCTAAATTTGAAGGAATGAGCACAGAGCAACAAGAATAGACCCTCCTAAGTCATTACAGTCCTTGTTTGTCCCAAATCAATGTCAGCCCCTCCTACATACTGTTTTTCATTAATCATTCTTACCTGGGTAGCCAGTCATCCCCAGCTGAGGGTAGAGTACTATTGCAAATAATAGGTAGAAGAAGACATTAAAGTCATTTTTACTTTGGAGCCAACATTCCCCACTTATTCCAGTGGAGAAGAAGGAAGGAAATAAGCATTAGTTGCCAGACATTTTGCTAAGCACTTTAAAAATATTACCCAACTTGATCTTCACAACAACCCTAGGAGAAAGATACTATTATTATCCCCAATTTATGATTAAGGAAACTGAGGCAGAAAGAGGTTGAGTAATTTGTCCAGGATTAGACAGTTAATATCTGAAGCTAGATTTGAACTCAGGTCTTCCTGATTCCAGGCCTAAGGTTCTATCCACTTGCTGCCTTTAGCTGCCTCAGAGGGTGAAATGTAATTATACCTTTTTCTGTGTGAATCGACTGCCAAATGAATGTGGGACACTGAAAATGTGATGGCTGTAATTATACTGTAATTGTAAGGCATACAATTGTACTGAACTGAGTGATTTACATTTGGGTCCTTCTTGAGTATTTAATTTAAATCAACACACATTCTATTTAGGAAGTGGTTTTCATATTCTGTCATTGTTAGTGTTGTACATGCTGCAAGGGGGTAACAGCATCTGGTACTTGAAATCCTTTACTGTCATTGACCTCAAGAGGTCTCCCTTAATCATGGTAAATATGCATCCTTGGTTCCCAATATAGACACTGCTGACAGCCACTTCTCTCCTGGGAAGATAATACTAGGATGGTGATAAGAGGATTGGAAGTCCGAAATCCTTTGGGCTCTTTGAAGGTCACACATTCTCCTCTGGCCAAAGAGAGGTAGGGAAGAAGACTCAGGGTCAAAGTTGAGATCTCTCTGTTACCAATTCACTCCCTCCCTTCTGCCACCACCTCCCCTGCCTAGTCCTCTTGCTAGCACTTCCTTCTTAGGAGTTTTAGATGGAATAGTACACATTCTACTTTCTGGATTTTTTCAATTCCAACTAAATTTATATATATGTATATACATATATATTTATGTATATATGTATGATAAAAGATATGATAAAATCTCCCACCCACTCAGTACAGAGTTCATATCTGGCATCATTTACATTATCCAAATGGCTTTGAAAAATGCTTATGAATGATTGATTTTCTCTTCTGATAAAGGTTACAATGCTAAAACATGTGGTCTTTAGCTCACCCTTACAATAGTTACAAGAGTATTTGTATGTTACAATTATTTATATATGTACCATATTCCCCTAATGAACCATAATCTTCACAAGGGTAGGAACTACTTATCTCAACTTTGTATCTCCCTAATACCTAGAATTAGTGTTCTAAAAGTACTAGTTACTTAATAAATCTGGATTGATTTGGTGAGTTGAATACAAATTTCATGAAATGCTTTCTCTGTATGGAATGCCATGCTAGGTGTTGGGGCAGATGCAAAGTTTTCATAAGACACTGCCTCTGTTCTCATAGATTTCACATCATCCTGCTCCTTCCAGCTCTATCATTTTATGAATCTATCACCTTGCAGTAACATTAAACATAAGAAAAATTAAATTAAATTAAAATTCTTTCCACAATGAGGAGATCAAGGTCTCAGATTTTAGTGTTTTCTTCCACTACACCAAGCTAATACGTATTAGAATTTTAACCAATACCTTTTGTATTTTCAATGAATTTTTTCTTCAAATAAAAAATACTATTCCTCTAATTCTTATCTTTCTAAGGAGGTTGAGAAGAGATAACTTCTTTTGGAAGGGAAGACAAGCTTATCTTTGAAAAAAAAATGTGGAGTTTCTCTAACTTTCTTCAATTTTGGTGCCAAATCTATATAGTTCTAGAATAAAATCTGGCCTCCTTCTTCTCTGTGATCCAAGATCACAAATATAGGTCTTGTGTCCCTACTACTGCTCCCCACTCAAACAGCTTATATTCTTAAAACTAAAGTAGATAATATATAATATTACATTCTATAGTAATGAAATTATTAAATAGAACAATAATATTATCTATTAATATTGTACATAACATTATAAACTTATAAACAAACTCTTCAAAAAACAGAAAAGAACAAAAAATGGATTCTTTATGAAACCATGAATTCTGTAATTCTGTGCAGTTTATTTAAAGATCTCTCTCTCTCTCTCTCTCTCTCTCTCTCTCTCTCTCTATGTATATATATATATATATATAATATGTATGTATGTATATATGTACATATATATTAGCATGCATATGTATATATATATAATATGTATGTATGCATATATATAATTTGTAATTCCAGAGAGACAGGATAAATAAGAGCCTCAAGACAAGAAGAAGGAAGACTAGCATTCAAGTTCTTTTCTTCCTTCCTTCCTTCCTTCTTTCCTTCCTTCCTTCCTTCCTTCTTTCCTTCTTCTCTTTCTTCTTTCATTGAGAAGTTAACTGATTTGCCTAGGGTCACACAGTTAATATATACCAGAGGCAAAACTTGAACCCAGATCTTCTTGACTAAGACTAGTTTGCTGTGCAACATGCCAAGCTGCCTCTCTTCATAACACTCTGCCTAGATATTTTATATAGACCACTATATTAAATGCATATTCTCACCAAATTGTTTTCATTGATTCAAATTTTTGAGTATCCAAAAGGAAAGAAGACTACCCTTAATGAAAAGAAACAATTCAGAGGTCCACTTCACAAGCAGCAGTCAATTGGCATTTTCAGACAATGTTAGAAGCTATTGTAATTTCCCATGCTGCTTGTGGTGGTTTATATATGTAGTGCTGAGAAAAAGAAGAAGTATCTCAGGTTGTTACATGAAATTGTTAGATGTATTATTGATATTTCCAGAGACCTCCTGTACTAGTTTGCTTTATAAAGCACCGTGATTGTCATGTTTGACTAACCTCCTTTGTTTTATTCCTATTTGCTCTGAAAGGAAAAGGATCAGACAGAGCTCTCTCAGACAGCAGTCTGTGATCTAGACCTTCACCTGAACAACAGGTATCCAATCAAGATGTCATCCTTCTAAAGCACTAATGTCAAAAAGCAAAGATGTCTGGTCAGTCTTATTACATGAATCAAGAGAGGTCAAGTTCTCCTTTAGTATCATACCTTTTGACAAAACCATATGTACCCTAACTCTATCCACAAGGTTTTTAATTGCAACAGTCAAGACCTTGACCAACAAAAGAATATTCTTTAGATATGCAAGCCATTTACACATTCTTACATTGAAACCAAATGATTTTTTCTACTTATTACCCAGTCAGTTAAAGAGTTCATTAATCAAAAATTAGTTCCTTCAATAAAAAGGAGTATTACTGCTTTCTTCCAATTCAAACTCAGAACATTTTTATTTGTTTGACAATTGAAAGACTCCCAGGTTTTCCAACATTTTAAATTAAATAGCCATTGCCTTTACAGATATTTTATTTCTGGTTTACCTTAGTATTCTTAACAACTGTAATGGAAACGCAGATTTGAAGATCTTCCCTGCCCCTAGGCCCTTTGATTGGCTTAATTGACTCTGAGAACCTTCTTTAATTTCAAAATATACTCTGCCCCCTAATAGGCTGAATGTGGTCACATGGAGGCTGTGGTAGAAGGCTTGGTTTTCAGGAATGACCACACCTCGATGCTGTGTGATTGGGCAGTGGGTGAAGAGGGTGGTTACATTCTCTGACCCAGGAAAAGGCTATATAATTCCTTTGGGAAATTGCTTTGGGGCTCACTTTGAGAAGTGTTGTGTGATTTGACCAGATGAGACACGGCAGCCATGGAGAGCCCCCCGGCTTTAAAAACACAGATGTTGATGCTTCTCTCTCTGGTAACCATGATTTGGTATTGATATAATGGTTGGACAGTTTGGAAGCCTGTCTGTTTGATCTGTCAGTATACTCTGAAGTTCAGGGTGCTGACCTTTTCCCCCTGAACTAGGTAATATATGTTTGTTTGATTAAAGTAAGCTTGTTAACTGATTTTGAGTTGCTTTCCTTTACAAAAGCAGATCTAGGAACCTGTGTTGGCAGCCACTCTGGGGATGCTGGGGTGCTTGCTGCTACAAAATCTAAGCTATGTTGCCACCCTTTCCTTAAAGGGGATATTTCTTCCTGTTACACACCCTTCCCCCTATCCAAGACAAGGCCATTTGCCCTTGTTTTCAAAACTGTGAAATACACCAATAAGTTGGTAATTATAGCTATGAAGTTTGTCCAATCATTACAGAAAACCATTTGAAATTCTGCGAGAAAAATTAAAAATTGTAATCTTGGGCATCTCTTCCAAAATCAGTGATAGGTACCATGAATAAGAAAAATATCTGAACTGTATACTTTGAGCTAGGAAAAAGACTTAGAAATGAAATGAGTACTTAATATTTGGGGAATAGCTAAGCAACTTATGGCAAGTTTTTGTTTTCACAAATATTATTGCCATAGAAGAAATGCTGAATATGAGAAAACCGGGGGGGGGGGGGAGGGGGGACATGAGTTGTATGAAATAAAACTGATAAAAAATCCAGAATCAACAAAAAATATCCATGATTACAATTAAATAAATGAAAAATAAAAAAAAAAAACACTTTTACTCTGACTAATTATAATGAACAATCTCCATCTGGGAAAACTAATTAAGGAAACACTTCTCTTTTCCTCTAATAGGGCGATGGGGACTTCCAGAGTAGATGTGGATGTGACATGTAGTATATAGGGAAAAATAAAGGGAAAAGACAAAGGCACTGTGTTAGTTAATCTGGATGAAATGTTTTTTGTTTTTACAAAGACTGAAAATCAGACAGGGAGGTGTATGATTGTGAAGGGGTAGCTGTTGTAAAAAGGAACAAAACAAATTATATCTTTTGAAACTAATGGAAATTTGTACTAACTTTCTTTTAAGTGTAAAATGAAGGTATCTATGTAAGGCTACTGAATCTCAGCTACTCATCTGTCCTGCATCCTCAAGCTGCTGTAATGTCCTGTCAGGTAAACTGCTTATTGAAATGTCCCTTAGCCTATTATCCACCCCCATATTTTGTTGAATTGCTTAGTGACACGAAGAAAGATTGTCTCCTGGCTTCTCTCTACTCAAAGAACTGCATGATTCAAGAACACTTTCCCACAATACAACTGCACTATTTTGTATTGTATTTTAACTTATCTATAAGGAATTCATAGTTTCAACATTGGCAATTGGTTCCCCCTCTGTTGTTGTCATAAAAAAAATATTTTAGTGCCTATTATTTTAGCACATAAGAGCTTTTAAAAACACAGAAGATGAAAAGTTATCATCCCTAAAGATATTTAGATATTTTTGAGTGGCTTTTTATTCTATTTAGTAGATGCTTTTGTTTGCTCTTCAATTTTTTTTTTTCTATATGGGGAGGAGAATATCTCTGGAAGTGGGAATTCTGAGTGTGAAAATAGGTTATTGCTCATTCATATTCTGATTCAATTCAATAATCCAATAAAGCCTTTATTAAGCCTCTACTATATGTAAAACACTGTGCTAAGAGATCTTAGCAAATCAGGTTTTGTTTGTTTTTTCCTTTAAGAAGCTTACATGCTGCTGTGGAAAACTAACATATCCACACATATATAGCATAAAAATACTATATGTATAAATACTTACATATACAAATATGGTATCTATTTATAAATCTTCCTATCTGTCTAGAGAGTGTTAGGTAATTTCCAGAGAGAGGGTAAGAGAGAATCATAACAACTAGGGGGATTGGGAAGTGTCAGATTGAAGGTGAAGCCATAATTCCCAAGGGGAAAAAAATCAGGTGTGCAGTTTTGCCTGAATTACACACAACTGCCTCATTCTTGAAAATCTTCTTTTTTTTTCTTTTTCAACCACACCAGTAATCACTATAGGGAGCTCCCAGTGAGTTAATTTCTTCTACCAATGCAGATTGACAGTTGCCTGGGGGTGCTAAGAAGTTTTGTGACTTGAAAGGTCAATAAGTCAATCTATATGTATCATGGCAGGGCCTTGACACTAGGTCTTCCTAAGTCTGAGGCTGGCTGGTTCTCTATCCATTATGTTTCATTGTGGATCTAGGCACAATGAGCTTTCCACAAGAAGGAAATAATTGTGTTCAGCCAAAAAATCTCAACAAAATGACTTATTTGCATCTTCAAAGTACTTCCCTTTCTAAACATCCTTTTATTTTTATACAGCTTCAATGTATATACTATACACACATAAATATATACATATATATTGTATATATTATACAGGGTGTGGTTTGTTATTCAGTTATTTTTCATTCATGTCTAGTAGCTGATCCTAAAAAAAAAATCTTCACAGAAGGTGTTGTAAGTAGAAACTATGCTTTGTCATAAATGGCAGAACTTATAGATCAAACCATATAAACATTGTATCATTTGTAAAAAAAAAATCTATAAAGAATTAATTAGTTCATAATTGCAACATTGGCTTAAAGAGTAGAATTCAGCCTTACTACTAAAACTCAAAATTCTTTCTGCTTAATTGAGCTCTTGCAGTGAATGAGCTTCCCTCTGATAGTTTAGAATGCATGCATAGGAAGATACTCTAACCCTAACAGAAAGGTTAACTCATCTCTTTTCTGATTTCCTCTAAATTATAGACCTACTGTGCAACTTCCTTTCCAACCACATCACATTGAATTTTTCTTAAATTTTATGGAATAAAACAAGCATTTCCATTTCCATATAGTATAATAAAGGTGATTGCACATAAAACTGTAAATCTATTATATACAATTTGCTATTCCTTTAAATATATAATAAAGTTATCACGTAAATTTCTTTTTTCTTCCTTTCTCCCCCCCTACATGGATATCATTAGACAAATAGTTGTAGATATATGTAAAATTATTCTATATATATTTCAATTTATTAGCTCTTTCTCTGGATGCAGATAGTATCTTTCTAAAATGCTTGTTTTCAAAAAGTGTAAATGAAATCCAATTACAGTCTTCTTCAGCTTTGCCATTCTCTAGTTCCAAAAAATCAGTTGTCAAATTAATAAGAAACAAACTAAAACCCCTTATTCTCTGCAAATGTGCATAATACCATCTTTTGTAACAATATAACATAATTACTAAAGAATAAAATATGAAGAAAAATTACCTTTAGCTTATTAATTGTCCAGAGTTCAGAGGTCTCTTGTCTGTTTGCAGTTTTGTATGGTGTTATATAAATTACCACTTCCTGTTTGGCTCTTAGCCATGAACTTCCTGTCTCCTGCATGTACAATTCTATACCGGCATTTGTGGTTTAAGTGTTTTGATCTTTTTTTTTTTTAAGTCCACGTCAAAAGTACAGCATGCGATAAGCGGAGCATTGTAGATTAACATGTGTGTGTTGGGAGAAGGGGGAGGACTACCCTCGATTACATCCTTTTGTGTACAGTATACGGGCAGCAACCACATATTCTCTAAAAAACCTCCTCCCCTCTTTTTCCCCATAAAAAGGACTTTATATTCTCCTATAAAAATGAATAGGAAAGACACAGCATTTTTAATCATTACTGGAGAACTAGACTAGTGAAAACTTAAAGTAACATGTAGCCCTCATTCATAATGCAAAATAAAAGAAAACCACAGACTACTATAATTTTATCAGTCTGCAATCACTTTGTGCTGCAGCAATACCCCTTGCCTCTGAAATGTTTCAGACATTTGCCTTACAAAATTTGATCAAAAGGGAATATATTTTGTGAGTAAATGAATGAATATAGATGAAGTTCCTAAGCAGTCAGCCAGACTTTTAAATTAAAAGACTAGTCTAGGATTTTTTTTAAAGAAATAAAACAAAGAAACCGGAAAACAAGGGAGTCTTCCTGATGGCAAACTTCTCTTAAGTTTTTTCGTTTGTTTTCCTTAAAGAAATGACTTTTCTTGGTTTTCTCTTAGGATCATCATAAAATGATTTATATTTTAGAAAATATTTGGCTGTCACATTCCCTCCCTTGTTTTTCCCTTAGATTCTTATCTATTTTCTAACCCCGACAAATTATTTGTATGTAAACCACTCAATGTAATAAAGGCTCTAACTGCTTTTAATCTAGTCTCTTACTGGTCAGCATTTTTGTCCATTTGAAGTCCCAATCATGGTTAGAAATGGAAGAACAGGGAAGAAAGAAGAAGAATAGAGAGTTTTATAAAGAGGAACTGTGGAGATAAGGGGAGAAATTGAATGAGAGCCATTAGCTGCATATATTGAACATCCATTTAGGCCTACTTGCTCTTTTCACTTTTAATACCATACTCACTATTTCTGTGTCCATTTTTTTCTACTTAGTATTTCTGTATGAGGGACATACTGGAAAGAAGGCACTGTTCCTGCTCTCCAGATCTTAGTTGGAGAGGCAGTTTGAGAATTCAGAGGGTTATAGACTTAGAGTGACCGGGGACCATTGATTCTCAATGCCTCATTTTCCACTTGAGGAAACAGTCCCAGAAAGGATAAGTGATTTGTCCAGGGTCTATGTAGATGTCTAGCTAGAGTGGAGAGAGAAAAGTTCCAGGAACAGCTATGCCATCCTAGAATTCTGAGGAATGAAGGTAAATAAGGGCATAGAATGATTTGTGGCCGAAATGTAATGAGAGCAAATTTCAAAGACTTCAGAGAAAGGATAAAACCAATGGTCTGACACTCTCTAAGAGAAGTTAGGGAATTATGGGAAACTTTCAGTTACATCATTCCAATGATAGTAACACAGATAGAAATAGAGAATCAATCACTCAACAAGTATACACGACATGCCTATTCCTTGCCAGGCATTGTGACTGCCTTCCTTCTCAAACTTAAACAGTTCAAAACAATACTTGCCTCTGCTCTCAAATACCTTTCTCTCCTGATGCCTTGTCAAACCCCAATCCTGAATTATTTCCACCATTTGTCTCTTCCTCTCCTATTGATATGCTTTTGAGAAAGTCATGCAAACACAATTGCTGGTCCACTATAATTTTTTTATTAACTCAATTGGACTCTCACTGCAGCAAGATAATACTTTTGCTTCTCACTGATTGATTCTCTATCACACTTCCATTAAAGAGGGTTCAAAGCACCTTCTCTCCTACTTTTTAGTGGAGCATGTTGCTTTATATTTTGCTGAGAAAATAGAAGATGTTTGATGTGAGCTTTCTCCTTTTTTCTCTGCTACTCAAAATCCCTTGAAATCATTTCCCACTTCATCCTTCATGCCTAGTTCATTCAAGTCTCACCTCTTTGGGAAAACTTCCCTGATCCTACAAATTATCTGGTACTTACTTATATTAATACATGTTGTACCCTGACCCCCTCCAACTGCAATGTGAGGTCCTCACATTTTGATTGCTTGTTTTTTTTATAATTGCAATGACTAGCAGTAACTAATCTTGTACAACATAGTCATTTTTGTTGGATTGAATTAAATAATAGGATCAGAATCAAAAAATGATCTGGTGACTACTCTACTCTAGTCCGTACTATAGATGTTTTCTTTGCCTGTTCCCCTTCCCTAAAATTCTTTGTCTCCTCATCTCTGCCACCTGGCTTCTCTGGCTTCATTCAAGTCCTAGCTGTATCCCCATCCTCTATAGGAAGACCCCATCCTGATCCCTTTTAATGCTAGTGCCTTCTCTCTCTTGATTTTTACCTTATCTGGTATACATCTTGTTTGTGAATAATTGTTTTCATGTTCTCTCCCCCAATGGAGTGCTTGCTCCTTGAAAGAAGGTATTGTTTTTTGCTTTGTTTATACCCCCAGTGCTTAGCATAGTGTCTGGCATATAGTAGGTACTTCATAAATGTTGGTTAACTTGTTGACTAGAGGCTGGAAGAATGGACTAGATATAATAAGATTATCTTTTATAGCTATAAAAGTGAAGTCCTACTTGAATTGAAACATCAATTATGTATGAACGGTTTGGGGAAGATTATATGAAAAAAACAAGAGTATTAGTGAATGGCAAGCTCAATATCAGATAAAAGTATATTTTTGCCTGGTAAATAAGTAATTCAATCTTAGTCTCTATTAATCACAGGACAACATCCCCTGTGCATATGTCCCAGTACACTGTACACAACTCAAACATTATATTTTTTAGTTCATTTAGTGCCCTAGTTCAACTACTTCTTCCCCTTCCTTACGGTAAGATATTTCCAAAGAAGAATTGAGGAAACTGTGGTGTCAGTGTAGTTATTGCAGGACCAATGATATCTGGAGGGTGATGGCTTGACTTGCAAGTGAATTGAATGTAAATGATGCAGGGGTGTGCAAAGTCAACAGCTTTGCTCTCTCCTCCAGAGTCATCAGGATCCAATGTCAAGACACTGGTCAGGACAACTGGTGATGGCCCCAGACTCAGTAGGGGATCTTGACCTTTATCAGTTTTTCTGGGACAACACCCATTCATTTAGTTAAAGGCTAAGTAAGAATTGAGGAAAAAAGATGGTATAGTATGCCTTCACAAAAGAATCAGTCTGGGATGGGAAGACCCTAAGTGTTTCTGGCCACAACATAAAAAAGTAAAAATTGCTATTTACACTTGCTCATAGCCATCAGAATCCAAAAGATGAGCAAGTGAAGCTTGGACTGGGGCTTATTCTTGCCCAATCAGTGAGCTCCTGAGTGATTTAGATTTAAAGGTATAGAAAATTAGTTCCATTTGAATCTTAAATGACTTGGTTTTTCATAGCTATATTTCAAGACAAAAGAGCTTTGACAAAAGAGCTAATTGTCCCAGTTTTGGGTTTTTTTTAGTTGTTTGTTTTTAATGATGGGGGAGAAAAAATAGGGGAGAAAAAAATCTAGCTTCTAAACTCCAAGCAATCAAAATTTATATTCCAGGATTCAGATAGTCTGTGTTGTGATCTAGGCGTTCTAGGAACTCTGAAATGCAAGGGTACAGGGCAAGGCTCTGCCTTGAAAGCATTCAACCACTCAAGTCTTCTTTCAATCAGACAAGGTTTATTGTGTTGCCAGTAGAGGTGGGTCAGATTTTAAGAATCTGTGTAATTTAATGGGATCGAGATTGATATTTTATACAGAAAGACTATGGGAAGATCTGGATGGGATCTAGGAGTGGCAAGGAGCCTGGGATGATGTGGAAGTAACAGAGAAAGGGCCCTCAATGGGATTAAGGAGCTTCAAGTAAGCTAATTAAGGTGTGCTGTGGTGGACCAGAAACCTCAGGTGAATGCCAGAGACTCAGCCATTGAGAAAGTCCAGGGCCATTTAGGGGTCCATCATTAGCCCCCTAACAGTCTACAAAAGACAAAATCTGATCTATCAGGATCTCATCATCATGTCTCCGAAATGTTGTGTGCACTATTTGTGTTTGTCTGTTTCCAGTCTCTCCCTAATTTATAAATTAAAGGCTCACTAAACCAACATACTCTCCCACACTGACATTCTCTAACTCTGTCAGGCCAATCCCTGACATAACCTTTCATAAACACCCTCACTTCAAGCATGTCACTTATTTAGAGACAAAGTATATGTGGAGCATACTTTCACTGAAAACCACTTCCTCTCCTAAGCTACTGTCATACTTACAGTGACCAGGCCATTCTCCAAAATACTAATGATCTACACTAGCCTTGAGAATACTTGCCATTTATAAATGCTCTTCTCTCCTTTGTCTTCTTTTACAATCATCTGGAAAATGGTAGGAAAAGCAAAGAAAATTTTCCAAGACGTAGACTCTCTCTCTCTCTCTCTCTCTCTCTCTCTCTCTCTCTCTCTCTCTCTCTCTCTCTCTGTCTCTCTGTCTCTCTCTGCCTCTCTCTCTCTCTGTCTCTCTGTCTCTCTCTCTCCCAGTGAACAGAACTAGTAGTGTATGGGTAGAAAAGGCAGAGTAGCTGCCTTAGACCTCAGAGTAGAATCAACTTTTTCCAAAGATAGTGGATTCCCCATTCCTGAAGGTCTTCAGGCAGGGAATAGATGCCTATTTGTTGGGTAAGTTATTTAGGGGATCCTGGTAAGTTATAGGTTGGACTAGAGAATCTAATTCTATGTATAGAACATATGTGAGATAGCAATTCAAAGTAGTAGGTGATGAGTAATAGATGAATGAAAGATATGAGGTTTAAAGGAATTTTTGTGTTTTATTTTAAAGCTCTTTTCCAAAAAGATAGCTACTGGTCAAATGTCTTTTAAATTCAACTACTAGGAAATGTTGCTGACCAAATGACTCTTTTACAGCAGGGTTGGAATTGCATCCTCATTCCCTGAATTTATGTGCTCTACTGTATAACAGGGGTTCTTGGGGGTAAAATGTAGCTATATCAACACCTCTCAGAGAATCAAGTACTCCTAACCCCACCCTCCTTCTTTGCCCTTGTTCTGGGCATCAGTCTTGCTAGTCTAAGCATTTATCCAATTAGATTCCTAGTTCAGTCTCCACTCACCAGAAAAGTTTTGCTCCTGCTGTGTTTCTTTTCATTTCATTTTTTTCTCTTCTATTTTTTTCTCTAATTGTTTCCTTCCCTTCCCTATCCTCCCTTTATCTTTCCTCCCTTTTCCTTTCCCTTCCTTCCCTTCCCTTTCCCTTTTCTTCCTCCCCCTCCTTCCCCCTCCTTTTCCCTCTCCTCTCCTTTCTTCTCTCTTCTTCTCCTCTCTCCTTCCCAGCCTAGGGCAGTCTGCCCCTCCTTAGGCAATCTGATGGACATAGCATAGACACCAAATTGGTTTTGTGCCTTTTGCAGTTCAGAACCCCTTTACTCAGTTGATTTCTAGTACCATTAGCCTTTTCAGTTGTAGAGATTACAGGTGTTTGGCCCATATCCAGCTATGTTTCAAAAGACTTAATACACACAAACTTAGCTTTGTGGTATATTTTTCTATAACCATATCAATAGAAGAAAAAGAATGAAAATCAATGTGTTAAAAACTTTAAAACCTGTGGCTCCTTCCTAGGCTAAGTAGAACCAAATCAAAAGATTAAAGAAGTCAAGGTGATGGAGTAAGTTGATACCTTCTTCTTGAAACTCTTTTAGTACCCCCTTACTACTGATATTTGATGTGGGGTAGAGAAATGTGATTCTAGCACAACTTTACCCATAGCAACAGGAGAAAGTGAATAAACATCAATACATTTGAAGCTTAAAAGACTGTGACTCCTTTCTAGGCCAGATATAATCAAAGTAAAAAGGAACACAGTTTGGGTGCTCAGAGTCTAAAAACCCCTCTCACTTACTGCAGGAAGGGAAAAGCATTAGCTACCCATTAAGTCCCACAACAGGGCAGGGTTCTTATCATTTTCAGCAGGGTCATGGCTTGCATCTCACTCCAAACTTCCTTCACCTACTAGACAGTTACAGTCAGAGAAAAGTGGCTTCAAGACAGGAAGCAGGCTTCCTCTGGCATATGGCTGTTTTATCTTTCTCTATAATTCGCAAAGTTTTGCAACTTTTTATAAATCTTCTGCCCTTTGATGTTTCTCACTTCGGCAGTTCAGGCTTTTAAGTATGGTCTCACATTATAGTTACCTTAAAAATAAAGCAAAAAACAGAAATACATGTACATCTGAACATTAAGACTGGGCCTAAATGATGCACCATAGAGTCACTATTGGGTTCAATTCACTGGTAAAAAACAAACAAGACATTTCACAGAATTTTATCAATCAACATGGGCATATAATTCCAATTTCTTATCCGCAGGAAAAAACATCAACTAAAGATTTTACACACACACACACACACACACACACACACACACACACACAAATACACATATGTGTATATGTATTTACATATGTATATCACTGGTCTGCATTTATGCCTGTGATAAATATGTTGGTGTTCTGATTTTTTCAATTTCATTACAGACGTAAAACCTCTGCTCATATGCCTTGGAAAGTTCCATGAAGGTCAGCATTTTGATACTGAGTGCTGTATATTTGTAAGTATAAAGCCAAGCAGTAACAGCTTTCCAGAGGACTGCTTCTGTGAACAGCTTCAAGGTTCTGATTACACAGTATGGTGAACTCTATTTATTCCACAGTAAATTAAGGCAAAAAAATTCACAGTAAATTAAGGCAAAAAAATACAGCATTTACAATGTTATGACATAAGAACTTATCACTAAAATGGCCATACAGTTTTCACCAAAGTGGCCCTACAGTTTTAAACAAAGTACATGCATTTAGTAACTTAATTATTTAGTAACACAATTATTTAGTAAGTCCTTAATTCAATCATCTTTAAGGAGACTTGTCTCCTTAATGGGCACAAAGTACAAAGGTCAAAGTTCTCCACCCCTAGGTCATATTATCTTAATCTCTTCAATCAAAAACAGTCTTCTTTCTTCTTAATTGGAGACGTCATTAACTCAATCATCTAAATGTAAAAGTCAAAATTCTCTGCTCTTAGGCCACAGGAAATCATGATCTTCTCTGTTTGCTCTTTTCATCTTGACCTGAGGCAGACTCTCAGCTTTTATGGTTCCTCTTCCGTGGTCCCACTTCTGTCTGAATCTATCCAACTGTCACCTGAGTTCAAAGGCAGATAGCTTTCAGTTCCTTGTCCATCTCCTTGTGTAGTTCCTATTCCATATTGAAGCTCACAGTGTCTAATCCACTTCAAGTCCTTCACTGTTTCTGTTCCTGGGAAGATAAAGCTTAACAAAGCCACAATAACATTTATATACATTGCTGGCATCCTCATCAATTCACTTTTTGCCTGTGAAGTAAACATAGACCCAACAAGGTCTGAGAAATCAACACAAATCATCAGTATACTCCCAGGACCTCTGAAAATGTTAGTAAGATGCTCCTCCAGTATTTCTGTAAACATACAACAAGAAAATACTCTTTCCAGGCTTCTGAACCAGCAGTAAGGTGCCAAAGCTTCTGTACCAACAGCAATGTCCTCTATCAACAGACAGATCTGACAAAGTAACGTCAAAACAGACAAAGTACTGGCACCACAATCATGCTTCTTCTATTCTTCTTCTATCTCCTTCTTCCAGTTCTCTCTTCTCATTTTTGAATTTTTCACAATTCTCTTCTCAGTTCTCAGTTCAGCTGTCACTTCTCCATTCTGCCACCACAAGTTCTGTTCTCCATTCTGTTCTCAATTTGTAGCAGTTCTCAGAAGTTCTCAGGATTCTAGCAGTTCTCTCTCCCTCTCAGCAATTCTGACTCTCTAGCTTGGGTTTTTCCTTTATATATGGTATTAGCTCCTCCCTGTTCTGCCCCTTCCTGTTACATAAGCAACTTCCTCCCACTGGAGGGGAATATTAAGTTCTGGACTTAATACTTAATATAATCATGAACAAGGTGCTAAGTACCTGTTTGCTTGCCAATTGCAGGGAAGATCTTCAAATTCCTATTACCATTACAGTAAGGAGGCAAGATTCCTGATGAACTGAATATTCTCTGGGTCAATGATTTTGAAGGATAGTTGTTGAAAGGGAATAGACATAACATAAAACAAATTCAAGAATCAAGTTCAAGAAAGCATGAATTTTTGAATGGCCACCAGGAGATTTCCTTGTAACTACAGATATATGAAGGAGGTAGGCATGTCCCTTGACTTCCTGTAACTGCAATCTTAGATACTGCTAAGGTAGACTTCCTCCTGGTGAGAACTTTCACCTGGAGTTTTCACTTACTCTTGTGTGTTCACTCTTCTGCTCTCAAATATATAACTTCTCTGATTTCTCCTTACCTCTCGTTTTAATTAATTAAAAAAAATTAAAAGAAATCATTCAATGATTTCATCATTGTGGGGGAACACATAGAGTATAAATTACATTCACTGATGCATATTGGCACCTCTGGTATGCACATATGAGTGTACAATGTATTGTATCCTTATACTTCTGATATTTGTTGTATGGTAAATAGAGATAATTCTAGGCAGTTTGAGGTCCAGCAGATAAAGTGCTGGACATGGAATCAAGAAGACTTGAATTCAAATCAAGTCTTGGACATTTATTAGCTATGTGACCTTGGGCAAGTAACTTAACTTCTGTTTGTCTCATATTCTAAAATGGGGTTAATAAGAGCTTCTACCTCCCAGGGTTATGAGGATCAAATGGGGTATTTGAAAAATGATTAGTATAGTGCTTGACACACAGTAGGTGCTACATGAATGCTTATTCCTTTCCCTCTCCTAGCCTTCCAGCCCTCTTGGAAACAGAAAAGTGAAGGAGAAATGGCTCAGCCTTGGCTCCTGTTAGTGCCCATACAATCTTCTTCTCACTCTCTGCAAAGACTGAAATTGCAGTCTCCCTTGGAGACAGAGTGGGCCAGATCCCACAATCATTTACATTGCTTGTACAGATTATGTAGAATTAGAAATTGTAAAATAATTAGAAATATACACTTTGAAGTAAAGGATATGGTTTAGATGAAATCAAGAATCAGACTTGGCATTTAGCACCATTTTGCATAGAGTTCTGTGCTAGGTGTGGGGATATACAAAGAAAATTAGACTGTGTCAAATAATCCAGTTGGGGAGATGACTTGGGAAATAGAGAGGAGCTTTTATTTCACTGAAGTAGAGAACTGCAGATGAGAAAAATTCCCTCTACTAATGCAGAATTATCTGTTATTTTTAAATTTTTTTGCTCTTTGGAGGGGGGAAGGGAGCTCAATTTGGGGTTAAGTGACTTGCCCAAGGTCACACTAGTTTTCTGTTAAGTGTCAGAGGCTGGATTTTAGCTCAGGTTCTCCTGACTCTAGGGCTGGTGCTCTATTCACTATGCCACCTAGCCACCCCAGAACTATCTGTTCTTAAAGGTTTTTTGGGAGTATTGAGAACTTAAAAGATTTATGCAGATCACTCAACTAATACATCTCAGAGGTAGTACTTGACTAGAAGTCAGTTCTCAAAAAACACTTATCACCATAATGCATGGGAGGTGTGAGGTAGTAGAAGATAATAAACACAGAAATAACTGGAAAAATGACTATGATGTATGTAAGAAGAATGCACATTAGGAGCTATAAGAAATGAGAAGAGGGAGAGACTACATCTGGTTGAGGGGAGCAAGGACAATATCAGGGCTAAAGTGTCACTTTAGCTTGGTCTTGGAGGATGGGAAGAATTGCAGCACACTACAATGTGGGAGGCAGGAATGAGTTATTGCATGAGCTCTCCTGCCTCACCTAAAAGGACTCATAACCAAGCCATTGTAACTCTTTACCTCAGACACCCATTCCACAAATGGATTACTACTCACACCACCAATGGAAATTAATCTAACCTTATGATCTTTTTCTCTGATTATCTGGTTCTTCCCAGAACCTCCATTTAATTTGGAGATGCAGGTCAACTATGCCTTCATTGCTCTCCAGGCTGCACTTCTGAATCATGTCCACAGGATTTTCTCTACCATGCTGCATCTCCCCATTGAAAGTGTGTACCTTTTCAATTGCCTTTTATATGATAGTTTTTCCCTTTTAAAATGCAAGCACTTTTTGTCAGGTGATGGCTTTCATTATGCTTGCAATTGTATTCTCAACACAGCACAGGGTAATAAATGTTTGTTGACTTGATTTGACAAAGGTAAAAAGGTGGGAAAGGGTGGGACAGGTACAGAGAAGAGTTCTAATTTGGCTTCATTGAAGAATATGTGAAAGTGAAATCAATTATTTTTTTCTAAAAGTTGTATTTAGTAAAGGACCTTCAATTTCCAGATAATTATTTCTTTATTTTTAAACAAATGCTTTATTAACTTCTGTTTTACATCATTCATTTCCGCCAGATTTTGAGTTACAATCATTCCCCGCCCCCGCCGTTATTCCCCTACCCACCCTCCCAGAATAGCAGTCCCACAAGATATCGCTTCCTCCAATCTGCTCTCTCCCATACCTTCTCCCGTACCCCGTTCGACTTTTCCATTAGAGGAAGGTGAATCTTTGTGTCCCAATGCCTGCACATCTTATCTCCCAATTATAAGCAAAAGAGTATTAATAATAGTATTTATATATATATATATATATATATATATATATATATATATATATATATTTGAAACATTCCAGATAAATATTTCTAATGCAAGTTTAGTTCAAAATGGATTTTTCTAGTTTTGATGAGATAAGACAGGCTTCTGAAGGATAGTTTAGAGGTGGAAGGAATCAAGAGATAGAAATCAGGTAGGAGGTGATCACAACAGTTTAGGGAAGTGTTAAGGGGGGCCTTAATTATAATAGGGCCATAAGAATGCAAAGATAAGTGGAGATGGGAAAGATATTACTAAAGTAACACGGAAAGTACTGATTGGTTGGAAGTAGATCTACCTACAGAGATCTCAGTGCACCACACATGATAACTATAAATTACAGATGAAGTACCAGAGGTGCCAATATGCATCAATAGAAGGAATTTATACTCTGGGAGTTCCCCCACAATGATGAAATCACACATCAAGATCTTTAGAGCATAATTTTAAGCCCTTGGAAAGATACAGAAATCATTTACATATATGATCCTTATCCTCATGGAACTTACAATACAGTAGTAATACAATAATAGTAATGAAATCATGACAATATATGTGACACTAGTAATATAACCATTGGCAGCTGGTTGATACAGTGGACAGGTGGAGAGTCAGGTCTAGAGTCAGGAAGTTTTGAGTCCTAAGATGAACTTACACACTTATTGGCTGTTGGGACCCTAGGGAAGTCATTTAACTTTTCTTTGTCTCATTTTCCTTATCTGTAAAATGAGGATAATAATAACACCCTCATCCTAGGGTTGTGAGGATCAAATGAGATATTTATAAAGGTATATGGTATAGTGTCTGGCAGGTAATAATTACTAAAAAATGTTACCTATTATCATTTTTACTACTACTACTACTACTACTACTGCTACTACTGCTATTACTACTATTACTACTACTACTACTGCTGCTGCTGCTGCTACTACTACTACTACAACCACAACCACTACCACCACTACTACTACTACTTTACTTTGTGGCAAAATTAGGGTTTTTCTGATAATTCCTGAATTATTCTGTTTACTTTGGTCTGATATAGCCTAGGTCAATATGTATGCTGGAAAAAAGAAACTATTTGGCAAGTTTTGAGTTGTCAGGATGCCCCCAAATAATTGGTTTATGCAGAAATCCACTGATGGGCACATTGAGTATAACTCCCAGCAAGTCTGACATAACATAGCATGAATTGTCAGGACACTGAGGGAGATATCCCTAAGAGGTATATCAAAAAGAATTAAGAGGACTTTCCTGTGTTTAGATCAGAAAGTCAAATCTGTGAGCATTTATTACAAGCCAACAACAGACCCATGAGGACCTTGAACTCTCTCTGAAAGCTTCATTTATCGTACAAGCAACACCAAGTAAAAAAAAAAAAAAAGAAAGAGGCAAAATGAAATGTTCTTTGTCCTGCTGTTTTCATAGACACATGAATTAACTCATCTGGAAGAAGGTAGTTGCTAATTCACTCAACACAACAGTGTCTTGAAAACTCTCAGCTGGGAACAGAAACAATCCTCTCCTGAACAGTTGTTCCTGCCAGCCACAATGAAATGTAAAGTTGAACTTCACTTTTAATGGGAAGTTAATCATTGATTTGAATTATCATTTTCCATCACCACAGTAAGGAAGCATATTGAATTTGATCAAATGCATTGTTTTCCTGTCCAGGAATGATTATTTAAATAGCCCAAAGTGAGAAAATAAATAGTGTATTACATTCCAACCAATTTGTAATGGAATGCTAGTTTGTCTACAACCACCATTATCAACCCTGGCTGGACCCTACTCCTTAGAAGTTTTTTCCCCTCTCTTCTCATAAAATTAGTCTCTGAATTATTGATTCTGAGATAAGAAGGGAAGTGGTCCACTGGGGACCACTTAAAACAACCCCATCAAATTTCTCATTCATCCAAGACAACTAATAGAAATATGTAAAATAAAAAAGTCATTACACAGTAGATAAGTGATCAAAGGATATGAATAAATGGTTTTCACAAAGAGAATTATAAGCAGTTATATGAAAACAACCATATTCAGAAAGAGTCACAGGAAAACACTTCCATCTTTTGGGGAGGGGGAAAAGACAAGGTTTTCTCTTTTTAATTTTAAACATTTATTTGCTCTAAGAGACATTTCTTTTTTTATAAGAGAGGAGCAAGAAGAATACAGGGAAAAATTAGATGGGGCTGGAAAAAGATAACAATATTTATTTTAAAGTGATCAAAATAATTGTCTTGATTTTTCCAATACTAGCATTCTTGTGTAGTACCCATTCAAATTCATACCATAAAAATTGTACCATGTTCATTTCGACATAGTCAAGCCAACTTCCAGAGGACGTGCCACAGACCCCTAAAAAATGTGGAATTACATTTTGAAAGAGAAAAAAAGTGTGACTGAAAGAGAGCAAACAAGCCTTTATTTCCATCTGATCTCACCATCCTCCTTATAAAATGTATTAATACTTTTAACTTTCCTGCTCTGGAGTCAATTTACAGATTCAAATGCAAAACACTCATGCTTACTACTTCTATGACCTTGGACACGTAATTTAATCTACCTAAGATAACTAGGGTATACTTGGAGTCCATGACATACATGCATGCATACATACATAGATGCATACACATATACACATGCACATACATGTGTACATATAATACACATATATGTGCACATGCACACATATTTATATAGATATAGATATTTCAATATAATCAATTTTTAAAAGCCTGTGTATTCTATTTTGTACATTTAAAAACATTATGAGGAGTCCACAGACGTTACCAGACTTAAACCAGGACAGAAAAAAAAAAAAAGTTAAGAATTCCAGGGCTAGATGATATCCAAGTTTCCTTCTTGAGCTAGAGATTCATGAACCTCAGATCCCTACTTCTAATATTGGTCCCAAAATATTAATGGTGATGATGATGATGATGGTGGTGGTGATGGTGATGGTGGAGATCTACTACAGCAGACTTTATTATAATGCTTCAGTTTCCAGAATGGTTTACCTACATTAACTCATTTAATCCCATCTTCATTCTTTTAGCAATCTAATTCCCCTTTTCTTTCTGTTTGCTTTCCCACAGCCACTATGCTCCCAAATTCTCTCTCCACTCTATTATTTTTGTATTTATCCTTTCTATACACTCTCACTATAATTAAAATCTTTCTTAGCTGTCTCTTGCCTCAGTCATTACGAAAATAAATCATTGCTTTTTCTTTTTCTAGTCTCTCCCTCCTTCAATTCATCTTCCACTCCCTTATTCAAAAACCTTCAGAAGTTTCTGTATACGGGACAAAATGTAAAGTTCTTTACTGTCATTCATTGACTACTATAGCCTGACTAATCTCCATGTCTATACTTTTTCATATTTCTCTCCTTTATGCTTTCTATGTTTGAGACAAATTTACTGTTCTTTAATCTTATCATCGTTCCTACTGCTTCGATGTGTCATTGCCTATGACTAAATTAGATTCCCTCCTATCACCACTCCTTGACAACTCTCCTTCTTCCATACTGAGCTCAGGGGTCAACTTCTTCATGGGGTCTTCCTGGATCCCCTGAGCTAAATAGGCATCTTTCTACCTGAATCAATAGTACCACTATCCTAGACCTCTCTTATCCACTTACATCCTATTTTTTGGTAATAGGTATTTGTTTAAATGCTATATCCCACTATGAGACTATAAATTTCTTGGATCATTTTTAATCTTTGCAACTATAATCTAGCACGTCCTATACATATAATAGGTTATTAATAAACATTTGTAGGATGCAAAGCCAAGATGGAGGAGTGAAAACAGGGACTTACCTGAGCTCTCCCCCAAGCCCCTTCAAATACCTTTTGAAAATGACTCTAAGCAAATTCTAGAGCAGCAGAACCAACAAAGTGACAGAGTGAAACAAATTTCTAGCCCAGAACAACATGGTAGGTAGACAGCAAAGGTCTGTTGCACCATTCTGAGAGAAGAGCAGAGTGCAGCATGGATTATACTGGCACAGATGGATACAGAGCAGGCCTCAAGGGACTGAATCACTGGCAACTGTGGCAGTTTCCAGACTAAATAACCCAGAAACTCCAAAGGCAATTTAGAAGGTCAGTAGGAAATGTCTGTGAGACCTGGGTGAGAGAGGAGCATAGTCCAGCCCCAGGGTGGTGTAGCACCATCAGCAATGGCTGCTTCCAGAGCTCTTATCCCATAGATGGAAGGGGGGGAGGTGTAGTGTTCAAGTGGCTGATCAGAGAGGGATTCTGGTTTTTAAGGAATTCTTCTTATTATTGGCTTTTAAAAACCAGAATTGGCCAAATTGAAAATGAGATCCCAAAGTTCACTGAAGAAAATTATTCCTTAAAAACTTGAATGGAGTAAATGGAAGCTAATGATTTGAAAAATCAAGAAATTATAAAACAGAACAAAAAGAATAAAAACTAGAAAACAATGTGAAATATCTCATTGGAAAAACCACTGACCTAGAAGATGAATCCAGGAGAAATAATTTAAAAATTACTGGACTACCTGAAAGCCATGATCAAAAAAAGAACCTAGACATCATCGTTCAGGAACTTATCAAGGAAAACTGCCCTGATATTCTAGAACCAGAAGGGAAAATAGAAATTAAAAGAATACATTTATCACCTGTTAAATGAGATCCCAGAAAGAAAGCTCCTAAGAATATTGTAGCCAAATTCCGGAGTTCCCAGGTCAAGGAGAATTATTGTGGAAACACAATTAGGATAACACAAGATTTAGCAGTTTCTACATTAAGGGATCAGAGGGTTTGGAATATGATATTTTGAAGGTCAGATGAGCTAATATTAAAACCAAGAATCACCTACCCAGCAAAACTGAGTATAATACTTCAGGGAAAAACATGGACATACAATGAAATAGAGTACTTTCAAGTATTCTTGATGAAAAAACCAGAGCCGAATAGAAAACTTGACTTTCAAATATATGAATCAAGAGAAGCATGAAAAGGTAAACAGGAAAGAGAAATCATAAGGGACTTAATAAAGTTGAACTGTTTCCATTCCTATATGGAAAGATGGTATTTGTAACTCATAAGGCTTTTCTCAGTATTAGGGTAGTTTGGGGGAAAACTATACATACATACACACATACATACATACACACATGTGCATGCATATATGTATCTATGTATCTATATATACACACACATATACACATACATACATAAACACACACACACACACACACACACACACACACACACACATATATATATATATATATATATATATAGAGAGAGAGAGAGAGAGAGAGAGAGAGAGAGACACACACAGAGACAAAACAGAGACAGAGACAGAGAGCACAGAATGAATTGAATATGAAGGGATAATATCTAAAAAATAAAGAGAAAAATTTAATGGGAAAAAGGGATAGGTAGAATGGGGCAAATTGTCTTACACAAAAGAATCAAGAAAAGCTTTTATAATGCAGGGGAAGAGGGGGAAGGTAAGAGGCAATGAATGAATCTTACTTTTACTTATTTAATGTGACAGGATCAAGTCACTTGATCAGATGTGTGTGAAGTGGTACTACAATTTCCTAACTCTGAATCATGTTTGATCTTCATCTGTTTGGGGGAAAGGGCAAGGGGAAATTAACATTTTATTGGAAGGCCTCTTTTTCTCATCTCTTGCTGCATTGACTACTCAGACCTGGTGTGATGTCATCGGAGCTGTCGGCTGGGACAACTGGAATTTGGTCTGGAAGTTCTTAGGGATGTGACTTGGCTGGGACTCCTTGGCTGGTTGCTGAAGATTGGAGTTTGGAATGTTCTTACGTAGGTCTCCTGTGCCTTCAGCAATTCAGCCTGGTCTGCTTGGTGGCAGCAGGCCTGCTCAGCCTCCTTGGTCTTCAGCCAGGCTGCATATAGCTCCCCCCTGACCCTCTCTGATTCAGCCAGAAGCTCAGTATTCTCCTCCTATAGATTCTCCATGTGCTACAGCTGTTTCTACAGATGGTTCTGCTGCTGCTTAGCATCATGGTGAGCCTGGGCTCCCTCCATCTGCACCTTACAGTTCTCAGCAGCCTTTTATTTTGGGCTCACTGAGTTGGGCCTGGCGAAGATGCTTTTCCTGCTGGATTTCACTTTCATGGGCCCAAGATCAGCAATCTTACATGATAGTCAGGGTTTCAACCTAGGTCTTCTGAACAGGTCTAGTGTTCTTTTCTCCAATACAAATTTCATTAGATATTATTGATGAATGTGAAATCCTTGTTTCCAATAGCACTTCAGATTTTGTGGCTGGGTCAGATTCTTACTCAGTTCCTACACCAGCTGCTCTGCTTCTTGCTCCTAAGCTTGCATAGCTCATGTATATTGTTCCCTTCCTAAGCCAAATCCCATGAAAGTGGAAGCAAAGGGACAAAATGTCATCTTTTGCTGCCACTAATCCTGTAATCATGACCTTATGAAGACACATGGAACCCTAGATACACAAAAGAATGAATCAATTAGTGTGAAAAAAAAGCAATTACTATGTGCCAATCACTGTTCTGTCTGATGTTAACAATTATAAACAAGAAAGGCAGTACATGGGAGCTTAAATTCTAATAGGATGAGACAATATAAAAAGTACCTCACTTTATTTGATATTCACCTCTTACTATTAGGGAATGGGTCAACACACATGCACCCAGACTCAAACTCAGCTTTGTACATCTTGGTAGGGACTTGTATAACATTGAACAACATCCCAAGCACCCAGAGTTGATCTGCTATGTTTTTTTCCCCTCCCATACCATTTTGTTCTAGTTAGCCCAAAGGGGCAAAGAAAACTAACTTAATCATTTTATCATTCAATCAACAATATGCCAGTCACTGTGCTAATAAAATTATCAAATGCCTTTACAAAATTATTTTACTTTTGTTCTGTTAAAAAGCAGTTTCTCATGAATTTAAAAATGTAGAATATATGTTCATTTAGTGAGAGACACCATTAAATTTGTTTCTTTGGATTCCTAGTGCCTTATTCATAGTAGGAAAGAATAAATATTTGCTCGTATTTGTTCAATTTAATTCTTATGATCCTTAAGTTTCCTTATAAATTGTCATGGAAGGCAAAGTGTAACTAATGATTGATTATCTCTTGATCATATTTGATATAGAAGACTTCTACCCTCCCTTTTCCCAGCCCTAATCCTATTTCAATGACGAAAAAAATATCTCCATAGGTTTGAGGGCCATATCCTCTCTTAAATTTAGAATGAAACTAGATGGTATAAGAGCTGCTACAATGTAGGAAGAACAGCAATTATGATGCCCAATATTACAGGGTAAGGTTTCAATCCAAGAATGATCCAGTAGTAAAAAAATAGTTTTAAATGTATGAAAATGAATAAACTATTGGTAATAGGCAAGTTTCACTAAATATCCTAGACAAATTTGATTTTGGAAGCCTACACACTATAATTTTTAAAGATCAGAATTGTAATAAAATATACTCAAATAAGACAACAACTTTCAACCAGAAGACAGAATTGAGTGGAGAACACTCAAAGAATTTTTTTTTTTGGTATCAATAATTTGTTTAATTAAATAGGGCACTTTGGAATTATCTCAATTATGCTCTGTTGACTCCACATTTTTATTCTTCCTTCCAATTTGGTACTGATTTTTAAAAATATTTTAATGTATTTTGATTAGTCCTGTACGGATTCAGCCATACTGGGCTAGCGCTTATAAATACCTTTCTGGTTGCCTCCACGACACTGGTCGCCTCCACGGACCCTTCAGACGTTTTTGGAATTGGACAAAGGAGTCTGACACCAAGGTGTAGTGTATAGCCCGTTGTTTATTCTTCTCCTTGTTCACAACATCCTCTCTTCCCTGTTCCTGTTCACCTCACCTCCCTCCTATTCCCTCCTTTATCCCCTTCCCTGACTCTGCTCCTTCACATGTCTCAGCAACAGGCTCCTCACGGGAGGGGAGTGCTCTCCTGTTAGAGGCACGTGCTCAATACCCCGCAATCCTTGAACCTGTATAACAGGAAGTGGTTCATGGGGCAGAACATACACTCAGGTGCCTCTTGGAGAAGCCTGAGTTGCTCTGTCATTTACCTGAATTCTCAGAGTTAGGGTAAAGTCTTAAAGGGCCCTTACAAGTCCAAATCCACTGTAACCAATATGCATAGTCAGACAAAACATTCCTATATTAGGTCCAAAAATCTAGAAGTTTCATTCTACATACTGAGTTGAGGAAGTCTGTCTCAAGGTTAGTTAGTATGCTTCATCATTAGTCCTTTGGAATGATAATTGCTTCTTGTGTTGATTGGAGTTTTTAAGTTTTTCAAAGTTGTTGATCTTTACAATGTTTTATTGCATAGATTGTTCTTTTGTTTTGGCTTATTTCTCTTTGCATTCATTCATACAAGTCTTTCCAAGTTTTTCTGAAACTCTCATCATTTTAAAAATTTATATTCCATTAATTCACTTATATTTTTTCCCAGCCATTCCATATTCGATGGGGAATTTTTAAGTTCTGAATTCTTTGCCACTACAAAAAGAGCTGTTATAAATGTTTTTGTATATACAGGTCCTTTTCCTCTTTCTTTGATCTCTTTTGGGGTTTTAATGTTTATTTTTATCTTTGTACTAGCTATAGTACAAAGACTCAAAAATGACTCCCAAATGATAGTTTCTTGCCTGTTTAAATATAATCAATCTCTGCCTAGTACAACATGTTAATATAATTTTTGTTTGTAATTAAGAGGCATAGTGCCCAGAACAGGGGAAGTAATGTTCACATTGGATAGTGTAGTATAGTAGACAAATCACTGATTTTGAAATAAGATGGTTCAAATCCTGCCTCTAACTAGTTGTGTGACTTTGTGCAAATCACTTAAATTTGCTAGGCCTCATTTTCCTTTTTTCCTGTAACACAGAAAGATTGGTGTCAGGTGTTCTTAATCTTTTTTTTTTCCTATAACAGACCCTTTTGGCAGTCTGGTGAAACCTATGAACTACTCAGGATATTGTAAAATTCATAAAATAAAACACATATAATTATAAAGGAAGCAATTCTATTGAAATATCTATAGAGTATTTTTTTTAAGTTTATGGATCCCAGGTTACAATCACCTAATGTAGATTATCTCTAAAATTTCATCCACTTTGCATCAGTGAGCCTGTTCTGATCTGATAGACACTCTTGAAATATTGTGTTCTGTTCAAAGTTCCACATTTTAGAAAAAAACAAAAACATTGACAAGTTGGAGAGAATTCAGAATGTTGAATGTCATTTAAACCATACTGTATGAGGACTGGCTGAAGAAACCATGGGTGTTTAGCTTAAAAAAAAAAAGAATACTTACAATAGGGGTGGGTAGTATGGAGATGATTGCTGTCTTCTGAGTGAGATGAAAGACTACCTTGCAGAAATGAGGTCAGTTTATTTATCTTGGTCCTAGAAGACAGAACTTTACACACAATAGGTGGGATTTGAATTGGTGGCAGATAAAGGTTTGATGTAAGGGAGCATTTCTTTTTTGTTTTTTGTTTCTTTTTGGAGGGCAATTGGGGTTAAGTAACTTGCCCAAGGTCACATGGCAAGGTTTTTCTTTGTGTGTGTTAAGTGTCTGAGGCCGGATCTGAACTCAGGTCCTTCTGACTCCAGGGCCAGCACTCTACTCACTGGGCCACCTAGCCGCCCCAAGGGACCATTTCTTAATGAGAACTATCAAAGAATGGAAAGGGATGAGTTATGAAGCAGTGAATTGACCCTCCTTGGAGATCTCCAACTAACAGCTAAATGACCATTTCTTGGTGGAGTTATGAAGGGAACACCTGATCAGGTGTAGGTTGCAGTAGATAGCCTCTGAGGTCCTTCCAATTTTAAGATTCTTTGATCCTTGGAAATCCCAGTTCTTTTACTTCTTACAAGTCATTAGTTTAACTTTGGCTACTTAATGTTTGGTATTTGTCCTATAACCAACTGATAACTGTACATCATAAATATTTTATTCTTGAAAAAAGGCAGGGAGAAACTGACCTCTTTAAGCATGGAGTATCACACACACACACAAATAACCAAACAAATAAAATAAGCTAGATCTTCAAGGGGACTACTGATTGTAGACATAGTAGTCATTTCAGATTCAACCATCAGACTGCAGCCAGATGATAACTTGGTAAGAATAAAAGGCAAACTCAACATCAAATTCAAGAATGTGAATTATGAGAATGTGCAATTACGGAAACTCTAACTTTTTTTTTTAAACCCCCCATAGTCTTCTGCCTGGTTTCAACCTCCTGTGGAAGAACCATTTCATCATATCAATATCCCATGGTTGAGATAACAGGAAGGGTTGCTACTCCATCCATCAAGTCTCTAGCCTGGTCTCCTATTTTGATAGAAGGAGAATAACACCATTCCTTTCACTCCAACTACATGGTAGTGATTCTAATCTCTGATGGTCTGACCCCATTCAAACCTCATTTCCCAGGGTGACTAGGTGGTGCAGTGAATAGAGCACCAGCCCTGGAGTCAGGAGGACCAGAGTTCAAATCCTGTCTCAGACACCTAACACTTGTCAGCTGGGTGAAACCCTCCAAAAAGAGAAAAAAATCTCATTTTCCATCTTCTATTGCCCAACCTTTACTAACATTCACTTCACCACCCCCTTCCTCCACCAGTGTTTACTCCCAAACTACCCACTCCTCAGCTATGTTTTCTAGAATACCTACTCCATAGGCAGACTTGCTTTAATCTTAAATCTTTTCCTTTTTCTCCATTTTCAGTTCCAGCTCTCACTGAGACCTAGTCCTTTCCTGATGACATATCCTCCCTTGCTACCCTTTCCAGCACTGGCTGTACTTTCAACAAATCCCCTAGTTCATAGGTAGAAATGGCAGAAACAGAATGTTTCTTGCTTCCCATTGTAACTTACATATTCTTCCTTTACCATCATCACTTGGTAACCTCTCCTCTTGTGAGACTATTTCAATCCACAGCTATTACACAATCAAAATTCTGGTAGCTGTGGTCTGCCAACCTCCAAAATCCCCTTCTTTCCTCAATGAATACAGTTCCTAGTTCATGATCTTTCCTCTCCAATCTTTGCTCTCTTACAAAGGGAATTCAACATACATACTAATACTCCCTCAAATATCTTAACCTCCTCATTCCTCAATTTACTCATTTCCCATGACCCACGCCTTCACCCTACCTCATCCGCACACAAAGATGGTCATCCATTTCATCCAATCATAGCCAAAAGATACAGGACCTTCATGTTCAGGAACTCAGTAATTCCCTTATCTGATCAAAACTGGTTGTTAGCCACCTCTCCCTCTCCCTTGGGACTCCAAATCCTGTTCTTTGACCACACCATAACTTCCATTTCCTGACCGTTCAGTTGTCTCTTAGAACATCACCCCTGTATTTGTCACACTCTCTTCTTTTCCCCATATCGATCCCTTGTTGAAATAGTTCAAATCTATACTGTCCTTGAATCCCTTGGTCCATTATCAGATAAGCAAACTTGGGCAACTGGGTTTCAGCTTTAGATCACTCCCACCACTGGCTGCCTTTGGTCTTAGGCATATGCTAATGGTTAGCTGATTGGATCCACTACAAATTTATGTTAGATAATCTCAATTGAACCTTCCCTGGCAATCCTTTTACATCTCCCTGATTAACTTGCTACCCCATCCTTCAAACTTTTTCATTCCTCCTGAAACCTCTTACAGTTTTTTTTTTCTCCCCCCTCTCTCGGCTGGGAACCTTTGCTCATATTTACTGCAAAAAAAATGGAAGTTATTCACAAAGTGGTCCCCCTTCTCTCTTCCTATTTGTCTCACATCACCCATATACCTTCTGCCAATATCTCCTCTTTCATTCTATTTCAAATAAAGAGATAGCACTTCTTACCAAGGTTAATCACTTTTTTATGCAAATGATTTCATTCCACCCAGCTTCTCCAACAGATTGCCTCTTCTAACATTCCCACTCTCCCATTTATCTTTTATCTCTCCCTATCTACTAGCTCTTTACCTACTTCCTACAAACATACTTATTTTTCTCCTAATCATAAAAATCCCTCATTTGATCTATCAGTCCCAGGTAACTATCATTCCATATTTCATTTGACTTTTGTGACAAAACTCCTTGAAAAGATTTTCTACAGTAGGTGACTCCATTTTCTTTTCTCTCATTCTTTTTTCTTCCTTTCTTATCATCTGGTTTCTGATCTCATCATTCTACCTAAACTACTTTTTTCAATTCATGTCTTAACTGACAGTTCTAATGACCTCTTTTCAGTCCTCATCCTTTTTGAACTCTGAATCTTTTGACATTGTCAAACACATTTTTCTCCTAGATATTGTGTTCTATGTTTTTTGTGACACCTAATTTCTCCTGATTCTCCTCCTATCTTTCTGACTACTCCTCTTTCTCCTTTGTTCAATCTTCACCTAGGCCACACCCAGTGATAGGGTTCTGTCCCAGCTCTTCCTTTCTACTATTTCACTTAGTGATGTCAGCAGTTCCCATAAATTCAATTATCATTTCTACACTCAAGATTCTGGAATCTAGCCCTAATCTCTCTGCTGATCTCATCTATTAGACATCTTAAAATGTATGTCCAGTAGCCATCTTCCAGTCATCATGTCCAAAGCTAAACTCATTAATCTCCCCCCTCCCTATCAAAAAAAAAAAAAAAACCAAACAAACAGAAAAAACAAAAGAAAACAAAAAAACCCCAAATCTTTCCAAACTTCCTTACAATTGTTGAGAATAATACCATATTTCTGGCCTCCAAGGAGGCTTACAAACTATGTGTTCTGCAACTTCTCATTCTCTCTCTGTCTCTGTCTCTCTGTATCTATCTGTCTGTCTGTCTGTCTGTGTCTCTCTCTGTCTCTCTCTTTCTCCTTCTCCTCCTCCATATAAAATCTTTTGCTAAGGTCTGCGAATTTTTTAACATCACTCAGATATGCCTCCTTTCCTTCCTTGACACTTCTGCAATCCTGGTGCAGGCTCTAAACACCTCAACCCTGGACTACTGCAATAGTTTGCTGATTGGTCTTTCTCTATATTAGTCCATCAACCATTTGGTTCTCAATGTTATTTTTCCAAAGTTCAGATCTGACTGTGAAACCTTACTACTCAATAAATTCTAGTGGCACCCTCACCTCCATGATCATATCTAATATCCTCTGATTTGCATTCATAGAGCTTCATAACTTGTTCCTTACCCCAACTCATCTTTCCAGTCTCTTATAGCTTACATGCTATCACATCCAGTGACATTGGCCTCCATGTAATTCCTTGAACAAGATTCTATCTCCTGGCTTTGGGCATCTTCAGTGACTGTCTTCATACACAGAAAGTTCTCTCTCCATACCTCTGCCTTCTTCCTTCACTGGATTCCTTCAAGGTCCAGATAAAATTCCACCATTTCTAGGAGGCTTTCCAGATTTTTATTAATTATGATGTTTTCTATCTGTTGATTTCCCCCCCTCAATACAATATAATTAGTTGTATGTTGTCTGTCCCATTAGATTGTAAGCTACTAAAAGTAGGGGCTGTCTTTTACCCTTCATTGTATCTCAGTGCTTAGCATAATGTCTGACACATAGTAGGTTTTTAATAAATGTTTATTAACTGACTGCTTCTCATTAAAATTTTAAGTTAAAAATATGGAAACACACACATACATATATATGTGGAAAAAGTAGAAAAGATATATATATGCATATATTCTGTTTCCATTTTAAAATATTAAATATGAATAAATATTTCATTTCCATAGTTGAGACACACATATAAACACTATAAAAATAATAATATTGTACATACTTCTCAAAGATTCTAAATATCTCAGCTTATATTGACATGTCTGTATTTCAAATACTTAAATAAAGAGTTTCTAGTGTGAAAAAAACTAACTTGTTATTACTTTATTTGGGGGGATAGGATTAACAATAACTGCCTCTAAAATTAAATGCTATAAATTTCTATTCTGAAATCTTGACATGTTCAGTTATCGTATTGAAAGTGAAAACCACCATATAATTTTATTTATGTTTTTGTGTTTGATTTTTTTTGTCTTTATTAATTTGTTTGTTTACTTCTAGTTTACAAGATTCAATTCCATAATTCCTTGAGTTTCAAATTTTCTTTCCCTCCCTCCCCTCGCTCCCCCCATCCCCCAATGATGGCACACAATCCAGTATAGAATCTGCAAATACTTTCACATTAGACAGTAATCAGGTTACAAAGGCGGATTGTACTAGATGGAATGAAAAATGGTAAACAGGAAATAAAACCAAACAATAAAAAGAAAAAGATCAAGTAGTTTGCTTCAATCAGGATTCAAACACAGTTCTTTCTAGTTCTTTCTCTGGATGTAGACATCTCTCTCCATCATGAGTCTTTTGGGATTGACTTATGTCACTGCATTGCTGAGAAGACTCCAGTCTGTCATAGTTGGTCATCACACATATGTTGTGTCTGTGATTGTTTACAAAATTCTCCTGGTTCTACTCTTCTCACTCAGCATCAGTTTGTATAAGCCTCTCCAGGTAAATATGAAGTTCATCTGTTCCTCATTTCTTATAGGACAATAGTATTCTGTAACATGCATATACCACAACTTGTTCAGCCATTCCCTAATCAGTGGGCACCCCCTTAATTTCCAATTCTTTGCCACCACAAAAAGCTGCTATAAATATTTTTGTTCGTATGGGTCTTCCTCCCACTTCTATGATCTCTTTGGGATATAACCCTAGAAGTGGTATTGCTGGGTCAAAGGGTATGAAATTATTTATAGCCCTTTTGCAATAATTCCAGATTGCTCTCCAGAATGGTTGGATCAGTTCACAACTCCACCAGCAATTCATTAGTGTTCCAATTTGCCTACATCCTCTCCAGCATTTGTCATTTCCCTGTTTTGTCATCTTAGCCAATTTGACTGGTGATATGTGGTACCTCAGAGTTGTTTTGATTTGCATTTCTCTAATCAATTGTGATTTAGAGCATTTCTTCATATGCTTATAGATATCTTTAATTTCTTTCTCCGAAAACTGCCTGTTCGTATCCTTTGATCATTTATCAATTGGGAAATGACTTGTAGTCTTATAGATTTGACTCAGTTCTCTGTATTTTTTAGAAATGAGTCCTTTATCAGAGACATAGGTTTAAAAAATTCTTTCCCAATTTCCCACCTCCCTCTTAATCTTGGTTACATTGGCTTTGTTTGTACAGAAGCTTTTCAATTTAATATAATCAAAATTATCCAATTTGCATTTTATAATGTTCTCTAATTCTTGTTTGGTCATAAAGTCTTTCCCTCTCTATAAATCTGCCAGGTAAACTATTCCTTGCTTTCCCAGATTGCCTACAGTATCATCCTTTATGCCTAGATCATGCACCCGTTTAGACTTGATTTTGGTATATGGTGTTAGATAATGGTCTATTCCCAGTTTCTTCCATACTATATTCCAGTTTTCCCAGAAGTTTTTGTCAAATAGTGTGTTCTTATCCCAAAAACTGGGGTCTTTGGGTTTATCAAACAATAGATTACTATACTCATTGATTGCTGAATCTTGTGCACCCAATCTATTCCATTGATCCACTGACTGCTGCTGTATGATACAGATTAAAATCTGGTATAGCTGGTCCACCTTCCCTAGCATTTCTTTTCATTAATTACCTGCTGTGGGCTGCTCAGTGTCCAGAACTTAGCATGATTCAGAGACATGAATAAGAAATGACCAGGCCATGTGGGTAGTTCAAGGAAAAATGATGAACTCCATTTATTGATTCTCAGGATAAGGTTTTTATAGAGCTATGAGACAAAGGAAGGGGACTCAAGTTTTCTTGGCATTACCTTAGTCTGTTATATCCTGGAAGTAGCATGGAATAGGTAATTTGGTAAAGATTTGTTATCTAGGAGACTAAAGTGTTAGGGTATGACCTTTGATCTAGACCTCAGGTACCTGCTAGTGCAGCCACAGTCATAAATGGATAAAATTGAAAGCAAACTTCAAAGCCAAAGCTGCAATCCTCAAAAGTCATCACATTTAGAGCTGACCACCCAAAGAAACCTGAGTGCTGAATCAAATATTTTGGCTCTCAATAACTAAAATCTTGGGGTATAGCCTATTGATCTCAGAAGTCAAGTAACATCCTTATAAGTATAGCCCATAACAAAGAACTCAGGAGCTAACTTGACGAAAAGTCATGTCTCAGAGATTCTTGTTTTAAAGTCCACTATTGGGATTTAATATCTGAGTTCTAAACCAGGCTTCTTTGGCTCCCCACAATTCCCTTGATATTCTTAGACCATTTGTTCTTCCAAATGAATTTTGTTACTCTTTTTTTCTAGTGCTATAAAGTAGTTTTTTGGTAAATTGATTGGTATGGCACTAAATATATAATTTAGTTTGGGTAAAATTGTCATTTTTATTATATTAGCTCAACCCAGCCATGAGCAATTTATATTTTTCAATTAGTTAGATCTGATTTTATTTGCATGAGAAGTGTTTTGTAGTTGTGATCATATAGGTCCTGGCTTTGTTTTGGCAGGTAGACTCCCAAATATTTTATACATATAATTTTATTTAGATAACATAACAAATAGATGTTTTCTGGGTAGCCTAAATATATTAACAAAATGTATTGTCCCACAGTCAAGTGTTCAGGGACCCATTTCAAAATATAACAGAATCAGCACCAAAAGTAGAGAAAAAGAAAGCTCAATTTTTGTAAGATTATCAATAAAAACCCAGATTTTGTTTCCACTTAACTAGATGGCTTTGTTGAGTGCCACATAGTTCAATATTGAAATACAAATTGTGCACTTTGAACTATAAGCCTTGTAACTTGCAATGGTGTATTTCTGTTTTCCAAGGTTATATTCCTTAATATTAGTGTTTTGAACATAGTTTGATTTAATATCCCATATAGCATAGAGTCTAAAGTCCTATTTGTGTTTGTTGTCAATTTAAAACATGTATATTTGGGGGCTTAATTTTTGGGGTTTATCATGACTATTAACTGTTTGATGAAATGAGTTTTAAAATTAATAATTGTTTTGTCAATACTTAATAGTACTTCAGTTGTCTGGAAAAAAAATAATGTGTCTCTTGAGTGGGGAATTCAGACTAGTGAGGAACTTAATCAGGACTCAATAATAAAATTTCTTTGTGTGCAGACTTAGAAAAAAGAAGTATTCTAAGATGAATGGTCCATCTATATTCCAAAGGCTTTCTGTTTACAAACATCAGAAATGTAGCGATTTGAGAGAGCTAAAAGTACAACTCCATTGATAATATATCTCAGTAGACATGGATACATTTGGGTCTTGGTAGCATCACTGCTCTATTTACTTTTTATTAATCACAGAATCTCAGATTTTGAAGGGACCATAGAGACCTCGTGGCCCAATATTTCCTTGACCAACAATTGCAGACACAATATGCTTAATGTCTTCCAAAATTTGTCATTCAGCTACTCCTTAAAGCCCCCCAATGAGGGTGAACTCATTACTTCCTAAAGGAGTACATTCATTTCACATTTGGATGACTCTATTATTTTTTTAATCTAAGGAAGTTTTTTGGGTTTTGTTTTGTTTATTTCTCCTTACAACAAACATATCTTTTGTCTTTCTGTAGTTGGTGGCACAAAGCTCTATTCTTGGGGCACAAAAGAACAATTTCCACGTGATAGTCTTTTGAACACTTTAAAGACAATTCTCACGTTCCTTCAAAGTCTTTTTTTTTCCTCCAAGTTAAATATCCCCATTGTTTCAGGCTGACCATAGTCACTGGCTTGTTTAGCTGTTGGATTCTGGCAAGTCTCAACCTTACCTTCCTCATCTGTAAAATGTCAGCAATAATAATACTTTCCTCAGAGAGTTGTGAATACCAAATGGGATAATGTACTTTAAAATAAATTTCAAATCTTAAAGTGCTTTGTAAACACTAGAAATTATTATTCATTTCTATTTGCATATAAGTATATAAATAATGATGCTGATGATGATAATGAAGAACCAGTGGTTCTCTGATAGGTTTTCCAGCCTTCTCCCACTTTTGATAGACCTCTTCTGAACATGGTCAAGCCTAGCTATGACTTTCTTAAAATGTTGTATTCAGAACAAAGCTTAATTTTATAAACATGATCTAAGCACACTGTGTTGCTTTTGAATCATTGTGAAGATTATTGAATTTCCTTCATTTTCATCATAGGGGACCTTAAAGAATTAGTTGTAATCTTTCAGTTTAATCAGGGGATTTTTATTCAGTTTCCTTTGCTGTGAAGTACTTGCACACTGAGAGAGCACTATTTTTTTTTCATTGTTTGTTCCAATTGTTTGTTCATTTTTTTGTTTTGTTTTGTTTTGTTTTTTGCTTTTCTGGAGGGGAAAGGTAAGGCAATTGGAGTTTAAATGACTTGCCCACAGTCACACAGCTAGTGTTTTGTGTTAAATGCCTGAGGCTGGATTTGAATTCAGGTCCTCCTGACTCCAGGGTTGGTGCTCTATTCATTGTGCGACCTAGCAGCCCCCTTTTTGTTCCTTCTATTCCTCAATCAGCTTCTTACCAGTCATTATCAGTCACCTCGATATTCTATGTTGCCTTTTCTCTAAAAGTGCTTTCTACTATCAATACTTTCCTTTCCATAAAGCCAAGTATTGTTGTGACCCTCTCCTACCACCCCTTGGGACCTATTCTTTGTTTTTTCATACCACCTAAATTGAACAAAATCTGTTACCTAACTTCAAAGAAATGATCACAGCTTTTTAGGCTACTGTCTCAGACAGAATCTGATAGACCATTGTAACTAGGCCCATTCTTTTCTTACCTTAATCTTCTCTATGACTAACTTTTTTTAGAACCTAGGCAGACTCTGGGGGAAGGTGGAGGGGTAACTTGAAGGTACTGAGGAAGGGCTTCCCTGAGGACACTGCTGAGAAAAAATGCTTACAAGCTTCTGTAAGTCAATTGTTTCTCCACCTTGCTCTGATTCCTATTTGTTTCCTCCTCTAATTATTTAATATTTTTAAACTATGTCATACTTCTGGTTGCCTCTCTCCTTCACAATCTTTTTCCCCCACCAACAGGCTCTAGATTTCCCCATAGCCCTTACCTTTCTTTTGTCTTTTAACACTCTGGGGTAATCTAACTGATGGGGATGAATGTGCCCTAGAAATATTGTTACTTTTCCACGCTGTTAAGAGGCAAAAAAAAATCATCATTTAAAACTGTAGACACTCATGAGGATACAAAGATGCCCAGCACCTACTTAGCTTTGGGTGTGGAGTGCTGGATTTGGAGTAACAAGAGCAAATACCTGGTGAGTTATTCTTTAATTTTTTTCTGTAAGAATTATTTTGTGTTGGGTTCTTTTTTTCAATGCTTCCTTTCCTCATATCTATTCCATTCTGGGTGTGTTTTTATCATATTTTTAATGTGTTTTTGTGTGAGCATGTGTGCATTCACTATGTTCCATGCTTCATTTAATGCTTCCTTCTTTGCTACCAAGATGGTTTCAGCAACATTTACTAAATTAAATAGATAGATAAAACATTTATTAAGAGCTTACTATACACCAGACACTGTGTTAAATGTTGGGGATAAAAATACTGGCAAGCAAGGTAGTTCCTGTCCTCAAGGAATTACATTTTAATGGGGAAGGAAACAATTCATAAAGATGAATTAGAAAGGGGGAGGGAGTACTCCAGGTATGTTTGGAGATGTCTAGGCACCATAGTGGAATTCTAGAGTATAAAAAGATAAGGCCAAAGTTGGACTATCCAAGCCCACGGTGATTCAGGAGCAGAGTAAAATTTTTCACAGTAGAGTAACTGGAGATGATGGTTCAAGTAGAAAGAATATAGCTGGAGATGTCAGGCAACTTGTGAGGAGACTTGGAACTGAGCATGAAAAAGTCAAGGATGATGAAGCCTCTGCTATTTTCACAAGAAATAATTTATATAAAATATAGTCACTGTCCTCATATAGCTTACTGGATAACAAGTAGTTAAGACCTCAATAAGGTAACTATAATGCGCAATATCAAACAGTCAGTGTGTTACAGACCAAAGTATTTTAGTGATGGGAACAAGCATTTATTAAGTGCACAGTGTAGTAATTGCTTTACAAACGTTGTCTCATTTTATTCTCACAACCATTCAGTAGAGTAGGTATTATTATTTATTATCCCCATTTTACAGCTGAGAAAACTAATTCAAAGAGAGGTTAAGTGACTTTTCAAATATCACACAGCTAGTAAATGTCTCAGTCAGGATTTGAACTCAAGTATTCCTGTCTTCAGGCCCAGTTCACTATCCAAGCTACCACCTAGTTGGGATACAAAGGAGGAAATTCTTGCTGATTTCTGTAAATCTTCAAAACTCTTCTGGAGGAAAATTTTTAAGAATGGTAATGAATTAAGAAAGCAAAGTGGAGGTGGAGGAGTGGCTAGGTGGTGCAGTGAATAGAGCACCAGCCCTGGAGTCAGGAGAATCTGAGTTCAAATCCAGCCTTAACACAAAAACCTAGCTGTGTGACCTTGGGCAAGTCATTTAACCCCAATTGCCCTCCAAAAAGCAAAAAAAAAAAAAAAAAAAGCAGAGGTGGAAAGGCACTTTAAGCACATAAAATAGTCTGAGCAAAGGAATGAAGAAGAGGGAATAATATTACCAATCTTTCTAAAGCAGAAGGTGTACAAATTGATTACTGAGTACAGAGAAGAGTTAAGATGAGATAGTATTAGAAAGACAAGGTAGTATCAGATTACCGATGGCCTTACATGCCAAGTAAACTAATTTGAATTTTGTTTGGTAGTTGATAGAGAAGCATAAAAAAAATTGGGAACAAAGGAATCACATAATCAAATCTATGAGTACAAGATATTATTTTGAATAATAATAGTATTAATAACAAATAGTTAGTATTAATACTTCTCTTATAATGCTGTGGCTCTATCAACAAGGACATAGGTATGGTCAAGATTCAGTAATACAGCGATTCACTCCTCATCCAGAAGAAATAAAATAAAAATAATATTATGAATAGGAAATATTTATATCTAATCTGAATTGGTTCTTTCATTTATCAACTTTAGCCTACATTTTTATGACCACCTTCTTAATTCTCTAGAAACATGTTGACATAGAAAAACTATGTATTGTACCAGGCACCAACCCAAACTAACAAACTTTTCCATCGGAATCTATGTTATAGAGTAATGTGGCACGTAAGGATCTAGAGCACCAACTGGGTAATTCTCCATAGCTCCTACCCAATAACAAGTGCTCCTTGTCCCTTTGTCTTGAGTCTCCTTATCTGATACTGATCCAACCCATGCACACTTCTTTGAAACCCCATTCTATTGGAAATACAAAGAATAACTGAAACTCAGCCTATATTGTCTCATCCATTCCTTATATCAGCATGTGTGAATTAAATATAGCAGGTAGCATTTCCATTTTTGGAGGCTGAGGTTCAAAAACGTTATATGGCTTGCCAAATTTTACTCTGGTAACAAATATCAGAGGTTGGATTTGAATGGAGGTTTCTCCTGGCAACAAGTCAAATGCTTTCTTCACTACACAATCTGCTTCTCAATCACAAGTACGTTAAGGAAGATGTATTTATGGGCATGTGAGATGAAGGTTCTGGCATGTTCAATTCTCCCACATAATAAATCATTTGTTTTCATTAATCTATCTTAGTGTTGGTTTCTTTACTTCATCCATCATTGTTTCAATACAATAGTAGAGTGCTTTTTTGTCTGAGTTCTATCAAGACAACTCATGTCACCAAGATCTTTAAGTCACCAGGATGTAAATGTCATCAGGTGATTATTGACTTTGGACCATAAGCACCAGCTCTGGGGCAAGAATATTACTACTCACAGTTCATTGAATTCACTATTGTCAGCTTGTTGATTGGCACATTTAAAAATTCAACATGACCTCTTCTGAATCCATCACTCAAGACAACAGGACACAGAGCCAACCTCATGGAATAATGAAATTGATGAAATATGCTACACTAGGTCAGAAGATCAAATGTTTTGCCTCTGACAGTGAACGCAAAGATAGGAGAGAGAGAGAAAGAGAGAGAGAGAGAGAGAGAGAGAGAGAGAGAGAGAGAGAGAGATCATAGTAGTTTTTCTCCCAGTCATCAATAATACAAGGTTAATTTAGACTCCAAATAGCCCACTCCTTGATAACTTTTTGTGAACTTATCATACAAAAATAGATCTTAAATTACATCTTCTTTTAGAATACAGAGTACTCCCCAAATTTTACTGCAGTTTTAAACTTAAAACATCATTAAAACTTTTGGCAAACTTTGTGTGTGTGTATTCATATTCTACTTCTGATACATGCTAATTGTTTTAACTAGGAAAGATGTAAATAACTTAACTCCTCAATGCCCAGAAAATTCTCTAAGGCTAGATGCTGTTGATAAGCATTGTTAGGTGGGATTTCCTTACCAAGGGATTCCTTGTGTCTCTAAAAACATACATTTGAACCAAAATTAAATTTTAAATTATATTTTAATTGAACATGCATTTGTGTATGACAGAGCCCTAAAATGTAAGTATTTATTTTAAAGCAATTGGGGTTGAGTAACTTGCTCACGGTTACACAGCTAGTTATTTATGTGTGGGTGCTAAGTATCAGAGGCCAGGACCGATTCTGGGTCCTCCTGACTCCAGGGCCAGCTCTCTTACTCACTGCTCCACCTAGCAGCCCCTAAAATGTATATATTTTCTATGTATATATTTGTATGCATTTATGTATATATGCATAAATGTTTGTGTGCATATTTTAAAATCATTTGTTATAGTTAAAATTCTGCTTGCCTAGAGGAGTAAACAAAGGATGATTCCTACAAATGTTGGGAATTGAGATATTCTGAGGACCTGAGAGAAAAGAGCCCCATAGATAAGTAAACTGAGCGAATTTGTTTCAAAGCAGCTCAAAGGCAAGGCCACTGATTGAGGTAAAGGTGATTGCAAGGTATTATTGCATATAAATTCACTTCTATATGACTGCTGGGAGTTTGGGAGGAAATAGCTGAGAAAATACAAAACAGACGAACTGTTCAGAGTATGGGGGGAAAATAAGTACAGACTGTGGGTTCCTCAACCTAAGTTAGAGATAAACCTGACTGAAGCAATAGAAACCAGATGACCAGATGAGAAAATGACAAGCCAGAGATCAAAATATTATCGAGGCATGATAGCTGCCTAAAGAGAGAAACCGATGATTGAGAGAGAAGCAGAGTGGGGACTGGCTCCTGCTTTTTGAAGAAGATAAGAGGAATAGAAAGCAAGATCAACTGTTTCAGATTGAGGGAACTGGAGGAAGCTGACTGAAGTTAGCTAAGTTCTGTAGTTGCTGTCCAGAGCTCATGGGAGGGATGCTCTGTAGCTGATGAAACCTAGGGAATGAAGACACACAAGCTCTACTGATCTTCTGGGAGCTGTTCTTAGTGAAGAAGAGTTCTGTCCCTGCTGGAAACTTACTGAAAAAAGCAAAATCCTTTTGTGAGAGAGCCAGCAAGGCCTTTCTGACTTGCCTTCCCTCCACACCCTTTTACAGTTTAATAGAGTGTGTGTGGGGGGATACCCTTTTTTGCTTGTTATCTACTGCCTTATTTTGGGAGAGAGAAGCTCTTCAGAGACCAGAGGGTTGATTTGAACAACTTTGGAGTTTTCTAGCTTAAGGGAATGAATTACTTGTCATTCAAACTGTAAGTTGGTCAACAATTATTTATTAAGTGGCAAGTACTGTACTCAATGTTGTGGATACCAAAGGAAAAAAAAAGACAAAACGAAACCTAACAAACTAGTTAGTCCCTGTGCTGAAAAAGTTTACAATATAATGGGAAAGACAACATGTAAATAATGTATATACTAGATTTATGCAGAGTAGATGGAAGATAATATGAGAAGAGAAAGTGCTAGGAGCTAGGAGGTGCGGGTGGGGATGGGGCAGGAATGGGAAATGCTTTCTGTAGAAGATTTGACTTCAATTAATTCTTGAAGAAAGCCAGACAGAGGTATATTGGCAGAGCAATTCAGGCACAGGATCAGCTAGGTTAAAGACAAAGAAACAAGAAATGGAGAATCATGTTTGAATAACTGTAAATAGGCCATTGTAACTGGATCATAGGGTGTGAGGAGATGAGTAAAATGGAAGAAAATTGGAAAGATAAGAAGTGTCCAGGGAGCACAGCTAAGATGGCAGAGAGAAGTGAGGGTAGTTGCCTGAGTTTTCCCCCATTTCCCTCAGAAACAATACTAAATCAAGCCTCTTAAAGAATTTTGGAGCAAAAGAATTCACAAAAAGACAGAGTGAAAAAAATTGTGGAGTGCAAAGAATTTAGGACTTCGAAAAGGTCTGCCTCAGGTAAAAAGGAATATAGTACAGCTCAGGCTGTATCTGAGCAAGCCAGCAGGACACACTTAGCCACAGCAAAGATCAGCAACAGAGGCCCTTTGATTCTGGCTCAGCAGGACAGTGGCACAACAGACCAGCTATGAGGCCTCCAGCCCCAACTCAGTGGGCAAACTGTGAGCCATAGCTCAACATGCATGAATAGGATGGGTCATTCTAGTACAGTAGACAAGACATGAGCTTCAGAGTCCTTGGTGAAAAAAGCCTGAGACCAGACACTAGGCCAGCAGTGCAAGAAGGTTGGGACAGTGCCCCCTGTATTCCAAAATCAAAGCTCAACTCTTAAAAATGAGTAAAAACCAAAAAAGAATCCTGAAAACATAAATCTACATGGTGACAAGGAAGATCAAAACACAAACTCAGAAGAAAACAACAATGTCAAAATGGCTACATGTGAAGCCACAGCAAGGAATGTAAATTGGTCTTAAGCCCACAAATTCCTCTTGGAACAACTAAAAAAAAATCTTAAAAATCAAGTGTAAAGCCAAGCACGAGCAGCTTTCCAGAAGAATGCTACTGTGAACAGCTTTTAAGGTTCTGATTACACAGCATAGTGAACACTCTATTCCATAACAAATCAAAGCAAAACTCTCACAGTAAATAAAAGTACAGCATTCACAATGTTACAACTTGTCACAGAAAATCAAAATATAGCATTCACAATATCTTATCACAGAAAACAGCCACATAGTTTACACCACAGTGGTCACAAAGTTTTTAACAAAGAACAATCATTTAGTAACTAAATCATTCAATCATACTTAAGGAGGTTTGTCTGATTAAGGAACACAAAGTATAATAGTCAAAGTTCTCCACTCATGGGGCACACTAAGTTAACTCAATCAGTCACTTATTCAGGTATCAATCACTAAGTACAATCATTTAGTCAATCAATCATTTAATCAATTCAATCATTCAATCATACTTTATCATTCACTATTTAATCATCAGAAAATACACAGACCCTCCACCCTAGATTACTAGTAAATTTACAATTTCTCAGTGAGTACACAGTATCCAAGTAAAGTCTTCTTTCAGTTTGACTTGGTGTGGTCTCTCAGGTTCCGTGGATCCTATTCCATGGTCCCAGATCCTACCTGGATTCACCAAACTGTCACCTGGGTTTAAAGGCAGACAGTTCCCAGGTCCTTGTCTAGCTCTTTGTGCAGTTCCTGCTCCACATTGGAGCTCACAGTGTCCAGTCCATCTCAAATCCTTCACAGTCTCTGTTTCTGGGAAGACAAGGCTTAACAAAGCCACAATCAGGTTCATGCAAAGTACCAGCATCACAGTCATGCTTCCTCAGTTTTTGGCAATCCTTAGAGGGCAGCTCTAGCTGGTCCTCAGAAATCTTCACTACCTCCTCAGCAGCTATGGCTGGCCCTTAGCTCTGTCTGGCTCTTGGAAATCCTTAGCAGCTCTTTCTGGACCTTGGAAATACTCACTAACTCCTCAGCAGCTCTTGCTGGCCCTCAGATTCAGCAGAAGTTTCAACTGGTTCTCAGAATCAAAATCACTCCATCCAGGTTTTCAAAATCAAAATCATTCTTTCCAGCCTGGGAAGTAGGGAGGTGACTTTCCTCTTCAGCTTCCTCAGCTCCTCTTCTGCCTCGCTGGCATCAGCAGCATCATCCTCCATGGAGCTTTCTCTAAGAAGATCTGTCCCTCCCTCTCTGGGGCTTTCCCTTATATAGCTTCCTGCTTCAGCCAACCCCTTCCTATTAAGTCAGCAACAGGGATTCATAACTTCTGCTTCTTTAACAGAGGCTTGATTAATTACTAAGTGCTAAGTACCCATTACCTTTGCCTATACAAAGGGATCAAATTAAATTACTATTGCATCAAGTCAGAGAGGTAAAATAAAAAAAATCAGGTAAGAAATGAGTTATGCAAGGGAATTATGAAAAAAGAGTAAAGAACTTAGAAAAGGAAGCACAAAAATCCACTGAAGAAAACAACTCATTTAAAAGTAAAATTGGCCAAATGGAAAAGGAGATACAAAAGTTAACTGCAGAAAATAATTCTGTAAAAATTAGAATTGGGCAAATGAAAGCTAATAACTCAATGAGACATCAAGAATCAGCCAAACAAAATCAAAAGAATGAAAAAAAAAAGAAAATGTAAAATACTTCTTTAAAAAAAAATACTGATCTGGAAAATAGATCAAGGGGAGAAAATTTTAGAATTATTGGACTACCTGAAATCCATGATAAAAAATAAAAGGGTCTGGACAGTATCTTTCAAGAATTTATCAAGAAAAATTGCCCTGATATTCTAGAACCAGAAGTCAAAATCATTAAAAAAGTCCACCACCCACCTTCTGAAAGAGATCCAAAAATGAAAATTCCAGGGAAAACTGTAGCCAAATTCCAGAACTCTCAAGTTAAGGAGAAAATACTAGAAGCAGCCAGAAGGAAACAATTCAAATATCAAGGAGCCACAGTCAGAATTGCACAGGACTTAATAGCTAGTACATTAAAGTACTGGAAGGCTGGGAATATGATATTCAGGAAGGTAAAAGAACTTGGATTACAGCAAAAACTGAATGACTCAACAAAGCTGAGCATAATCTTTCAAGGGAAAAGATGTATATTCAATGAAATAGGCAACTTTTAAAATTTCCTGATGAAAAGACCAGAGCTGAACAGAAAATCTGATCTTCAAATATAAGAGTCAAGAGAAGCATTAAATGTAAACAACAACAACAGCAAAATAACAGCATCAACATGGTACTCAATAAGGCTAAACTGTTTACATCATCACTAAATGGTACTTGTAAAATGATACTTGTAAATCTTAAGAACTGTAATTCTAATATGGCAGTAAGAAGGAGTATGCTTAAACAGAGGGTGCAAGCATGAGTTGACTTTTATGTGATGATTTTAAAAAAATAAAGAGACAAAAAAATAAAAAAAAAAGATTTGTACTGGGAGAAGAGGAAAGAATGAGTTAGAAAAGGATAAATTATACCACATGAAGAGGCACAAAAGAACTATTACAGTAGACGAAAAGAAGAGAAGGGGTGAGCATTGATTGGACCTTACTCTCATAGGATTTGATTCAAAGAAGGAATGATATATGCACTCACTTTGGTAGAAAAATCTCTCTATACCTATAGGGAAGTAGGAGGGAAAGGGGAGGTGGGGGCTTATAGAAAGGAGGGAAGATCAGTGGTGGAGATGGATAAAAGCAAAGCACTGGTGAGGAGGGACAAGGTGAAATTTGAAAGAAAAGTATACAAAGGGGGAAATAGACTTGAGGGAAATAAATAGTAATCATAACTGTGAATGTCAATGAAATGAACTTTCACATAAAATGAAAGCAAATATCAGAGTGGATGAAAACCCAGAATCCTACAATATGGTGTCTACAAGAAACACATTTGAAGCAGAAAGTAAAATAAAAGGCTAGAATAGAATATATTATGCTTCAGCTGAAGTTAAAAAAATAAAAGGAAGCAAGTAGTAATACTTATCTCTGACAAAGTAAAACCAAAAAGAGATCTAATTAAAAGAGACAGAGAAGGCAACTACATATTGCTAAAAAGTACCATTGACAATTGACTAACATCAATACTAAACATATGCATGAAATGGGATAAAATCCAGATTCTTAGAGGAGAAATTAAGTGAATTACAAGAAGAAATAGATAGCAAAACTGTACTAGTGGGGAATCTCAATCTCCTCCTCTCAGGTTTAGATAAATAAAACCACAAAATAAAGAAGAAAGAAGTTAAGGAGGTAAATGGAATTTTAGAAAAGTTAGATATGATAGACCTCTGTAGAAAAATGAAAGGGGGGGTGGCTAGGTGGTGCAGTGAGTAGAGTGTCGGCCCTGGAGTCAGAAGGATCTGAGTTTGGATCCGGCCTCAGGACGCTTAATGCACACACAAACAAAAAAACCTAGCTGTGTGACCTTGGGCAAGTTGCTTAACCCCAATTGCCCTCCAAAAGAAAAAAAAAGAAAAAAATGAATGGGGATAGAAAGAAATATACCCTTTTCTCAGTGGTAATTCCTACACACACACACACACACACACACACACACACAAACACACAAACTGACCATGTATTAGGGCATAAAAACTTCACAATCAAATGCAGAAAGGCAGCAATATTAAATGTATCAATAATTTTCAGATCATGATGCAATAAAAAATTACATGTAATAAAGGGCCATGGAAAACACTAAAAAATAATTTGAAGCTAAATAATCACATCCTAAGGAATGAGTGAGTCAAACAATAAATCATAGAAACAATAACTTCATCCAAGAGAATGACAGTAATAAGACAACATCCCAAAACTTATGGGATGCAGCCAAAGCAGTTCTTAGGGGAAACTGTATATCTTATATGAATAAAATAGAGAAAGAGGAGATCAATGCATTTGGTATACAATTTAAAAAGGCAGAAAAAGAACAAATTAAAAATCCCAAATTAGAAATTCTGATACTCCCCCAGCCCAGGCATTCCCTCCCATAGCTCTTGCACTGTCCTCTTGCTATCCTTACACACTGACACATTCTCATGCTCTAGTTCCCATCGGTATCAGGGCTTTCCCAGGACCCAGCACTTTAAGATGTTGATGACAGCGTGAGGGCCCACGTGTGTCCGTGGAGGGACTGGAGAGCTCTGCTGCTGCGCACACCCACCCCTGTGTTGGATCGTGGCCTGTGGTCTACCTTCAGGTAAGGAGGAGGGGGTGGGCAAAGCATGGGCCCCAAGGCCCTTTCGGTAACTGACGGCACCATGGCGTCCCCCCTCTCTGTGGTGAGAAGGGAGGCTGGAAGGGAACATCCTGCCCGCAGGGGCTGGTTTTGTGGTGTCGAGTGGCTCCAGTCAGCGAATGTGGCCCAAAGAGGCAGCTCAGGAGAGAGGCCAGCCCCGGCCGGGGCGGGATGCTTTGGAGGAGTCAGCTGGAGCCTGGGATGGCACGCCCCACCGGGAGGGACTCATTCATGCTTTGACACTCCCAGGCTTTAGGAAACCTTAGGGAAACGCAACCATCCAGAACAACGCTGCCTCCTAAGCTTTATTTCCCCCTTAAATTTATTAATTTTCGTTTTCAACATTAACTTCCAAAAGTTTTAAATTTTTTCCCTGTCCCTCTTCCCTTCCTCTCCAAGAGGGCATGCAATCTGACATGGGCTCCACACATACATTCCTATTAAATACATTTTCACATTAGTCATGTTGTATAGAAGAATTATAACAAATGGGAGAGCTCAGCGTCTTTTTAAAGTACACTAGCGGGCCTGTCACTTTTTATTTAAGCAGCTCTATTTATTTTTCCAGTCCCGACGATTTCTCTCACATGCCATATTTGTATAGAGCATGGAGGAGGGTTTGGTTTATAAATGGAAAATCGCAGATCTTTCTCTTCAATATAACTGTCAGCTCCAAAAGAGCAGAATCTTCCAACACACACACACACACACACACACACACACACACACACACACACACACACACACACACACACACACAATTCTGAGAAATCAAAGGAGAAATTAATTGAAAGTAAGAAAACTATTGAACTAATAAATAAAACTAAGAGCTGGTTTTATGTAAAAACCAATAAGATAGGCAAGCCTTTGCCCAATTTTATTAAAAAAAAAAAGAAAACCAAATTGCCAGCATCAAAAATGAAAAAAAAAAAAAAGAGGGGTGAAGTGCAGACTCCTGGGGCTCCAGCCACCTTCTTCACTGCAGCCACAGATGCCTCTTTCTCCTGCTCCAGCCCAAGCCTCCCTAGACCATGGCCAACATGGAGTGTACCTTCATTGCCATCAAGCCTGATGGTATCCAGTGGGACCTGGTCAGGGATATCATCAAACGCTTTGAGCAGAAGGGATTCTGCCTCGTGGGCATGAAGTTCCTTAGATCCTCAGAGGAACATCTGAATCAGCACTATCTTGACCATAGTGGCAGGCATAATGGCAGGCCATTTTTCCCTGGGCTTGTGAAATATATGAACTCAGGGCCTGTTGTAGCCATGGTTTGGGAGGGCTTGAATGTGGTGAAGACAGGCAGAGTGATGCTGGGAGAGACCAACCCAGATTATTCCAAGCCAGGAACCATTCCTGGGAACTTCTGCATTCAAGTTGGCAGGAACATCATTCATGGCAGTGATTCTGTAAAAAGTGCTGAGAAGGAGATCGGTCTATGGTTTAAGCCTGAAGAACTGGTTGGTTATAAATAAGTCTTGTATTCATGACTGGGTCTATGAATAAGGATTTTAAAAGTGGATATATACTGGACCTACTCCTTTTAGTAGCTGTGGTATGAATGTGTATGTCTTCATCACTGAGTATGAGTGTGTGTATGTGTATGTATGTCTCCATCCCTGAATACAACATTTCATGCCAGGGGATTGAAAGGAACTGGAACTTTCATTTTCTAAAACAACCCTGTAATCCTGTTCAATAAAGCCTTGAAAATTAAAAAAATGAAAAAGATGAATTCATCATAATGAAGAGGAAATCAAAGGAATAATGAGTTATTTTGCCCAACTGCACACAAACAAATCTCACAATCCAAGTGCAATTGATGAATATTTACAAAAATAAATTTGCTGAGATTAACAGAAGAGGAAATAAAATATTTATAAAGCCCCACTTTAGAAAAAGAAATTAAACAAGCTTAAGTGAACTCCCTAAGAAAAACTCTCCTGGGTCAGATGATTTTATATATGAATTCTACCAAATATTTAATTAATTAATTCCAATACAATATAAACTCTTTGGAAATATTGGTAAATAAGGAGTCCTAACAAATTTTTTCAGTACACAAATATGTTGCTGACACCTAAACCAGGAAGAGCCAAAACAGAGAAAGAAAATTATAGACCAATTTCCCTAATGAGTATTGATGCAAAAATTTCAAATAATACCAAAGGGATTGGAACCGTTTATCATGAGGATAATACACTATGATCAAGTGGGATTTCTGCTGGAAATACAGGGCTGGTTCAATATCAGGAAACTAGTAGCATTATTAACCATATCAATAACAAAAATAACAGAAATCATATGATTATCACAATAGATTGTAAAGCCACCATGAGCAAATTTCCAGAGGACTGCTGCTATGAACAGCTTTTGAGGTTCTGATTACATAGTATAGTGAGATCTCTATTTAATAACAAATCAGAGCAAAACATTCATAAAAAATCAAGATACAGGATTCACAACTTATTATAGAAAATCAAAATACAGTATTTAGCATGTCACAACTCAACAACTTATCACTAAAATGGCCACATAGTTTTCACCAAAGTGGTCATACAGTTTTCAACAAAGTATAATCATTTAGAAACTTAATCATTTAGTAACTCAGTCATTCAATCATCCTTAAGGAGGGTTCCCTCCCATAGGGTGCAATTCAGTTACAACTTTAACAGTCACTACTCAGTACCATTTTAAAGGGTAGTGGAAAATACAAAAGCCATCCACCCCTATGTCACAAGTAAATTACAATTTCATCAGGCCCTACTCAGTATCCCATTTCATCAGTCACTATTCAGACAATTTCATTAGTCACTACTCAGTACCCACAGAGAGGTCTTTTCATCTTGACTCAGGGTGGGCTTTCAGCTCCCATGGTTCCTCCTCCATGGTCCCAGCTCCTGCTTAAACCTAACCAACTGCCACCTGATTTCAAAGGCAGACATTTCCCAGCTTCTTTTCCAGCTCTCCATGCAGTTCCTGCTCCATATTGGGACTCACTGTGTCTAGTCCATCTCAAATCCTTTAAAGTCTCTATTCCTGGGAAGCCAAGTCTTAACAAAGCCACAGGAACATTCATACACATCAACAAAGTTACAGCAATATTTGTACAAAGTACTGGCACCACAACCATGCTTCCTCAGTCTTCTGCACCTCCATCTGGCCATTGGAAATCTTCAGCAGCTCCACCTGGCCCTCAGACTTCTTCAGCATGATAAGCTCCATTCTCAAAAATCACTTTGTCCAGCCTCTACATAGCTTGCTCCAAGGAATTCTGTCTCAGTTCTTAATTCTCATTCTTTCTCTCAGTTCTTCTCAATTCTCAGTTCAGTATTCAGTCCAGCAGCTTCCCTGCCTCCATGATGCTTATCCCAGGAAATTGTGACTGTCCAGCTTGTGCTCTTCCTTAAATAAAGTATAGCTCCTCAGCCCCTTCATGTTCCGTCAATAACAGGGGTTCCCTGTTCAGCCCCTTCTTGTTACATCAGCAACAGGGATTCTTCTGTTTCTTTAACAGAGGCTTAATTTGAAAGTAGGTGCTAAGTGCCTCTTAGCTTAGCAATACAAAGGGATCTTTAAATTCCATTACTATTACATTCCACCCCTCCTTGGCTGTCTGGTTCCGGGACTCAGTTTTCTGACATTTGAATAAAGGCTTTGGTTCTATCCTCCATATAGAGAGCCTGTTACATTTTGTGATTCACAACTATACCAGCATATTCATAACCACCATTGGTGTTGTGAATATTTCATTATCGTTATACTGATACAAGAAAAAGCTTGTCCCAAAATATAGTACACATTCCTATTAAAAACACAGTGTATAGGAATAAATGGAGCCATCCTTAAAATAAAAGGTATGGTCTGTCTAAACTATCAGCAAGAATTATGTGTAATGGGGATAAGTTAAAAGTCTTCCAAATAAGATCAGTAGTGTAACAAGGATGCCCATTATCATAACTATCATTCAACATTGTAAAAGAAATGTTAGCTTTAGCAATAAGGGAAGAAATAGAAATTGAAGAAATTAGACTAGGCAATGGGGAAACAAAACTATCACTCTTTATAGATAATATGATGGTACAGATAGAGAATCCTAGAGAATGAACTAAAAATAATAAAATGAACACTTGAAATAACTAACAACTTTAACCAAATTTCAGGATATAAAATAAATCCATGTAAGTCATTAGCATTTCTATATATTACCAACAAATCCTAACAGCAAGAGAGAGAAGGAAAAATTCCTTTTAGATTAACTGTAGACAATAGAGAATATTTGGGAATCTACTTGCCAAGACAAACCCAGAAACAACATGAACACAATTATAAAACACTTTTCACACAAATAAAGTCAGATCTAAATAATTGGAAAAATATCTATTGTTCAATAGGTTGAACTAGTATTGTTAAAATGAAAATTCTAGCCCAATTAATTTACTCATTCAGTGCCATGCCAGTCATATTAAAATATTGTAAAGAGCTGAAAAATAATAGGGAAATTCATCTGAAAGAACAAAAGGTCAAGAACATCAAATAGTGTTTTAAAATGCAGAAGTTGTTTAGCCATACCAGATATTAAATTTTATAATAATAAAGTAACAATCATTAAACTATTTGGTACTTGCATAGGAATAGTGGTGGATCAGTGGAATAGATTAGGGGCACAAGACACAATAGTTAATGATTATATTAATCTACTATTTGATACACCCAAAGGCTCCAGCTTCCGGGAAAAGAACTCATGATTTGACAAAAACTGCTGGGAAAACTGAAAAAGAGTGTGGCAGAAACTAGTCATAGACCAACATCTCACACCCTATAGCAAGATAAGGTCAAAATGGGTACATGATTTAGACATAAAGGATGATACCATAAACAAATCAGGAGAGCAAGTTATAGGATACCTGTCAAATCTATGGAGAATGGAAGAATTTATGATGTAACATTTTGCATTATGAAATGCAAAATGGATAATTTTGATTGCACTATATTAAAGGTTTTTTTCACAAACAAAACCAATGCAATGTAGATTAGAAAGAAAAACAGAAATATTGGAAACAATTTTTGTAGTAAATGTTTCTGATAAAGATGTCTTTACTCAAATGTATAGAAAACCTAGCCAAATTTATGAGAATACACATTATTTCCCAATTGATGAATGGTGAAAGGATATGAACAGGCAGTTTTCAGATAAATAAATTAAAATGATCTATATTCATATAAAAAAAATGCTCTAAATCACTATTGATTAGAGGAATGCAAATTAAATCAACTCTGAGGTACCACTTCAGTACCTATATGATTGGCTAGTATGACAAAAAAGGAAAATAATAAATATTGGAAAAAAATGTGGGAAAATTGGCACACTCATGGATTGTTGGTGGAGTTGTGAACAACCATTCTGAGAGCAATTTTGAACCATGCCCAAAGGGCTATAAAATTGTGTATACCCTTTGATCTAGCAATACCATTACTAGATCTGTATCCCAAAGCGATCATACAAAAAGGGAAAATGGTATGTACAAAAATATTTATAGCAGTTCTTTTTATGATGGCAATGTATTGGAAATTGAGGGAATGCCTATAAATTATGGAATGGCTGAACAAGTAGTGGTATATGAATGTAATGGAATACTATTGTGCTATAGAAGAAATGATGTATATCATTTCTTCATATAAATGATGATGTAAGAAATGATGAATAGGCAGATTTCAGAAAAATATGGAAAGACTTACATGAACTGATGCTGAGTGAAGTGATCAGAACAATGAGAACATTGTACCAATCAACAGCAACATTTTGTGATAGTTAACTTTGATAAACTTAGCTCTTCTTAGTAGTACAATTTATCCTAGACAATTCCAAATGACTCATGATTGAAGATGCTATCCACATCCAGAGAAAGAACTATGGAGACTGAATGCAGATCAAAGCATAATATTTTCATTTTTTGTTGTTTATTTTTTGTGAATTTTTCCTTTTGCTCTGTTTCTTCTTTCACAACATAACTAATATGGAAATATACTTACATGATTGCACATGTATAACCTATATCAGATTGCTTGCTGCCTTGGGGAGGCTATAAGAAATAGGGAGGGAGAAAAAAAAATTGACACTCAAAATCTTATATAAAAATGGATGTGTTGTAGATGGCAGAGTAGAAACAGCTCGTCCAAGCCACTCTGCCCCCAGATTCCCCCCAAACTATGTAAAAGGGGATGCTGAACAACTTCTGGAGCCCCAGCACCCACAGAACAACACAGAGAAGCTAAACTCCCGCTGAGGATAGCCCAGCAGTCCTGCAGGAAGGACCAGCGCAGCCGTCTGGGACCTGGCAGTGCACAGCATGCACCAGGTCCCCGTGAGCCGAGGTTTTAGCCCCAGGGTGGCAGGGCCAGCAGCCCGCTGGAGGAACCCCAGAACACCAGGGGCTGTGGCGACTCCGGAATTATCAACATAGACATGCCTAGGACAAAGTAAGAGGTTAGTGTCCTATGGACTTTGGGACCAGTATTTAGGGAATGCGTCGCCTCCCTCCCCTGGGGGCTAGAAGTCTCGGAGGAGACACGCCATTTTGGAGTTTTCAGAGGCAGCTCCAGCTCCTGGCCTGCAAATTGTAGGGAGATCCAGAGATCAGTCTTGGGGGGGTAATCGCTCTTGCTTTAACCTCCCTGGATCTGGATTGTGATCTAGGGTGGAAGTTGTGGGTGGGTTTACAGCTTGCCAGAAATGGAAGTTGCCCCCCACACGTTCAAGGATGAAAATTCCTCTATCTGGCCTTAAAGCCATAGTGTGGCAACAAGCCCCAAAGTCAAACAATTAAGTGGCAACATGCCAAGGCAAAGGAAACAGAAAAATGCAACCCTAGACTCCTATTTTGGGGGCATAGAGCAGGAAAAGGACTGTGAGGTCAGAAGTCCTGCTCCAAAAGCCCCAGGGGAAAACATGAGTGGGTTGCAGGCCATAGAGGACCTTAAGAAGGACTTTAAAAATCAAATAAGAGAGGTGGAGGAAAAATTGGAAAGAGAAATGAGAAGGATGCAGGAATAGTATGAAATGAGGGTCAACAGCCTGACTGAGAAAACAACACCTTAAAAAATAGACTAGCTCAAATGGCAAAGGAGGCCCAAAAGGGCAATGAGGAGAAGAATGCCTTAAAAAGCCGAATTTTCCAGATGGAAAAAGAATCTCAAAAGTTGACTGAGGAGATTCATTCCTTCAGAGTTAGACTGGAGCAAATGGAAGCTAATGACATTATGAGAAATCAAGATGCTGTTAAGCAGATCCAAACAAACGACAGATTAGAAGGCAATGTGAAATATCTCATGGGAAAAACCACTGACCTGGAAAATAGATCCAGGAGAGACAATTTGAAAATTATTGGACTACCTGAAAGCCATGATCAAAGAAAGAACCTAGAAATCACCCTTCAAGAAATTCTCAAGGAAAACTGCCCTGATGTTTTAGATCCAGAGGGCAAAATAGAGGTTGAAAGAATCCACAGATCACCTCCTGAAAAAGATCCCAAAAAGAAAACTCCCAGGAATATTATAGCCAGGTTCCAGAATCCCCAGATCAAGGAGAAAATACTCCAAGCAGCCAGGAAGAAACAATTTCAATATTGTGGAAACACAATCAGAATAGCCCAGGACCTGGCAGCTTCTACACTGAGGGATCAAAGGGCATGGAATATGATATTCCAGAGGGCAAAAGAACTGGGACTGAACCCAAGGGTCACCTACCCAGCAAAACAGTATTTTGTTTCAGGGGAAAATATGGTCATTCAGTGGAATAGAGGACTTTCAAGCATTCTTGAGGAAAAAACCAGAATTGAATAGAAAATTTGACACCCAGACACAAGAAGGAAGAGATGCCTGAGAAGGTAATCAGGAAAAGAAATCAAAAGGAACTTATCAAAGTTGAACTATTTACATTCCTATATGGAAAAGCAATAACTGTGACTGATGATATCTTTCTCACTATGAAAATAATGGAAGAAGGGGGTGTGGTCATATGAATACATATGTGAATGTGTGTGTATATGGTTACGGTTACATATGGATAGAGGGCATAGGTTGAATCTGTTGGGAAGGGAGAATACTCAAGGTGTGAAATTATGAGGTGAGAGAGGAAAGTGGCAAGAGGAGATGGGGAGAGACAGGGTAGGGTAAACTATCCCATGTAGAAGAAGCAAGGGGAAGTGGTTGCAAAGGAGGGGGAGAATAAGGAAAGCTAAAAAGGCAAATCCACATTCACATTGAATTTGGTTCAGGGAGAAAATGACATACATACTAAATGGGATATCTCAACCTGCAGCAGGATAGGGGGAAGGGGGATGAGAGGACGGATGATGGATGGGAGGGCATCCTTGGGGTGAGGGGAGGTTGGAAGTACCCAGTATAGAAGAGGGACAGGATCAAGTAGGGAATGGACCAGGTGGGGGGTGGGATGAGTGGGAGGGAATTATAAGCAGCCTTGTACAATATATCTACTATGAGAATGTTTTGCATAGCTAGACATGTACAACATATACTGAATTACTTATCTCCCCAGAGGGAATGGGTGACAAGGGAGGAAGGAAATGGATCTGAAATTCGAGGTCGTAACATTAAATGTTTCAAATATATACATAAATACTATTATTGATACTCTTTTGCTTGTAATAGGGAGATAAGATGTGCAGGCATTGGGACACAAAGACTCACCTTCCTCTAATGGAAAAGTCGATGGGGGTATGGGAGAAGGTATGGGAGAGAGCAGATTGGAGGAAGTGATATTTTGTGGGACTACTATTCTGGGAGGTTGGGTAGGGGAATAATGGGAGGAAAATGATTGTAACTCAAAATCTGGCGGAAATGAATGATGTAAAACAGAAGTTAATAAAGCATTTGTTTTTAAAAAATGAATGTGTTACATGGAATTGAAAAAAAATACCACTCATCCCCCCCCCCCCCCAAATGTGTGCAGGTTATGAAGAGGTTTAAATGTCAAACAATAGAGTTTACTTTTGATGCTGGTGATATCAGGAAGTCACTGGAGCTCACTGAGAAGGGGTGTGACATGATGAGATATACACTTTAAAAATATATTCTTAGTGGAAGATTGATTGGAGGGGAGAGAAATTTTAGGCATGTAGACAAGGTTGTGGTTATATAAGTAGAGAGAAGAGACAAATCAAATTTGAGCTTGGTATTACTGAAGTAAAAACTGTATTATGATTATTGATGCCTTTCCCTCTCATTTAATAAATGCTTCATGTTTGACACATAATGAATGTCACTGATTTGTTTACATGAGAATACTGATGGTATCTCAAGAACCATGGCACTGAGTAGTAGGAGTGTAATCTGGCAAAGAGTCAACCCTTTGGCCCTAAACATTGAATTGCAACTGAATGGTCATAGTCCTGACTATTCTCCTAATATGGAACTCACCAGAGTGGGTTGAGTGAGCTTGTTAAAAGGAAAAATGAATGATATCATAGTTCAGTAGCATACACAGATTGCAAGACCAGTGTGATCCATCAGTCTCTGAGCTACACTTACAAATTTTCTTTCTTACTCTCAGAACCAGGGAAAAGGGAAAGATGGTATCTTCTGTCACTATGAGACTGTCCATCTTGCATTGTTCCAGAGTAGACATATCATGGTATTCTAGGTTAAAACTGTCTCAATAATGCAGATTTTAGAGGAAGTTTCCATAGCACACTTTCAATTAATACTTAATTTTTCACAGTCAGAAAATTCATGAAAATTTCATTCTTTGAGCTAGACATCATGCTGAGTAAAGGAGACTCATTTATTTTATTTTCCAGTGAGCCCAATATGAGGGATTCAGAGTAGCAGAGATCATCACTGTACATTTGTATGTTAATGTTACTAGGTAATCATCTTTGAAGACCGAATATGATTAACACCTCACACCATAAACTAGAGAAAATGTTCAACACTTGATAGAGATGGAAACATCTAGTACAATGCAAAAACATCTGCCCAGGAAATTGTTTTCCAAACACTGAAAATTATAAGCAATTATCAAGAATTTTACCTTACTATACTCATAACTCTGCTTTAGTGACAGTTTAACTGGCAGTAAGGTTCATTTTTCAAAGCTTTGATTTTTGGATAATCGCCCTATGCATATGATTTGCATTACTTCATCTTCCTTCTTGAGATAGGTTGAAAAAACTTCAATAGTTGTTTTTAAGTAGGTAATGAAGTTGGAAGATAAAACATTTTTTAAACTACTGAAAAGATACATACTAACCATTTCAAAGTTTAAGTAATCTAATACTCTGTAGGCTTTTACTTTTTTGAAAAGTAGAATACAGGTAAGTTAACGTTCAATATTTTAAAACTGTTATTAAAGACTATATATGGAATGTGTCTGAGCCAGCTTGACCTGGCTGAAGGATCTCATTGTTAAATTTTTAGTGTGAGCACTTATACATAGGATGTGGAAATACTACAAAGCCAGACTTGACTTATTATTTTGTTGATTGTCTAGACTTTAAAAAAATGATAGAGAAAATGTTAATAATACATACTAAACTTAAAGGTGTATCATGCATACCTTTTTTTTTTCTCCTGGAAAGCTGGTTATTAAATATTTACCAATATTGTAAGTCTAAATGAAGTACTTAAATTAATTATGGTGACTTAAGTAGGACTGATGTACAAACTTGAAAAATACATTTGGTTAGTGACAGTAAAAATAATTTATATAAATAATTTTTGAGGTTCTCCTTTTCATCTATTCTTCATCGACCTGGCATTCTATCTCCTTACCTCTGTGCCCTTACTCTTTACCTCTTTCCTCACCTAGATCTTTTATAATGCTTAGGTTCCTCAATTCAGTTCCCACTCCTTGACATCTGTTCTGATCCCCTTTTCTGTGAGAGCCTCCCCGGCTCCCTTAGAATTATCTTGCATTTGCTTATCTGATTAAATGTGGGTGATTCTTGAAGTGAGTGTGCAATCCTGGATGGTAGTGGCTATTTTATTTTGCCATGCCCATAGTAGATATTTAATATTATTGAGTTGAATTGCTTTTAAATACTCATTTCCCCCACTTCATTTTTTAGCTACTAATATTTTATATCCATTCCCCAAAGTGAAAAAAAAAAGATAATCAGCTTACAAAAAAGAGATCAATGGAATAATCCTTATTTATAAAGAAAAATAACAATACTTAACAGCTTAACAGTCTTTCAGCCAATGACTTAATGTTTTTGAGTTTCAGTTTTCCCCAGTATAAAATGGGGACAATGATTATGGTTACTTCATAAGATTATTGTCAGACTCAAATGAGATAATGCATGTTAAGAACTTTATAAACTTTAACTTGAAATGACTATCAATTTTTATTATTTGTATGGTATTTTAAGAATTATTTTTTTTGTAGCAAGGTCTACATGTTGCTAGGGCAATCTCCCCACATGTAATATGGGGATGTCATTGTGTAGCTCAGAGATTCAGACTAGACATCTTTAGCTTCTTCTAAACTCCTACCCTTCCTTAAGGAAGACTTTAATTTTTGACAGGAAGGGAAGGAGGAAGTTGGGGCCACAATCTACTCTGGTCCCCTTAGAGAGCTGGCTTAGAACTAAATCTATCCTTCTTTAAATATGGTTAGTCGAGGCATGGAGATCCCCAAATTTATTTGAACTACCACGCCCTTTAAAAAAAATTACTCAACATTCCCCCCATTAGGTTAGCTTAACTCTTACTTTTATTCAGTGCCCCCACCTAGTTGCACCTGAGGCTACCACTGCTTACTGCCCTCTTGGATTGTTCCAGCACCCTTCGGAAGGAAGCATCACCTATTTTGGGAACCTATGGGTCGGGTGATATTTTAACATTCAAGATAGCTTTTGATTTTATTATGTAGGAAAGGAAGAACTTCAAACTTTGTATCTAAGGCTTGTTTCATTTCCCACTAAATACCAGTTCCATAATGAAAACATAACCCTTACCAAAAAACTTATTAATCCAAATAAGCAGCAAAATAGAAGGCATAAAATATATATATATATAAAAGAATATGCATCTGGCAATACAAAGTGAAGGAGCTTTCCCATTTGGAGCAAGGTAACTTAACTCAACCCAAGAGACAGTCCTAGGTCTCACAGAAGAGGAAGTTCCCCAAAGACTCTAGTGTAGAGAGAGGGAGATAAGTATATGATAGAGATGACTAGTCCCTCTCCTTTTTTTTTTGAAGATTCTTTTCCTTCACTAATATTAGGTGGGGTTGGCCTCTTCCATCTTTTCTTTTGAAGCTGGCAGCCAAAAATGCCCAAAGTGACTAAAAACTTGAAGAAATTTCAGCAAAGCAGAATGAATATTGAAGAGACAGAAGCATGTTCATTCTTACAAACTCTGCCTTGCCCCTCACACAGAACAGGGCATTCATCTCCTTCAGTCAAGAGAAAGCCCCATACCAAGAGGCTTTGGGTTTGGGGTTACATTTATGTGATATTTTAAGGGTTACGTGTTTTCCATTAAAATCTTTGAGATAGGTAATATATGTATCATTGCCATCATTTTACAGATGAAGAAACCAAGATTCAGAAATTAAATGACCTGCCTGAGGTCACACAGCTAAAAAGTATCAGAAGCAAAATTTAAACCCAAGTCCCTCTTGCCTTGATGCCATTACGTTTTCCATTAAACCATATTGCCTTTCTTCTTGACTAGAAGAAATTATTTTTATAGGTATTCCAAAGCCCCTATGTTTGACCTGGCTTGAGTATTCATCTGTAAAATAAGCTTCCTTTCCAAAGGTCTATTTCCTCACCTGAATTTGGAGGTGAACTACATAGTGTATGATTGCTTTTGGCATGGAACTATTTATTGCTTTTATTAGTTTGAATAGAGTGAGCTAGTGTCCAGTTTCAGAATGAAGACCGTGTCTTAGAGGTCAGAGAAAGAATTTGATACTTTATACATTTAAAAAAAATTTATCTCAGTAAAAGGAAATTTCCATTAAGCTTCAATATTAAGAAATCTGATCAATTGATATAACTGCACAGAAAGTCTAAATCTGGGCATTCTTTATGTCATTTGTCACAAATTCAGTGTTTCCTGTATTTAGCTTCCAATATTCCAGATATAATCTATTTAACCTTAGACTAAACTTCTGTAGAAAACAAAATAAGGTGACCTCTAAATAATATTTCCATGGAATGTTAGAGTATGAAAGCACCTTACAACATTTTTAACAAATGGCAATCCAGGCTTTGCCTAAAATGCTTCTACTGAGGGGGGATCCAGTACCTGATAAGGCAGCCCATTCAACTTGTAAATAGAAGTAGATTCCATCTGAAGATAGACACAGAGATTGTCTTCACATCTCTACCAAATCTGCCTCTCTCAAACTTCCATTCATTGCTGGAAAGTTACATATTCTCCTTCAATGCTCTCCAGTTTACACATTCTTTTTTTCTCTTTAACTGATTCTTTTATGGCATGGTTTCTATCCTAATCACTATCCTGGTGTTAAAAGAAAATTTTATGTTAAAGCCTTCACCCTGATTAAAGGGTGAGAACTCAGGATGAGAAAATTAAAGGGAATTTATTTTTTAAAAAGTCTCAAATAAAAGCAAGAATTTATCTACTTCAATATTTTTTTGAAACACTAGTATTTATTCCTGTATATTTACATTCTAACATAACAGCAAATCTTTGTAGATTAGGATCATTAACATTTCTTAAATTTGTAATCAATTGTAGGAACAAGAAAAGAATATGCTCTTTTATAGACAGTGTCATACAAACGCTCATAATTTTCTATTAATATGTCAAAAATCAATGAAAAGTCTTTTGCTTATGTATGAGTATATATTTTAAGTCTTTTTCTACTGATATTATTTTAATGTGAAGACTTATATATAGGCATAAGCCAAAATACAGGCAGTTAGGGGGCTCATTGGATAAAATGCTGTGCCTAAGGTGAAGAAGAAATGAGTTCAAATCTGGACTCAGACACTTATTAGCTCTATGTCTTTTGGCTAGTTACTTAAACCTCTCTTTTCTTCAGTTTCCACAGTGGTAAAATGGGAATAACAGTATTACTTACCTCAGGTTGTTGTTTGGATGAAATGAAATAATATTTGTAAAGCCATTAGCATAGTGCCTCACATATAATGGCATGATACATACCTGTGTTAGATATTATTATTATTATTATTATTATTATTATTATTATTATTATTATTATTATTATTCAGCCTGGGAATGTCAAATTTTTCCAAATAAAATAGTTAAAAATATTTCTCATTATGTAGGCGTTTAATATATTGCATGTGGCTAAAAATGAGATTGGACCAGATATCAACACAAATGCAAATCTTGTATTTCTTCTTAAATATTTCCAGGAACTCCTACAAGCTGAAATTAAATGACTTGAGCTACTTGATTTTCATTCCTGATGCTTTTCCTTGTTTTGTATTAACTTAAAGTATCTTCCAGTTCATAGATTATTTATATCATTTGAAGAACAACAACATCAACAACTTTATCTATGACCTAATGCAATAGACTTTAGTGTCTCTCAGGGTTGTGACATTCCTATTTCAGTACAACATCAATCATAGACAGGACTGTTTACCAGAGAATATCTGGATTCTGTGTATTATAATTCTCTAGGAGTTAATGGAGTTGGGAGGATGTATATCTAACAGAACAAATGCAAAACACGACAGGAATTCTGAGATTGAACATTACTACAGTGATGACTTGTAGATTAATTTTTAAGGAGTCAGCGTTTAATTTTCCCAGTCCCCATCTTTAGTAGGCAATGGTAGGTTTGTTGTACCTTTAAGTGAAAATAGCAACCTAGAAAATTATTATTAATTAGTCAATTCCTCACTCACTTCTCTGTTTCAGCTCACTTTTGCTTCTGTTCCCCACTCCTCCAATTAGAATGTAAGCCTTTCCCCCCCCCCTTTTTTTGAAGGGGGGAAGACAGGGCAATTGGTGTTAAGTGACTTGCCCAATGTCACAGAACTAGTAAGTGGGTCAAGTGTCTGAGGCCGGATTTGAATTCAGGTCCTTCTGACTCCAGGGCCAGTGCTGTATTCATTGTGCCACTTAGCTACCCAAGAATGTAAGCCTTTTGAAATCTGTGATTGTCTTTCTTTTTCTTTTTATTTGAATACTCAGTGCATAGAACAATACTTGACATATAACATCCCTTTAATCAAGGCCTGTTGCCTTGCCTTATAAGTACATTTCTCCCTTCCACATCTCAGGATTCTAGCCCTTAGCAATCCAAACGAGAAGAGGGAAAACAGTTTAGCAAAACTAACCAACACATGAATCAAAGCCTATGTTATCTTCCAGTGTCCCATTCTCATAGAATCCTTCTTATGAAAAAGATGGAAGTAGACTCATTCTCGTAGCACTTTTTTATGGCCATTAAAAAAACAAAACAATGGGGCGGCTAGGTGGCGCAGTGAGTAGAGCGCCGGCCTTGGAGTCAGAAGGACCTGAGTTCGGATCCGGCCTCAGACACTTAACCCACACAAACAAAAAAAACCTAGCCGTGTGACCTTGGGCAAGTTACTTAACCCTAATTGCCCTAAAGGGGCGGCTAGGTGGCGCAGTGAGTAAGAGCGCAGGCCTCGGAGTTGGGATGACCCGAGATCAAATCTGGCCTCAGAAAATGAGCACCCACACATAAATAATGACTAGCCGTGTAACCTTGAGCAAGTTACTTAACCCCAACTGCTAAAAAAAACAAAAAACAACAAAGTAAAACTGTTTTTTTTCATTTAAAATGTTTTTATAATATTTTCCTTTGCTTTACTTTGCATAAAATTTATGCCTTTTATGCTGCTCTGTATTTTTCATATTTATTAGTTCATACAGCAAAAGGATATTACATTACATTTATCTTCCACTATGGTTGTTTGAGAATGCCCCAAATATATGGGAGTTAAGTTTCCAGGTTTTTTTTTTTCTTCCTACTGCAAAAAGATTACTACAAATAATTTTACTGTACATCAAACCCCCTTGAGGTACATGCCTAGTAGTGGCATCACTGGGTCAAAAGTCATGAACTATTTAATAACTTTTCTTATATAATTCCAGATTGTTTTCCGAAACCAATTTGGAAATGAATATATTCACAATTTCATGAACTACTGTTAGTAATTACTTATTGGTAAGCTTGACTTCAGACAGCCTTTCTGAAATCTACTGTCAGCGTTTGCCAGCTATGATCTGCTTGAAGTGAAACCTGGATTGTTTTCATTAGTATTTCTCTTATAGTTGGTGATTTGGAGCAATCTTTGCATTATTTTTAAAGGTTCACAATCCTCCTGAGAAATATTGTTCATATTTTAGTGATTTACCCATTATCAAATGACTTTTGATTTTAGACACTTGTGTTATTTTACTGTCTATACTGGATATCAGATAGTTTATGCAAAAAAAAACTCCAATTTTTATCTCAATTTTATTAATGTTATTTATGCAAAATCTTTCAAATTTATTTCAATCAAATTATTTATTTCACTTTCTTGATATTTTCATTTCCCATGTGATTAAAAAATTGCCCTAACCACCAGCTAGGAAATATATTGGATATGTAATTTTTTTCTTTCTTTATATATAACCTTTTTAATTTTTATTCCTACTTTTATTAATTTCTCTCAAGATTATAGATCTTTTATTCCACTAAATAATTTTTTTTGTCTAGCTCTACAGAGATTTTAATAGCTTGAGTGATAGCACAAAATCTATAAATTAATTTGGATATTATCATTTTAAATATTTTTCCATAGCCTAGTCATGAGCACTGAATAATTGTCTTTATTTCTTCAAGAACTATTTTCTTTTTATTAATTTTGTGCTTCTTCCTGGATAAAATTGAGGCACTTCTTGGAGTTTAGTATTTACCAAATTGTGGTAATATGTCACTGAGGAGGATGGCAGATTATTTGAGTTCAGCAATTCTGAGATTAAATATATTTAAACTATAATAAATATAGTTCCTTGTTGTGAGAAATTCATTACTTAATATCAATTATATGGATTTTGACGTTGAACCTTTTTCTTAAGAAATATCACATTGAAGAAAATGTAGATGGTAACTTAAGAAGACTTAAGGAAATCCCTTAGGCAGCACATACAATAAAATTTGACTGTTGACATTAGAAAATACACAAAGTGAACGGACTAGACAAATGAGATTAAAAAAAAAAACACCATACAATTGCTTAGAATGTACTAAACCCAAGAAAACAAGTATTAGCTAAGAACAAAACCCAGTAGTACAATAATCTAGAAAGAAGTTTATTATGTTGTCCAACATGGAGGAGAGACAAAAAAGGGAGGGCCCTTAACACTGAATATCTTTATAGGATTCAAATAAAGGAAGAAGGGAGCAGTAGCTAATTGGCCAGTATAGAAGCAGTTTTTCAATAAGACACAGGGGTTTCTTGAGATAAATAAAAGGAGAAAACTTCTTACAGGTACCATTTCCTAACTGGTTAAGTAATCAAAGGATTTGAAGAAATTGTTTTCTAAAATATAAATGAAACTATCAATAACCACATGAAAGATTGCCCCAAATGCACATTGAAAAAAGTAAAACTAGAAGAATAATGTAAACAATTACTATAATAATATAGATGAAGACAACATTGGAGGGCAAATGTATTAAAACCAAATATGATGATTAATATCAGTTTCAATATAAGTTAATGATTATACATAGCTTACTCAGTGGGAGTCTAGAGAGGGGAGCTACGTATAGTAGAGGTACTGAATGTTTCATATAATTGGGGTGGAGTCACAGTGCTGGTTAGTTGGATTTGTTTTTCTTTTCTAAGCAAAGTTTTTTTTTTGAAGGTGAAAAATATTGAGCAATGTTATAACGTAAGAGGCTAAAAGCATAAATGATACTTTAAAACAGAAAAAAATGACCCAAGTAGCAATCCAATTACTTATTACAATAATGATAATGGTAACAATAATAGTGATGATAATGTGATGATGACAATAGCATTTATATTATGCTGTATAAATTTATATAGTACCATATAGTTTATATTTATTTATAAATAAAATAATTATATAATTATATAATATAAATATATTATAGATATATATTTGAACTTATATAGTACCATATAATTTGTATACTAGAAAGTACAAAGTAATTTATAAATATTTCCTCACTTAATCTTTTTTTTTTTTTTAAGCAATTGGGGTTAAGTAACTTGCTCAAGGTTACACGGCTAGTCATTATTTGTGTGTGGGTGCTCATTTTCTGAGGCTGGATTTGATCTCGGGTCATCCCAACTCTGAGGCCGGCGCTCTTACTCACTGTGCCACCTAGCCGCCCCTTTTTTAGGGCAATTGGGGTTAAGTAACTTGCCCAAGGTCACACGGCTAGGTTTTTGTTTGTGTGGATTAAGTGTCTGAGGCCGGATCCGAACTCAGGTCCTTCTGACTCCAAGGCCGGCACTCTACTCACTGAGCCACCTAGCCACCCCTCACTTAATCTTAATAGCAACCCTAGGAGGTGGGTGCTATTATCTCCATTTCACAGATGTGGAAAATGAGGCAAATTGAGGTTAAGGGATTTGCCCAGAGTTATAAAGGTAGTAAGTAGCTGAGTGTGGATTTGAACTCATATCTTCTAGGTTCCAGGACTGTTACTCTCTCCACATGTAACCTAATGTCCCCCTTAAAAGAAAACAATACCTCTAACTAAATAGCTTTTTTCTACCAAATGTAGAGTTTTAAGATTAGCCAGTTATCTTTTCTGCAAAGTTGGAATCTTATAATCAGTGCTCTAGAATCAATATAAAGAAATAACCTTGGTATATGACTTCAAGTAGGTCACCTGGAAAATTAAATAGCACAACTGGAAAATTTTCAATTTCTGTCTCTTTTGAAAAAATCGATGATTTTGCTGAATTCTGCAGGCTGGTGTAACTTAATACCCGTTTCTCATTCACAAACCCGTGGTGTGAAGGCCTCGACCAGAAAAAATAGCCATCAATGTTGACTTTATCTAAGGTCATTCTTTTTAAGTGATAGACAAAGCAGGGCTTATTTCAGAAGACCTACTAAGTTGCAAAAGCCAAGGGAGATATGGTCTTTCATGAAATATTTTTTTTATTTCATAAAATTGAAGAGAACTCCTTTCATAGCTGTCAGTCAATAAAGAATTTAACTTCTCTCTGAATACATGTTTTAGGCAACAAGAAATCACAGCACCATATCATAGCCACTCTACTGGAATGAAACTAAAGAATCGAGGGGGAAATTGAAGAAATTGCATTTTTTTCAAATGAAAATGACTCTTCACACTTATTGTCAGGTAACACATTATATCATTTTATGAAATGGATTAATTACATTGTTAGTACTTTATTTTTGTCATTAATGAATGATTTGTGTCTTATTTTAGTATAACTTTTCAAAGTTATGCATTACTAATATTTTATAGCAATTTATATATCCACAAATCCTTTTATTAGATGACTAATTCCCTGAGGGCAGGGATTTTGATATTTTTTGCTTTTGTTTTTGTTTTTGTCAGAAGCAAGTAGGTGGTGAGGTAGAAGGAGTGCTGTGCCTGGAGCCAGGAAGACTCATCCTCCTGAGTTCAAATGTGACCTCAGATAGTTGCTGACTGTATGACCCTGGGCAAGTCATTTAACCTGATTGGCCTCCATTCTTCATCTGTAACATAGAAATGGAAATGGCAAATGACTGCAGTATCTTTGCCAAGAAAACCCCAAGTAGAGTCACAGAGAGTCAAAAACAATTGATTTTTTTTTTTGCTACTTTTTGGCGGTGAGGTGCTTTTATTTTATGTTTTGGTCTCCATAGTTTTACCAGTGCTGAACTTTTTGCATTGTTGTTGTTTAGTTGTTTTTCAGTCATGTATGACTCTTTATGACCCCATTTTGCTTTGTATTGGGTTTTATTGGCAAAGATACTGGAGTGGTTTGACATTTCCTTCTCCAACTAATTTTACAGACGAGGAAAATGAAAGCAAAGAGGATTATGTGACTTGGGCAGGGTCACACAGCTAAAAAGTGTCTGAGTCAGATTTGAACTCAGGAAGATGAGTCTTCCTGTCTCCAGGTCTGGCACCTGAAGTTTATCTACTGTGCTACCTAGCCACTCCCTGGAGCCTTTTTTCATATCAGCTAAATAAATGCTGGCCAGAGTTGGGATTAAAGACTTTTAAGTACAGACAATTTGTTATCAATTCCTCATTCATAGTTCTCTAGAATGAAATGTTAGATATATGATTTGAACATGAGAAATTGCATAAAACTTAATGTAGATTTCTTGTTTTGTTTGCACCTAAGTAATAAGAGGCTAGTTATATTTGATTTCTGTATTTGTAGCAATGCTATCTTGCCAATAGTGGTAACTGCTATTTCTTACAAACTAATGTCTTTAATACCAGTCCTGATTATCTTCCAATTTTTCTAATTAATCTTAATTTATTTCTTTAAATAGAATATTTATGCTATACACCTGTTTTATTTGCCATTTCAGTACAACCCATGATAAATGAAGGAGTCTTGGGGAATGAGAACTACTGAAGAATCGAGTAATTGGGATTCCAGTTTGCTATTTTCCTCATCTCAAAAATGAAGGGTTAGGATTGACTACCAACTGTAATCTACCAAGTTCTTTTTGAATACTCTCACTAGTGATGAAGATAGAAACCTATTCCTGACTTCTCTTTCTGTGTGATTCTTCTGTGTGTTGTTTTTTTTTATTCATCTTCTGACTGTTCCATGTATTATGGTTTTATAATGATTCTTTTGCACATTATTAATAATATACTACAATTTATTTGTTCCTACCTGTACTTCTCCATTGTACTTTGGGTGACTTCCATCTTTAATTCTCCATATAGCATGATATACCCTGTATCACAGCTACACATACATAGAAGAATATTCATGTTAAAAATAGACTTTGGAGACTTCTGCTGCCAACATGGGTGTGAGAACAAACCCTCCAAAATCTTCCCAAATTCCCCTCCAAACAACCAGAAAATTATGTAAGAATGGATCTAGGAGCGGAGGAGCAGGGAAGCAGCTTACCAGAACTGCAGGAAAGATCTGTTTGCCTGGGGTTAGAGGGGTGGGAGGTCCAAGAGCAGCAGAAGAGGCTAGTCAGTCTCACAGCAGGGGTCCTGCAGCAAAACTCTAAGTCTGGGGCAATCCACTAGGGAGAGCCAGTCCTCTTGCAAACCATCAGCCACCAGGCTAGTGAGCAGTTTGTGTAGCACAGCAAGGCCCCACCCCTGTAGCCCCATCCCCAGCATAAACCACCAGCAAGGCTTTGATCATTTTGCTAACCAGTAGTAAAGCCCTGTCCTGGGGCTGGCTACCAGTGAGATCTTGTTCCACAGCAACTTGACAGTGTGTGCCACACTCTGGCACAGGCCAGCAGCTAAACCCCACAGCACAGAGGTCAACAGGGAGACCACACCTCCAGCCAGAAGCGTAGCCCTACTCTCCAGTGAAAGCTAGTAGCTAATCCCTAAAGCCCATTGAGAGCATCAGTAAGGCCCTGAGCCCCAGCACAAAAACCTTGGGACAGTGCAGGACCAGAGTCCAATGTTCACATGGAAACACTAAGTCACAAAAAATGTAGAAAAAATGAGCAAAATATCGCACACAAAAGAATTTGACTATAGAAAGTTACAATAGTGACAGGGAGGATCAAGACATACACTTAAAATAGGAAAATAGTGTCAAAATGACTACATGTGAAGCCTCAAAGAAAAATGTAATTTGGTTCCAGGTCAAAAAAGGAATTCCTAGAAGAACTCAAAATGGAATTTAAAAAGCAAAACTGTTGAAAGAAACTAGAGTAATGCAAGGGAATCATGAAAAAAAAGAAACAGTCAGTAGCAAGGGAAAAAGATATAAAGAAATTTATCATGGACTATACATCCCTAAAATAGAAGTGGTTGAATAAAAAGGAAGTACAAAGTTTGTAGAAGAAAATAATTCCTTAAAAATTAGAGCTAAGTGGAAGCTAATGACTCTATAAGACATCAAGATATAATAAAACAAAATAAAAAATGTAAAACAAAGAAGAAAACGTGAAATTCATCTATAGAAAAACAACTGACCTAGACTATAGATCCAGGAGAGATAATATAAGAATTATTGGACTATGTAAAATCCATGCCAAAACTATTCTTTGCTATTTGAACTAACTTCTGGTATCATACCTTTTGGCTAAATCATGTATCAATTTCAAAATTATCTTGGTATAGGATGTGAAACATTGGTCTATGACTATTTTCTGCCATGCTATTTTCCAGTTTTCCCAGCATTTTTTGTCAAATAGTTCTTATCCTAGAAGCTGGAGTCTTTTGATTTATCAAACAGTAGCTTGCTATAGTCATTGACTACTGTGATTTGACCTAACCCATTCCACTGATCCACCACACTTTTTCTTAGCCAGTGTCAAATAGTTTTGATGATTGGAGTTTATAACATAATTTTAGATCTGGTATGGCTAGGACACCTTCCTTTGCATTTTTATTTTCATTAATTCCCTAGATATTATTTGCCATTGATTCTTCCAGATGAATTATGTTGTTATTTTGTTTTTCTATTTCTATAAAATAATTTTTGGTAATTTGAATGGTATGGCACTAAATAGCTAAATTAGTTTAGGCAGAATTATCATTTTTTTAACAAATGCTTTACTAATTTCTGGTTTACATCATTCATTTCTGCCAGATTTTGAGTTACAATTTTTTCCCCATTTTTTCCCCTACCCACTACTCCAGAATAGCAGTCCCACAAGATATCCCCTCATCCAATCTGCTCTCTCCCATATCTTTTCCCATACCCCCTCTGACTTTACCATTATGGCGAGGTGAGTCTCTGTGCCCCAATGCCTGAACATCTTATCTCCCAATTACATGCAAAATAGTATTGATAGTATTGATAATAGTACATATATATAAATATATATAAATAAATATAAAATATATATCAAATATATATAAATATATATTTATATAAATATATATATTTTATATATATATTTATATATATCATATATATATATATATATATATATATATATATATATATATATATATTTGAAACATTTAATTTTAAAACCTCGAATTTAAGATCCATTCCCTTCCTCTCTTGTCACCCATTCCCTCTGGAAAGATAAGCAATTCAGTATGTGTTGTACATGTATAGTTATGCAAAACATTACCATAGTAGATATATTGTAAAAGGCTGCTTATAATTCCCTCCCACACATCCCACCCCCCACCTGGTTCATTCCCTACTTTGATCCCATCCCTCTTCTATAGTGGGTACTTCCAACCTCCCCTCAACCCAGAATGCCCTCCCCTCCATCATCCCCCCTCTCATTCCCCTTCCCCTTACACTCCAGCAGGGTGAGATATCCCATTTAGTATGTATGTCGTTCTCTCCCTGAGCCAAATTCAATGAGAATATGGTTTTTCCTTTTTGCCTTCCTGTTCTTCCCCTCCCTTGCAGCCACTTCCCCTTGCTTCTTCTACATGAGATAGTTTACCCTACCCTGCCTCTCACCATCTCCTCTTGCCACTTTCCTCTCTCACCTCATAATTTCATCCCTTAAGTATCATCCTTTCCCACCAAATTCAACCTGTGCCCTCTATCCATGTATAACTTTAAACATATATACACACATTCACATATGTATTCATATGCCCATATACCCTTCTTCCATTATTTTCATATTGAGAGAGGTTTCATCAGTTACTGTTATTGTTTTTCCATGTAGGGATGTAAACAGTTCAACTTTGATAAGTTCCTTTTGATTTCTTTTCCCTGATTACCTTCTCAAGCATCTCTTGCTTCTTGTATCTGGATGTCTAATTTTCTATTCAACTCTGGTTTTTTCCTCAAGAATGCTTGAAAGTCCTCTATTCCACTGAATGACCATATTTTTCCCTGAAACAAAATACTCAGTTTTGCTGGGTAGGTGACCCTCGGCTTCAATCCCAGTTCTTTTGCCCTCTGGAATATCATATTCCATGCCCTTTGATCCCTCAGTGTAGAAGCTGCCAGGTCCTGGGCTATTCTGATTGTGTTTCCACAATATTGAAATTGTTTTTTCCTGGCTGCTTGGAGTATTTTCTCCTTGATCTGGGGATTCTGGAACCTGGCTATCATATTCCTGGGAGTTTTCTTTTTGGGATCTTTTTCAGGAGGTGATCTGTGGATTCTTTCAACCTCTATTTTGCCCTCTGGGTCTAAAACATCAGGGCAATTTTCCTTGAGAATTTCTTGAAGGGTGATTTCTAGGTTCTTTCTTTGATCATGGCTTTCAGGTAGTCCAATAATTTTTAAATTATCTCTCCTGGATCTATTTTTCCAGGTCAGTGGTTTTTCCCATGAGATATTTCACATTGCCTTCTAATCTTTCATTTGTTTGGATCTGCTTAACAGCATCTTGATTTCTCATAAAGTCATTAGCTTCCATTTGCTCCAGTCTAACTCTGAAGGAATGAATCTCCTCAGTGAACTTTTGAGATTCTTTTTCCATCTGGCAAATTTGGCTTTTTAAGGTGTTCTTCTCCTCATTGCCCTTTTGGACCTCCTTTGCCATTTGAGTTAGTCTATTTTTTAGGGTGTCATTTTTCTCAGTCTGGCTATAGACTCTCATTTCATACTTTTCCTGCATCCTTCTCATTTCTCTTCCCAATTTTTCCTCCACTTCTCTTATCTACTTCTTAAGGTCCTCTATGGCCTGTAACCCACTCATATTTTCCTTTGGGGCTTTTGGAGCAGGATTTCTGACCTCACAGTCCTCCTCCTGTTCCTTGCTTCGATCCTCTTTGCCCCCAAAATAGGAGTCTAATGTTGCATTTTTCTGTTTATTTTGTTTCCTTTGCCTAGGCATGTTGCCACTTAATTACTTGACTTTTGGGCTTGTTGCCACAGTAAGCCTCTGCCACCAGACAGGGGAGCTTCCATCCCAAACGTTGGGGTCTTCACAACTTCCGGTTCTGGCAAGTTGGATACCCACCCCAGACCTCCCCCCAGATCACAATCCAGATCCAAGCAAGTTAAAGCAATAGTGATTAACCTCCAAGACTGATCACTGGATCTCCCTACAGTTCGCAGGCCAGGAGCTGATCCTGCCACTGGAGCTGCCAAATGGCGAGTGTGCTGTGTCTCCTCAGCAGCTTCTATCCCCCAGGGGAGGAAGCCGACATGTTCCCCAAATACTGGTCCCAAAGTCCATAGGGCACTAACCTCTTACTTTGTCCTAGGCATGTCTGTGTTGATAATTCTGGAATCACCATAGATGCTGGTGTTCTGGGGTCCCTCCAGCCAGCTGCTGGCCTGGCCACCCTGGGGCTAAAACTTCATCTCAAGTGGACCTGGACTCTGCTCTCCATGAACTGGGCTGCCTGCTCCAAGAGTGCTGTGCTGGCCCTCCCTGCAGGGCTGCTGGGCTGTTCTCAGTGGGAGGTTAGCTTCTCTGTGTCGTTTTGTGGTTTCTGGGGTTCCAGAAGTTGTTCAGAGTTCCCTTTTACATTGTTTAGAAGTGGTGTGGTGTAGAGCACCTTGGAAGTGCTCTTTCTACTTCGCCATCTTTGCTCTGCCCCCAACCAGAATTGTCATTTTTGTTATCTTGGCCTACCCATGAGCAATTGATGTTTTTCCAGTTATTCAGATCTGATTTTATTTGTATGAAAAGTGCTTTGCAATTGTGTTTCTGGGTTTGTCTCAACAGGTCAGCTTTCAGATATTTTAATTGTTTTAAATGGACTTTTCCTTTCTATTTCTTGCTTCTGGGATTTGTTATTAATATATAGAAATGTATGGGAGTTTATTTTATATCTTGAAACTTTGCTGAAGTTGATAGTTGTTTCAAGTAGTTTTTTTAGTTGATTATGATTCTCTAAATATATGATCATATCATCTGCAGAGAGTGATAGTTCTTCCTTTTTCCCTGTTCTAATTCCTTCAATTTCTTTTTCTTCTCTTAAAGCTAAAGCTAATATTTCTAGCACAATACTGAATAATAGTGGTGATAATGAACACTCTTGTTTCACTGATCTAATTTGGAAGACGTCTAACATCCTTATTGCATATAATGGTTGGGATGGGTTTACATAGATACTACTTATCATTTAAAAGAACACTCACTTTATTCTTATTCTCTATAGAGTTTTTACCAGGCATGGGTTCTGTATTTTGTCAAAAGGCTTTTTTTTTTTTGCATCTATTTAGATAATCATGTGATTTCTATTAGATTTGTTATTGAAATGGTCCATTATGCCAATAGTTTTCCTAATATTGAACCAGCCCTACACCCATGGTATAGATCTTATTTGGTCATAGTGTATTATACTGGTGATAAATTTCTGTATTCTCTTTGCTAACATATTATTTAATTTTATTAGTTCATTATTTATTATTATAATGTTTTAGTTTAAATTTTTTGCATCGATATTCATTAGGGAAATTGGTCTATATTTTTCTTTCTCTGTTTTAGCTCTTCCTGGTTTACAAATCAGCATCATCTTTGTGTCATAAAAATGGTAGGACCCCTATTTTCCCAAATAATTTAAATAGTATTGGAATTAAGTGTTCTTTAAATTTGTTGTAGAATTAAATTCAACTAGTCCTAGAGATTTTTTTCTTAGGAAATAGCTTGTTCAATTTCCTTTTTCTAAAATGTGGTTAAGTATTTTATTCCCTCTTCTGTTAATCTGGGCAATTTATATTTTTTGTAAATATCTATCCATTTCATTTAGATTGTCAGATTTATTGGCGTATAGTTGGGCAAAATAGCTAGCTCCTAATTATTGCTTTAATTTCCTCTCCATGGGTGGCAAATTCACCTTTTTCATTTTTGACGCTGGTAATTTGTTTTTTTTTTCTTTTTTAATTATAAAAAGGTTTATCTATTTTATGAGGTTTCTCATAAAACCAGCTCTTAGTTTTATTTATTAGTTCAATGTTTTTTTTTTCTTAATTTCAATTTTATTCTTTTCTCCTTTGGTTTTCAGGTTTTCTAATTTGGTATTTAATTGTAGATTTTTAAATTTGTTCTTTTTTCTAGCTTTTTTTAGTTGCATTGATCCGATCTTTCTCTATTTTATTCACGTGAGCATTTAGAGACATACAATTTCCCCTAATAACTACTTCTACTGTATCCGATAAGTTTTGGTATGTTGTTTCATTATTGTCATTTTCTTGGATGAAATTATTGATTATTTCTATGATTTGTTATTTGATCCACCCATTCTTTAGGATCAGATTGCTCAGTTTCCAATTAGTTTTTATTCTTCCTTTCCTTGGTCTTTTATTTACATGCAATTTTTATTGTATCATCATCTAAAAAAAGATGCATTTAATATTTCTGCCTTTCTGCATTTGATCATGAGGTTTTTATGCCTTAATACGTGGTCAGTTTTTGTATAGGTGCCATGTACCACTGAGAAAACGCTATGTTCCTTTCGATCCCCATTCATTTTCCTCCAGAGATTTGTCATATCAAACCTTTCTAAAATTCTATTCACCTCCTTAGCTTCTTTCTTTCGTATCTTTTTTAGACTTACCTAATTCTTATAAGGGAAGTTTGAGGTCCCCATTATTATAACTTTGCTGTCTATTTCTTCCTAGAACTCACTTAACTTCTTCTCTAAGAATGTGGATGCTATAACACTTGGTACATATATGTTTAGTATTGATATTAGTTCATCATCTATGGTACTTTTTAGAAGGTGTAGTTTCCTTCTCTGTCTTTTAAAATTAGGTACATTTTTGCTTTTGCTTTGTTTCAGATCAGAATTGTCACCACTATTTGTCTTGTTTTGTTTTTACTTCAGCTGAGTAATAATGTGTTCTCTTCCAGCCTTTACCTTTACTCTCTGCTTCAAATGTGTTTCCTGTAAACAATATATCGTAGGATTCTGGCTTTTAATCCACTCTGTTATTTGCTTTCATTTTATGTGAGACTTCATCTCATTGACATTCACCATTAGTATTTCTAGTTGTGGATTTCCTTCCATCCTATTTTCCTCCTGTTTATACTTTTCTCTCTGCTTTCACCCTGTCACTCCTCAGAGTTTTTCTTCTGACCTCCACCTCTCCCAATCTGCCCTCCTTCCTATCAGCCTCCTCTTTCCCTTTTGTTTCACTTTTCCCCTCCTACTTCATACAGAAATGTCTATACCCAATTGAGTGTATATGTTATTCTGTCCTTGATTCTGATCCAATGAGAGTAACATTCAAACAATGCTCACTCTCTTCCTTTTTTCCCTCTACTATAATGTCTTTTGTGCCTCTTCATGTGATATAATATAACCTTTACTGCCTCTCCCATTCCACTTCTCCTTGTACAATCCTTTTTCTCACCCCTTAATTTTTTTAATATCACATCAAAGTCAACTTATGCACATACCCTCTATGTATACTCCTTTTAATTGCCATAGTAGAGATATAGTTCTCAAGTTAGAACTATCATCTTCATGTGTAGGGAAAATTGTTTGGATCTTATTGAATCACATTTTTTCTTTTCTGTTTACCTTTATAAGCTTCTCTTGAGTCTTGCAGTTGAAGATCAAATGTCCTGTTTAGCTAAAGTCTTTTCATCAGGAAAGTTTGACAGTCACCTATTTCACTGAATAGTCATCTTTTCCCCCAAAAGATTATGGACAATTTTCCTGGGTAGTTGATTCTTGGTTGTAGTCCAAGATCTTTTGCCTTCCAAACTATAATATTTGAAGCCCTGCAACCCTCTAATGTAGAAGCTACTAAGTTCTGTGCAATCCTGACTGTTGTTCCTTGATAATTGAATTGTTTCTTTCTGACTCCTTGCAGTCCATGACCTGATAATTCTGGAATTTGACTACAATTTTCCTTGGAGTTTTCATTTTGGGATCTCTTTCAGGAGGTATTTGAAGATTCTTTCAATGACTATTTTACTCTCTGGTTCTAAAATATCAAGGTAGTTTTCCTTGATAATTTCTTTTAAAAATCCTGTCCAGGCTCTTTTTTCTATCATGGCCTTCAGGTAGTTCAATAATTCTTAAATCTATTTTTTTAGGTCACTTTTTTCCAATAAGGTATTTTATATTTTTTTTTCCTTTTTCTTTTTTTAAAGTTTTGTTTGACTGATTCTGTTCTGGGACTTGAGGGAATAAATACCATGTAATCTGCAGACAGAAATATTTGAAAGCCCTTAGTTTAGGAATTCTGTTTAGACTCTGAATTGAACCTTTGTTATAATATCTTTCAAAGAACTTTGCATATCAATCAATATGCATTTACTAAGCACCTAATATATTATGTCAGGCATTGTACTAAGTACCAAGGGTACAAAAAGAGGCAAAAATAGTCCCTGCCCTCCAGGTATTTCCAATGTAATGAGGATCTTAGAATCTAATACATTTCATGCAATGTAACTTTTTACCTTTACATGGAAAATTCATAATTGCAACATAATCCTAACAGTAATGTTTTGCTTTTCCCAATACAGTGTTTTTTATTGAACAGAATAGGATTCTTCATACCTTTTAATCAGTTGTGAGACTCTAAAAACATAACATACTACAAATTTTTTTTTTGCTAAAGCTTGTCTATTGGCTTTTCTTATTTTCAACTAGGATGCCCTCAATCTGGGCAATTATTTTCATTAAAAAGTTCTACAGGGGGGCGGCTAGGTGGCGCAGTGAATAGAGCGCCGGCCCTGGAATCAGAAGGACCTGAGCTCGGAGCCGGCCTCCGACACTTAATCCACACAAACAAAAACCTAGCCGTGTGACCTTGGGCAAGTTACTTAACCCCAATTGCCCTAAAGGGGCGGCTAGGTGGCGCAGTGAGTAAGAGCGCCGGCCTCGGAGTTTGGATGACCCGAGATCAGATCCGGCCTCAGAAAATGAGCACCCACGCATAAACAATGACTAGCTGTGTAACCTTGAGCAAGTTACTTAACCCCAATTGCTTTAAAAAAAAAAAAAGTTCTACAGGGATAGGAAAGTAGGCATGCAAAACAGTACTTGTTGATAATCTATTGTTCATTCAAAGATGTAAAATTCTATTTTCAACCCTAAAGCACTAATAAATAAGATTATATATATATATATACATACATATATTTACATGAAGTATAATTTTCACGGATTCTCTTCATTTCATGTCATTTTTCTGTACTGTATTATCAGAAGATGTATCTGGGAAGTAGAAGACCATAATCAATCACAAAAGGTCAAGTAGTAGGAAATGTTACAGACCTTGATGTCTGTAGCTGGAAGCATGTTGCCAGCAACGACTTCTTTAGGGGAAGTAGCATAAGAGACAAAATCAAGGACATGTACTATGAGGAAAAGAGGTAGTTTAGTCATATAGTAAAAATGAGCAATAGCTCTAGTAGGGGGGATCCATATTTCACTGCGATCCTTGAAATGTTAAAAGAACTAGACAAAGATCTCTAATATGTTGAGCATTTCCTTTATAGAAATACAGCTTCTTTATGTAGATATAAAAAGTCATGAGGAAAAAAAAAATATATAGGATATCAAGTCAAGGAAAAGTTTTTATATGTACTTAAGGAAAGATTACTCATGTCAATGAGATCATGAATCCACAGGAGTATTGGACTGTGCCATCAGAAGTTAATATTGTGACATGAAGTACATTTTCAAATAAAATTCCAGGAGAAAAATCTACATTGTTATCAATTATTTCTCTCTTTGATAAGCAGAGGTTTATATTTTTATCTTTTAAGCTTCTCTTATCTATTGCCAAATGGGAAAACGAAAATAAAAGAACAACCAAAAACAGAAAGTCTCTTATATGTCTTTGGTTTCGTATTAACTTGGAATAGACTAGGGAATACTGTATTTGACCACTGGGATCCATATGTTTGATTCATTTCAAAATTTTTCTTTGTAGTTTTCAATATGTGTGTACTGGAAAATAATTCTTCAACATTTCATGGTTGAAAACCCACAACTCTCTAGCCCTGGGCAAGTATGTAAATTATGTGGTTACAAAGGTAATGACAACTTGAAAATAGTATTTCATTCCTTTTTCAGCACAAATCTAACAATATACATAGTGGTTAGATGATAGATCCTATAGGGATATTAATATAAGCATATGTATACACATGTAGATATACATAAACATATATACTTATGCACACACACACACACACACACATATATATGGTATTCATATCCATAAATGTTGTTCTTTAAGAATGGGGGGTGGAGAATCTGGGAATATCTATGGACAGTTGGGAAGGACCTAATAGGTTAAAAAAAAAAAAGTCATCACAAATTAAAAAGAGAAGGCAACAGAGGCAGATGAATTGAAAGGCCCAAATAAAAGGTTTAGTTTTCACAGGAAGGTCTACTTCTTCCTTAGAGGATGCAGAAAATGGAGGAAGGATGGGAGATGGGGGGGGGGGGTGAAGATGAGGGGATTTTAAGTGAAAAATTAGGTAGAAGAGAGAATTCATGTGTGATAGTTTTATTCCTTCATCATAGGACACATCTACTTTCAGGTTTTTGCTATTTTTCCCACTGTTGTAATAATTATTTCCATCTTCAGCCTAGTGGTAGAAGGATGGCTACTCAGGTTCATGTGGTTATTTCCTCTGCTGCTTTAGGGAACTAAAAGAAAAACTAAAACCATAATCATACTTGTTCTAAACCCTCGGTTAAGAAAATTCCTAAAATTTTGACAATGGTTTGGCTCTCTCTGTTAACTCACATTTAAATCTATTTCTAGTTAAACCCTGGCCTCTTTACAGTAAAAGTAAAATTCAAATTACTCCTGGTAGTTGTGTAAATAGTCAAAGTTCCACATTGGTTTCAAGGAGGCCTCCAAGTCTAATGTCTTAATGGGGTTGGGGCAGGATATATGGGGTCAATGACACATCTGACTATTATAACTTGGCTTCTGTGGAAGTACAATTTCATCATGACTTGATTGTAAGAAATGTGAGGAAAATGACATGACTCTAAATGACTTCAGTTTTAGTTGGAGGTGGGGTAAGACTTTGGTGATGCTTTTTGAAGGTGAATATGGCTCTGGAGGCCATCTAATCTAAATCCCAAATTTTATAGCTGAAGAAATGGAGGTCTAGAAAGGTGATATGTTTGTTTAAAACCAACATTACCAGTAATTAGAAACAGCAGGATCAAAATGAAGGTCCTCTGACCCTATATCCAGTAGCCTTTCAAGAACACCTATTTGCTTGGAACTGGAAGATACTTCGCAGAGAGGAATAAGATTAGCACAGTTTTTGATACATTAAATTTTAGATCAGAGCACTTTTATTTTTTTATTTGAGTTGTAATTTGTTAGGTTCATCTTCATAATGAAAAAAAAAAACTCCTAAATATCTACATTTCATAACCTTAAAAAATTTGAGAGAGTTTATGAAAATATACTCAACAATTTTCTGTAACTTCTTGCACTCTGTAAGGAAAACACCAGGTTTAAATTTATTCAAATCACCATTCTGAAAAACATATGAAAAATTTTCATATTATCATTCATTTCTTTGGTTTCTGAATCATTTTAATGTTTTGATGAAATTCAGCTTACTTGGAGATGAGTAAAAGTTTGAAATCATCTATATAGCTAAAATGCGGCTCATCAGAGATTTCATTTTTCCTTCTTACAGCTTCACAGATAAAAGATAAACAAACTCTACTTCTGAGGTAAGCTTAAGAGCTGAGGCTCTCAGGCTGCAGGAAATCATACCTCAATGAACACCTGCTATGGTTAGTTGATGTCTGTGGAGGTTTAGTATACTTGTACTTGAAAATCTTAGTCTTCACTTAAGCTATTTAGGGAAGAATACAATTATCTTGCTCTGCATACCAGTAGGGTTTGTAAAGCCCAATAAATATTTTAATTTAATAATTTAAAATAAAATTCATTATTTTAAAAACATTATGTTCTTAAAGAACAATGCAAATGATTCCTTCAAAATTCATTCTCTTTATTCTACAGAAAATGTAATCTTCTGCAAGTTTCAAAAAGAAATGAAACTTGTAAAATAGTAATTCATGGAATTCTTTTGTTAAATTATATTATTTAATTTGTTTTCATAATAATCTTTCCTTCCTTTCTATCTCTGGAGTGCCAAAGAAGGGCAAGGCAGGGTGCCCCTTGGAATCTCTCTATATCATATCTTTTCCCCAGATTAAAACTGAAAAGGCTTGGGGAAAGAAAGGGTGGAGCTAGATTATGAACATAAAAGAAAATTCTTTGGCTCTGGGTGATTCATAGAAGAAAATAAATAAAAATCTCATGGAGAGGTGAAAGTGCTATTACAAACCTCTGAAAATGAGCTAATTGTTAACTCTGTCCTCAGATTTGAAACACAGGTGCCTAATAGCATGGTGAAGATGAAACTTTGATTTTGTGCTTATAAATACAGATTTGATTTGATTGAGAATTGCCCTGTAAAGAAATTATGATGCAAACATATATTGAAAAATACATAGATCAAAAAAACCTCAGTTAGACTCCAGGAATTATCTGTGTGGTAAGCTATCTTATTCCTGTTTGACTCACTTTCCTAATATGTAAAGAGAGAAATAATAATGGTACCCATCTCCCAGGTTTGTTGTGAAGATCAAATTGACATAAATATTGTGAAGTACTTGAGAGTTTTGGGTTTGGGTAATGATAAAAAAGCAAGTGGTAGATAAAAACTGAAATTCTTTAAAATTCCTTCCTTCCTTCCCTTCCTTTTCTTTCTCTCTTCATCCTACCTCCTTTCCCATCTTCTTTCTTCCTTGTCTCTCCTCCTTGTTGTCTCTGTTTCTTTCTCTTCAATGCTGTTGCTTGTGCTGTTATTGTTTTTTGTCCTTCTTTTTGAAAAATAACCATAACATCAAGGAGGTGATGCCATGACGTGCAAGTGAATAGGATTTAAGTGACGGAGGACTGTACAAAGTCACCAGCCTCATTTTCTCCTCTGGGATCACCTGGGTCTAGTGGAAAGATATAGATCAGGACCACTGGAGATGGCCTTGAATGAATTCAGAGATATTAGCCTTCCTCTTCAATTCATAATTTTGTTGAACATCTTCTCTAAACCTTTCCTTAACTGTGAATGATAAGCAGTGCTGAAAATTCAAACTACAAATGGGTCCTGGCAGTCCCATATTGATAGAAAAAAGACACAAATTAACATTATGTTGTATTTTAAAATTTTATTTTGTTAACTATTTCCCAATTACATTTTAATCTGTTTCTGGCCCACCTGGGAGTTTTGCTGGCTGTGAGATTTACACCTTTGCCTTAAATGGTTTATTTCAGTGTACTGAGTATAGGAACTATTTCTACCATGCTTTCATCTTCCTTGGCAGAATCGGTAGATGAGAATAGTTTGTTCCAAAGGCTATTGAGACACCTAAAGCAAGGTGCTTAGAACTTTGGACTGCATATGTCTACAAATAAGGTTAAAACCCCATAAAAGTTATATTAATTAAAAAAAACAGATTTTGCAAATGTGAGTGATTTTTGTTTTGTAGTTCTTTCTGAAACCACCATGGTGTTTCATAGGGAAAGCGAAATTTCTAGAAATGGGATACAAAATTGTTGATTTTACTTTTTCTTATATCTTAAGATATCAGCCACAAATTAATATCCACATTATGGCAAAGGTAAATACTTACATTATCTTTGTTAAAATGTTATTATAGCAAGTATTTATGAATATCTGAAGTTTTCTGTAAATGTCATGATGCTGAGATGTCATGATGATGATGATGATGATGATGATGATGATGATGATGATGCTTGAACCACATTAGAAGCATGAGACATGAGTAGGCAAAACGACAGTGAAAGGAAAGAACAATGTCTTTGGAGTCAGAGCATTTTGTTTCATATTCCACCTCTGAACCATACTACTAATGTCACCTTGATCAATTACCAGCCTTACTTGGACTTAGGTTTCCTTATCAATAAAATGAGAGTTGAACTAAATGGTCTTTGAAATCCCTTCTACCACTGTATCTATGACTCTAGGTCTACTATTCTCATGTGACCAATTATCATCTTTCAGCAAATGATTACCAGATCTGTATATCTAGCCCTATGCTGGACTCTAGTTGTATCCCCTAGATATCACCAATTTGCTGTGTCTGAGACATTTTCAGATTTAAAAAATGAACTCATTATACATCCCTCCCCCCGAACATACACACATCAAAACAGAATTATCATAAATTGACCTGCCATTCTTTCAGACATTCAGATTCATAAAATTAGACTTATCTTTTACTCTTTTCTCTTTCCGACCCCTGATATCCAAGCAATTGTCAAGTCTTACCCATTCTAATTTCACATTTGTCACACTTATCCCTTCATTCACATGACTCCCACACAAGTTCAGGATTTCATTATTTTTTCCATGGATTACTACAACAGGCTTCTCATTTTTTTCTGCTTCACAGCTCTCCCTACTTTATCTTACACAGCTTCTAAATTGAAATTAAAGAGAAAACAAAACAAAACCTTTTAGTGCTTTATTTTTCCCTAATTACATATAAAATTTTTCTTAACATTTTTAAAAATTTTGAGTTCCAAATTCTCTCCTTCCTTACCTTCAACCTTCAGTGAGAAGGCAAACAATTTAATATAGGTTATACATGCATAATCATATAAAATATATTTCCATATTAGTCATGCTGTGAAACAAAGCATAGACCAGGAAAAAAGAATAGACATTTTTTTTATATAAAGAATGTTTGAATAGACATTTAGACTCCTTCAGTTCTTTCTCAGGGGGTGGGTAATAGCATTTTAAATCCTAAGTCCTTCAGAGTTGCTTGGATCATTGTATTGCTGAGAATAGCTAAGTCATTCACAGTTGATCATATAGTATTGCTATTATCAATATATGATATTCAATCAATATATAATATTATCAATATATGATCAATCAATAGTATTGCTATTACAATATGATATTCTTCTGTTTCTGCTCACTTCACTCAGCATCAGTTCATGTAAGTCTTTCCTGAAGTTTTTTTTCCAGCATCTTGCTTGTCATTTCTTATAACACAATAGTATTACATCACAATCATATGTCACAACTTGTTAAGCCATTCCCCAATTGATGGACATGTTCTCAATTCCACATTCTTTCTCACCAGAAAAGAGGTACTATACATATTTTTGTACATATAAGTCCTTTTGCTTTTTGATTTTTATCTTTTTGGAATATAGACTTAGTAGTGCTATTACTAGGTCAAAAGATATACATGGTTTTGGATTCCTTTGGGAATATTTCTAATTTGCTCCACAGAAAGGTTGAATCAGTTCACAACTCCACCAACATTGCATTAGTGTTTCCCATATTGCCTCCAGCATTTGTCATTTTTTTCTGTCATATTAGCCAATCTGATAGGTGTGAGGTGGTACCTCATAATTATTTTAATTTGCACTTCTCTAATAAATAGTAATTTAGAGCATTTATTTTATATGACTATAGATAGTATTGATTATTTCATCTGAAAATTACCTATTCATATCCTTTAACCATTTATCAATTATGAAATGGTTCTTATTTTTATAAATTTGATTCAGTTCTCTATATCTGAGAAATGAGGTCTTTATCAGAGAAACTTTCTGTATACATTTTTTCATGGTTATGATTACTAACTATATTTCCCTCATCTTATTTTGCCCCTATTTATTTTTCTCCCTCTCCTTTCACCCTGTCCACCCTCAAAAGCATTTTGCTTCTGATTACAGCTTCCTCCAATTGGACATCCTTTCTATCAGCCCCTACCCCTCCCTTCTTTTATCCCATTCCTCTCCTATTTTGTGTAGGATAAGATATATTTCTATACCCAGTTGAGTGTATATATAATTCTCTCTTTGAGCCAATTCCAATGAGAGTAAGGTTCAAGTGTTCTCCCTCCCAAATTGATATTCTTAAAATACCGAATCTGATCATGTCACTCCCCTACTCATAATTCGTTAGTGGCTCAATGTTGCCTCTAGAATAAAATACAAAATCCTCAGCCTGATGTTTAAAGCCTTGTACCATTCATTGTCTCCTGCCTTCTACTTTTATTTCACATTTTTCATCTTCACAGTATTAAGGCAGGATTTTGGGGGAACATAACTCGCTATATATTGTCTTTTCTTTTTGTAGTGGCAACCAAACTGGCATACCCAGAATGGCTGCTAGCACAGGTTCTTAGATCTGCTTGATTGGGAAAGATAGCTGTTTAAGGAGTCATTTAATAACATTCACTAATACAGGGGAAAACTCAGCACCCTGAACTTCAGAGAAAATACACACATAGAAAATATAAGCAGAGAAATAAAGACTAACAGACAGGGCTTCTGTTATGGGAATGGGAATCTGAAGATCTTCCCTGCCCCTTGGCTAGGCTTAAGTGACTCTCAGAACCTCCCTTGATTTGAAAATATACTCTGTCTGGGGCAGTTAGGTGGCACAGTGAGCAGAGTGTGGGCCCTGGAGTCAGAAGGACCTGAGTTCCGATCCGGCCTCAGACACTTAATGCATACACACACAAAAACCTAGCCATGTGACCTTGGGCAAGTTACTTAACCCCAATTGCCCTCCAAAAAAAAAAAAGAAAGAAAAGAAAATACACTCTGTCCCCTAATAGCCTGAATGTGGTCACCTGGAACATGTGGTGGGAGGCTTGTTTTTCAGGAATGCCCATACCTGGTTGCTTTTTGGTTGGGCAGTGTGTCAAGAGGGTTGTGACATTCTCTGACCCAGGAGAAGGCTATGTATACCCTTATGTAGATTTTGTTTTGGGACTCACTTTGAGAAGAGTTATGTGATTTGACCAGACTCTGGGAAGCTGTTGAGCCCCCTGGATTTGAAAACCCAGGTGTTGGTGCTTCCCTCTCTGGTAACTGTGACTAGGTATGGATGTAATGGTAAGACAGTTGGAAGCCTATTTGCTGATTTGATTCTCTGTCTGTATTTTTTGTCTGCTAGTAACCTCTATATTCTCTGAAGTTCAGGGGGGTGAACTTATCCCCCTGAACTAGGGAAATGATATGTTTGATTAACATAAGATTGTTAACCCATTTTGAGTTGCTTTCCTTTAGAAAAGCAGATCTAAGAACCTTTGTTGGCAGCCACCTGGGGTATGCTGGGGTGCTTGCTGCTACAGCTTCCAATTGAGAAATCAGCACAGATCAACAGCCAGATCAAACTGTCTGACTGAGCAAATAAATACATAGTTTCCAGAGAGAAAAGCACCAGTATCTGGGTTTTTCAAAGTCAGGGGGCTCCTTAATATCTACCCAGAGTATCAAATCTTCCAATGAGTGAGCCCCAAAACAAAATGCTAACCTCAGAGTATATACCCTTTTTAGAGCCAGAGGGCATTACAACGATCATTAGTGGTTAATTAAAAATTAACAAAAGGTATGAAAACCTTCCTACAAGCAAGCTTCCTCTGAGCTAGCTTGCCTTAATGGGCTCCATGTGAGGCTTATTAATGGGTGGGGAAGATCTTATGTCTCATTAACATTACAATGTTCTATTTTTTTTCTTTTTCTGTGATATTTTGACAGGTCATAAATGTCTCTTTCAATATCACTCTTCCCTCAAGTGTTTTATGACTGCACAAGAAAATGCAAAGAACCTCAATAATTCAAGGAAGTTATCTCCTCCTCCTCCTCCTCCTCCTCCTCCTCCTCTTCCTCCTCCTCCTCTTCCTCCTCCTCCTCCTCCTCCTCCTCCTCCTTCTTCTTCTTCTTCTTCTTCTTCTTCTTCTTCTTCTTCTTCTTCTTCTTCTTCTTCTTCTTCTTCTTCTTCTTCTTCTTCTTCTTCTTCTTCTTCTCTCTTCCTTTTTAAAATTTTAAATTTGATAAAGTCTTCTTATTCACCATTATGCCTATTGACCCAATGATTTGACTGAATGATAAAGAAAATTTTCTTTGTTCTGGTATAAATATCTGTGTTAATATAGACATATTCTTTCCTTTTGTAACAATTTAAGCATCCTCTTTTTTGTTTTAAGTAATACTTTTTATCGTCTGTGTGTACTACCTGATCTTAGTAAAAGTTCATTCATTGTAAGAAATACAGCCTATCTAAAGTAACCATCTCTAGGTCACATAGCACACACACCCATTTATACACACACATATGTGTGTTTCTGTTTCTGTGTGTGTCTAATTATAAATATGCACATACATTTATCTCTATATATTTCTATATAAATATTTTTTCCTATGAAAATACATTTTGATATATGTCATCTGCAAATTGTGAGTCATATATGACCATTACCTACTGATTGTGTGGGTCACAATCCTATGTGAATAAACTGAAGTTAACTTATCTGTTTCCTCTGCTGGCTTATTTGGGCAGTAACTAGTAAGGGCCCTGAAAATTCTTGAAATGTGTTTATTTTCATCTAATCAGATTGGTCTATTAGCTGTTTCATATACATGATATTCAATATTTGTCCTCAGTGCCTTTGCCCAGACTGTCTTGGATACAGTTTTTACTTATGTGACTTAAAATTCCTCACTTCTGGGTAATCAGAATGCATAGTCTTGGGGGGAAGGGGAGAGAAGGGCAGAAAATATAGAAGTCAGTATATTGTGGAAGCCAATGTTGAAAACTAAAAATAAATTAATAAATGCAAAAAACAAACAAACAAAAAACAAAAAACAAAAAAGAATCCCTTGCTTCCTTCAAAGAACAGATCCACTCAGGATGTCTTTCCTAATTCCATGTAAAAGGTAAAATACCTTTGTAAGTTATTTCTTGATTCCATCACTGGTTACTATTCTCTCCCTCTTGAACCTCTTTTCCCTGTTTGTATTATTTTGTTTTTAGGTGACTAATTTGTGAAATAAGAGTGGATAGAGTGCTAGACTTTGAATCAGGAAGACTTGAATTCAAATCTCATCCCAGATACTTACTAGCTGCTTCTCTCTGATCTTCCTTAATCTCTTTGTGTGTCAGTTTCCTCTTGTACAGGGGACTAAAATTATGTTTACAGGGTTACCAAATTAGCTGCAACAAAGGAAAACTTAGATTTACATGTCACCAAAAAGTGAGGGATTATTGAAATACTTCCTCTGGTTTCTTATCTAGGTAATATTTAAACCCTTAAATAAAATTTCAGATTTTGTGGGTCAGGTTTTGGTTATATGAGGTTAATATTAACAGAAGATATTATATTATATTATATTATATTACTAATATATTAATAGAAGAAAGATTCTCAGTTAACCAAAAGCTGCAGAAAGGATGGCCCTGAGCTCCAAATAAAAACTGCTAAAAAGAAATTTAAAACCCCCATTCTGTTACGTAAAATTTATGTTTCCTTCAATACCTAGTAAAGTATTTTAAACAAAGCTGAAATTCAGTGTTTGTTTAGTGACTAAGTAAAGAGATGAATCTTTTTTTTCTCCTTCCTCACTATTAAAGGTATCAACTCTCCCAAGGGGGTGACTGTAGTCTGTACATAAACTTTTAGGATTGAGTTTTCTTTTTTGTTTTTGTTTTTGTTTCTGTTTGTTTGTTTCCCCCGGAAATCAAATTCTAGAGTACTTATCTACAGGCTTCCATTTCTAGGGATAAAGAATGATCAGTGAAAAGATGGCTGATTCCGTGATATAAGGAGATAAGTTCAAATCTTCCCCTTATACTTATTCCATTACTTGTGGGACCTAAGACAAGAAGTCACTACATTTACCTGGATATAATAAGAATATACATTAGCATTTGTATAAGATAGTAGTAATAAGTTTTCAATTTAGTATAATTCATAATCCAATCTAATCCAAACAACATTTATTAAGTACCTACTACACACCAGGCACAATGCTAAGCATTAGGGATACAAATAATAGAAAGATAATCTGTGATCTCTAGGAGCTTAAAAATCTAATGGGAGGGGGAGGACATGACAACAAAAAGGAAGCAAGAAAGGTGTGAAGGAAGACCAGGAAGTACTTGATCTAGGGAACTGATAGAGCAGAACCTGTGGAGTAGAGAATAATAAGTATTATTACCTTAACAACCTTTGTCAACCTCACATCAAATGATGGATTCTATTTGAGCAAGTTTTTGTGCGTAATAATAAGGAAAGTACTTATGTGGTATAATGTAGTAAACAACATGTATGTATTTTTAAACAACTAGTAAGTAAATGTGAACCCTCTGATAAGTCAGTCTATAAGTAAAAGAATATAAATTATTCTTTGGTAATTTTTAAGTAACCTACCAATCAAATTATGTGATAACTAACTTAATAACAGCCATAGCTAAAAAGTATAAAAGATCTGTCTTAGGACTAGTTCGTGCTGTCCCCACACTTAAGACCCAAGCAGTTCATATAATCTTGAGAGCAGTTTTGATTGACAGAGCCTACCTGAATAACAAAAACTCAGGGGCGGCTAGGTGGCACAGTGAGTAAGAGCGCCAGCCTCGGAGTTGAGATGACCCGGGATCAAAACCGGCTTCAGAAAATGAGCACCCACACATAAATAATGACTAGCCATGTAGCCTTGAGCAAGTTACTTAACCCCAATTGCTTTTAAATAACAAATAAATAAACAAACAAATGAATAAATGAATGAATGAATAAACAAACAAATAAATAGATAAATAAATAAATAAATGAATGAATGAATAAATAAAAACTCTTACCTGTGGCTTTAAGAAACTATAAAGTGCTCAGCACCCACACTCCAATAAAACCATCTTGGCAGACAGGTTATACCAGTTGAGAATAACAGACAGGCTTCAGACCTGTTGGTGAGTTAGGGAGATGTCTACCCCAAGTATATGAAGACTTACCCTGATGGAGTAGGCAGATGAGAACAATTGGATTAACAGCCATGAAGGCAGCTGAAGCAGGCACTGTGGAGTGCTTAGAGCTTGGTCAGACATCAAATATGCCAAGGTCATTCACTACATCCTGGACCATCATCAGTCATCCTGACTTCTGTGTCTGTTTTTGAGATACATGATGATATCCCCACAGCAGTTTACTTTTGGTGTTATTTTTGATGTGAATCATAGAGTTGATAGACCTGTCCTGGTGGTTAGAAAATCCAGAGGATAAAAAGAAAGATGTGTGTATAGGATTCAATTATTTAAGGATAAACCCTTAGACTATTTCTATTTCTTGTTACAGTCAAGTAAACAGACATAGGAAAGCAAAGTGAATGTCTCAGCTTCCTAGGGCATTTGTTATACTCTTCTTGCCATACTATATACAGCAGTGTTTCAAAATTATTTCAAAATAATCTCCCATTCATAAATTGAAAGTAACCCATTCTACCCAACCCAAGTAGTTAAAAAAAATATTCACTTGGATTCAAACAAAACAGAGATTAAAATGTTATATTTAAATATTATTTGAAATTATATTATTCTATATTTTAATTTCATTTTAATATTTTACTTGTTCTTAATAATTCTATAGCATTCTCATCATATAGATTCCTTCCTTCCCTATTATTACATTTTGAATATCCTGGAACATTCTTCTATAAAGTCACAGTAATTTCCTGTTAAAGATTTTAACCTTATTCTCATATAGCAAAAAAAATGTTCCTCCAACTAACAAAAGCAGGTGGGAGTTTGAGAAAATCATGATAGGAAAAAACTAGGGATTATTAGGATATCTGAAGTGAGAAGATTTGTCTGTGGTATCTCTACCTACGTTTGATTATTATAAAGCAGTAATAATTAAATTAATGAAAACTTTATTAATCACCACACATATAAAGTGTTTGGGATGGGAATATCAAGAAACATTTAATTCTATGCTATTAAAGTATGTATAATTACATTGATATAAGTTAATTTGTGGAAGGAAGAAGCACTAGCAACTTGAGCTTTTAAGGAAGGATCCACTAAGACCAGTGCTTCTGTGCTAAACCCTGAAAGTTTCTGCAAGGCTAAGGGACTTTACTTGAAGACTTAATCCTGTGCAAGGATGATTTGCATAAATACACAGAGGCACAGGGGAATAACAAGTTCAGAGAACACCTAATAGGCCAGTAAGTATTTGGAAGTAATAAGGACAAAAACAAACAAACAAACAACAAAACAAACCCATAAAAACCAACAACAACAACAACAACAAAAACTGGCATGAGAGCTTGTAGACAGATTGCTTTTTTTTTTCTTTTTTGCTCAGTTATGTCTAGCTCTCCATGACCCCATGGACCATATTGTTCATGGGGCTTTCTTGGCAAAGATACTGGAGTGGTTTTCCACTTCCTTCTCCAGTGGATTAAGATAAATAGAGGTTAAGTGATTTGCTCAGGGTCACACAGCTCATAAATGTTAGAAGCCAGATTTGAATTTGGGTCTTCCTGCCTCCAGATCCAGGGCTCTATCCACTAAGCCACCTAGCAGATTATTGACAGATTGTGGAAAGTTGTTCATGACAGGATAAGCAGTTCATGTTTTTCCCCTAAAGGGAAGAGAGAGCTATTGAATTTTTGAACAATGGAATGAAATAGCTAGTCTTGCACCTTAAGATTATTGGCATCATTGTGGAGGATAGAATGGGAAGAGGTGAGACTAGAAACAGAATAACTAATAAGAAGGTTATTAAATTGTTCAGACAAGAGGTGATTTATATGTAAATGAGATTTGGTGGCTATTTGAGTGGGAAGAAGTGAGTAGGTATAAGAGATGTAGCAGAAATGGAATCAAGAAGCATAGGCAGTTTATTGGTATGGAGAAGGGAGGGAGGAAGGAAAAAGAATGAGGGGTGACTCAGGTTTCAAACATGTGGAACTGGGATATGTATGGAACTCTCAACAGGAATGGGGAAGTTTGGGGTTATATATTTTTTTTTTTTTAAAGCAATTGGGGTTAAGTAACTTGCTCAAGGTTACACGGCTAGTCATTTGATTTATGCGTGGGTGCTCATTTTCTGAGGCCGGGTCTGATCTCGGGTCATCCAAACTCCGAGGCCGGCGCTCTTACTCACTGCGCCACCTAGCCGCCCCTTTAGGGCAATTGGGGTTAAGTAACTTGCCCAAGGTTACAGGGCTAGGTTTTTGTTTGTGCGGATTAAGTGTCGGAGGCCGGCTCCGAACTCAGAACTCAGGTCCTTCTGATTCCAGGGCCGGCTGGGGTTATATTTTTGACAAAGGATCATAGAGATAGACTTGGAAAGGGCCTTAGAAGCAAGCTCCCTCATTTCAGAGAAGAATAATCTGGGGCATAGGGTAGTTCAATGAATTGTCCATATGATAAGTAGCAGAAGTGGAATTTGAACTCAGATCCTCTGACCACCAATCCTTACCATTTGTGTCCTTTCCATTGAACTCGAGATACTGAGGGACTCGTGTTAAGGTGTCCACCAGGCAGTTAGTGATGAGCAGACTAGAACTTCAAAGACATGGAATATCTTGAAAATATACAGTCTTATGTACTAAATAATATATTACTAAAATTAATCTCTCTGGAATTTCCCCTCTGCCACTTCCTGGTTGCTAGGATTCTCTTCCAAAATTAGTTCATGCTTAGCCGTTTATACCTTTGAGGGCAGGGATTCTTTTTTTTTTTTTTTTTTTTTTACTTACTTGTTTTTGTCATGAGGTCCTATCATCCCCTTATTTATCATCCCTTCTCCCCCCACTATTGTCTTAAATGTAGTGGATTGTTTCTGTTGAATTTAACTAGGCAAAAGAAGTTTCATGGGGGCGGCTAGGTGGCGCAGTGAGTAGAGTGTTGGCCCTGGAGTCAGAAGGACCTGAGTTCGGATCCGGCCTCAGACACTTAATGCACAAACAAAAACCTAGTCGTGTGACCTTGGGCAAGTTACTTAACCCCAATTGCACTCCAAAAAGCAAAAAAAAAGAAGAAGAAGTTTCATGGAATTCAAAGGAATACATGTAGAAAAGGGTATTTTCCAAAGCTTTAAACCTCTATAACTCTGAAAGATTTTTCTTTGCCCTTATTCTACTTGACCTCACTGCTTACAGAGGATGAAATCATAGAGAAAGAGCTCAAATGGACCATAGAGGTCATCTAGTAGGACTCTTTAATTTTACATATGAGGAAATTGAAGAATATACTCTCATAGCTCCTAGAGACACAATCAAACAAGATGATTTGCACCAAGGCCATGGTCTATGATGTATTCATTTTGTATCTTTGGAGTTTAAAGTGACTTAGAAAAATTTTCACCCAAACATAGTATATTTATTTGCCTTTTCAACATTTTAAAAATCATGTTTATGCTAGTGCCATTGAAGTCAAATGACAAAGGGATGAGACCTGTCTAGATTCTAAGACAATGAAGATGAATGTGGAATGCCAGCTTTTTTTCTAGGAATTTTGTAATGAAAGGAAGGAGAAGTACTATCTGTATCTTGGCCTAGATATTCCATCTCATCTCCTTTGTATTATTTTAGACCATCCACCTTGCCTGGGATTCACTCCTTCAAAACCCATATTTTATAATACTTTAAGTTTTTTTTTAAGATATTTTCCATACAACAACCCTGAAAAGTAGATAGTATAACTATCATTAGCTCCATATATAGATGAAGAAAGCTGGTATTTGTCCAAGGTCACACCAATAGTTAATGTTGGATCTAGGATTTAAATCTTCCTATATCACTTCCCTGTGTTGTAAAGTATATAGGTGTCCATAATAAAATAAGTTTTCAAATTACTACCAACTTTTTTTTAACTAGATAAAATTATTAGCCGTTGAATTGATTTCAGGCAAGAAAAGTAATACTTTTGGAAAGGAAGTTAAATCAAGTTTGTTGAACATAGCAGAATCAAAATTTGAAAATGAGAAATTTACAGAGTATTGATGTAGGTCTTTTGGCAACCTATTTGCTTATTTATTTACATGTTTGTTTTCAAATCAGAAATGATTTCTTAAACTAGAAGTCTAGCTACAAAATAAAAGATATAAGAATTAAAAAAAAACTTTTCTGTAATAACAGTAATAAAGTTCAGGATGCATAATTGGAAAACTAATTTCCTTCATCTGCAGAATTGGATTTGGGCATTCCCTGGAAGGGGTTATTGATCTATTGACTTTGAACAGTGGAGTAGTTTGTGATAGACACCCAGGTTCATCCTTATGTTCCTTCAACCCTTCTCTTTCCAGCACTTTTACTTAGGTGAACCAAATGAGGTAATAGTAAGCCTCATGGCCTTGGTAGTGAGACTATACAGACAAAAACACCCAAAGTTTAGGCAAAGAAGAAGAGAAAGAAGGAAGAAGAGGGGGAGGAGGATAAGAAGAAGAAGAGGAGGAGGAGGGGAGGAGGAACAGGAGGAGGAAGAGTAATAGTAGTAGTAGTAGTAGTAGTAGTAGTAGTAGTAGAAGAAGAACAGGAAGAAGAAGAAGAAGAAGAAGAAGAAGAAGAAGAAGAAGAAGAAGAAGAAGAAGAAGAAGAAGAAGAAGAAGAAGAAGTCTAATTCATCTTTTTTTTCCTTTTTGGGTCTATATTTGAGCATTCAAATCAGCCAACAAACATTTTACATGTGCCTACTATGTGCCAGACATTGTACCAAAGTACAAGAGATACAAAGAAATGTATAAGCCCCTGCTTTCATGGACCTTACAGTCTGATGGGAGAACTTTGTAAAAAAAAAATAGAGAGAAAGAAGGTGAAAATGGTCTTAAAGCTGTACTAGAAGATTGAAGGATGCAGGAAGAAAAGAGCAAGGAAAATTGTGTGTGTGTGTGTGTGTGTGTGTGTGTGTGTGTTTAAATATACCTCTATCTATATCTACGTATATCTTGTTTGTTCATCATTGTTTGGATGTTCTCTCCCCTATTAGAATAAGCTCTGAGAGAAGAGATTGTGTTTTGATTTTCTATTTCCAATGCTTAGAACAGTGCCTGGTACATAGTAGGCATTTCACAAATGCTAGTTGAATAACTTAATTTAATGTTTACGAAAACTATGGCCAAGAAGGGTAAAGTGACTTTCCCAAAGTTAAACAGGCAATAAAGCTGGAATTTGAATCCAAGTAGTCTGACTCCAATTTTGTCATTTTTTTTCCCATCACATACCTTGTTTTCAGTTACACAATTGATTGAGAGATGTGGAAAATTCAATATACTATTTTATTTGTTGATTATAAAAACAAACAAGCAAATGTTTGACATATGGAACAATATGTAGCAAGAAAGTCTCCTTTGAAAAGTGTCTCTCGTGCATAAAATAAGGTCACAAACAATTCTTGTTATTTTTATTAGTAGAGAATGTACTATTAAATAGTTTATTGATGATTTCATCAGTTGAAGCATAAAACAGATATTCATGAAAAATGTTCTGTGTTGCTATAAAGGATGTGCTATGCAGAGTCTAAAGGGGAAGAAAAGGAATTTTTCATTTTTGATGTTCCTTGGATTCTCTGAGATCACATTTGGAAGTTCATAACTTCCTGAATCCATGTTGGTCTCAACTGCCTACACATAATTTTATCTATCTATCCTTTTATCTATCTATCTATCTATCTATCTATCTATCTATCTATCTATCTATCTATCTATTTTATCTATCTATCCTTTTATCTATCTATCTATCTATCTATCTATCTATCTATCTATCCATCTATCTAACCATCAATATTCTCCTAATGATGCTTTATAGTCATGAGACAATAAACATTAAAATCTTAGGAGATTAAAAATCACAGGTGACTCAAAAGGCAATGAAAAGACATCTGGAGGGCATAAGGTGGTTGTTTTATAATTCTACAGTTTATTTGTCAATAAAGAGTAGAATAAAGGACATTAACAAGTATCCATCTGAACAAAAATGGGAGTGGATGAGTACTGCAGACAGAATGGGAAAGAAAAAAACAAATGAGCAACTTAAGTATTTAAGTGATGTCAGCAAAATATTAAAACACCCATAGGAAGATGCCCAGTGTGTTGGCTAGATCCACTATGGAGAATTTATGGAAAGAAATAGGAAATAATTGCATTGGATTAGGAGTTATGAATGGCTTACAATCTGCACCAGTGAAGGGACTATCCCTATGAATGAAACAGACCTAGTAAAGTAACCATTGAATTACATTATACAATTGAATGTTGAATTACATTGAATTATTTAATTATATTGATATTGAATTATGATATAATATGTATTATATGTAACACAATATTGAATTATATTACAAGTATCATTCCTTCTGGTTCATATTCTCTTTCGGTGATCCTTGATATTTCTGTTCTTTCCCATCCCCCCCCACTGCCACCCCTTTTTATTTGACTTTTGAAGCCTTGGAGTGGGGGAGCGATAAAAGAATCATTTTTTTTCTGAGTTCTGAGTTTCTTATTTCCAATAACATTAAGTTTTTGTAATATGGAGCCAACTTCCCATCTCAAAACAAGCATGACAAAATGTGACTTTAGCTTCTCATAATTTCTTTATGAGTACAGAGTAAATATATTCAAAGAAACTGTATTTAATGGGTATGGGGGATATATTAAAGGTATCTTTAAATGTTATTCCTTTGCCTCAGTGTTGTAGAATTATATTGTCTCAATTTTTCTATTTACAACATCAAGCCACACCTTGGAAAGGAATGAAGGAATTCATGAAGGCTTGAGTAGCATTTCTAATGATATAAAATATATTAGTTTGAGTTCTTTTTTATTTGACTTTTGAAGCTTTATTTTTAGAATTTCTTAAAGAATAATTCTGAGTTCTATTTGGAGTCCAATACCAGGATAGTTGTTGTTTTGTTTTCAATTTCATAGAACTTTAATAAAATTTTGGATTCTATTGAGTTTGTTCTTCTAATGCTGTATCTTTACACAAAACAGTCCAATCTTTTCTCCAAAATGTAGATAGTGGATAGAATGCTGGGACTTGAGCTCAAAAGTAGCCTCAGACACTTACTTCCTGTGTGACCTTGGACAAATCATTTAATCTCTATTTGCCTCAGCTTCCTCCTCTATAAAAGGAAGATAATAATAACACCTATGACCCAGGGTTGCTGTAAGGATCAGGTGAGATGGTACAGTTATCATTATTATTATTATTACTATTCCTCAGCAATTAAGTGACAGAGTGGAGAGAATGCCGGACTTGCAGCCAAGAGGACCTGAGTTCAAGACTTTCCTCAGACACTAGTGGCTTGATCCTGAGAAAATCACTTACTTCTGTCTGATTTTTCTCATCTATTAAAAGAGGATAATAACACCTAACTCCCAGGGCTGCAGTGAAGATAAAATGAGATAGTATTTGTAAAGTGTTTTGCAAACCTTAATGCACTCTATGAATGCTAGGTTTATTGTTATTATTATACAACAATATAGAATAATATTTTTATTATAATGTTCTGATTTTATGATAATCTGGCTCAAAATCACCTAATTTCCCTACCTCCTCAGGACAATAAGGAAAATAAGATCGACTGAGGAAACTAAGGAAAATAAGATCGACAAAGGAATGACTGATTTAATTCAATTTGATAAACATTTGTTGTGTACTGACATCCTGCTAGGTCCTAGGAAATCAAAGGCCAAAAAAGGGAAGTCAATAATTGTCATCAGACAGTTTACATTCTACTGGAAAACTACAATTTGTACGCAGATAAATTAATACAAACCAATTTACAGAATAGAATTCCAGATATTTAGTGAATTTGAGAGAAGAAAAAATAGGGAAATGATGGCATTTTCTGTTTTACATTGAAACAAAAAATATTGTCAAGAACAACTTTTCTCAGAATTCCCTGTCAATTTGAAATTCTTTCCTGACTTGGGGAAAGGCGGTATACTGCTTAAATTAGAGTTAATCTACAGTAATTCGTATTTGGGGTTGGGGTGGGGGAATTTTAAAAAAGAAAGTTTCATTTAAAAATAAACTTCTGGTACTAAATTCTTAGTGAAGTTTTGGAATATTTTGTTTGGTCACTAGTTCAAGATGATTTCTTTTTAATTGAATTACAGATTTTCTGGAGCTAGAGGAGATATGAGAACACTCACTTTCAAGACATGGTAATTGAACTACAAAGAAGTGAAGGTAACAGGCTTGATTAGTGGCAGAGCTGGTAGTGGAATTCAAATTTATTGTCTATTTCAGCTCAATGCTTTTTTTTTTTTCATATTGCTTCTCAGTTTTCCCATCTTTAATGAAACTTAGAACTGGAAGGTCAAAGAAAGTTCACTAGTTACTCCTTGGACATATTGAAAAATTTTTCTGAGGTCATAATGTTATTCATAGGGCTCTGAATATCTCAACTGGCACCAGTTCAATTGATAATGGTGACCAATAAGATGGGAGACAATAGTTTTAAATTTGTACTGGAAACTACATTGGCAAAGCCCCAGAGTAGAATTCTCTTATCCTCAAGAATTTGCCCAGAATTACCCCCAGGAAGTTCCATAATATTTTTGGATTTTTTTTAAAGATAAAAATAGACAAGTATGTGTTAGTTGTTCTGAAGGAAAGGGAATAACAGATAATTTTCTAGAGTTCCTTTCTCTCTAACTATATGAGTAAGGATGAATTCTGAATGGTAAGCTTCTGGTATGTTAGTTTCAATATTCTCTTAGAATCCTTCTACAAACTCACTACTTCAATTTAAAATAAAATATAATTAAGGTGACAGTAGTATTTATGTGGCATTTCATTATTAAACAGGCAATAATCTGACCTTGCTTAGTTTTCTATCCCTCCTCCCTCTGCTGCCTACCTTTTTTTCTTTCCTGATCTTTAATTTTGTTTAATTTAGTTAGATTTTATGACCACTTTTCCAGTTTCTACATTTTTCATTAGGGGGTAAAGAAAAGAGGAAAAGGGGCGGCTAGGTGGCGCAGTGAATAGAGCGCCGGCCCTGGAATCAAAAGGACCTGAGTTCGGAGCTGGCCTCCAACACCTAATCCGCACAAACAAAAACCTAGCCCTGTAACCTTGGGCAAGTTACTTAACCCCAATTGCCCTAAAGGGGCGGCTAGGTGGCGCAGTGAGTAAGAGCGCCGGCCTCGCAGTTTGGATGACCCGAGATCAGATCCGGCCTCAGAAAATGAGCACCCACACATAAATCAAATGACTAGCTGTGTAACCTTGAGCAAGTTACTTAACCCCAATTGCTTTAAGAAAAAAAAAAACAAAAAAGAAAAGAGGAAAAAAATGCATTTGTTAAATCACTTTTTTTTCCTCTAAACTCTCTGATAGTAAGAAATATCAGTATGAATGTTTTAATGTATCCCTGTTTAAAAAAAATAAAAAGTTCACATTAAAGCCTTCTAAAATGTGTTTTAATCACAGTTATAATATGCTGATGTAGTGTAGGAAATGCTAGTGTAAGGATTTCTAATATGCATGGTGGCCAATTTGAAATTATCATCTTGGTGATGAGATTCTTTCTTCCTTTCATTGAGGGGTACATTTTCATTTAAATGAACCCACAGACTCGGCTGATTTTAATTTGTGACCTAAAGGTCAATAGATATTGGGTCTTATGACCCTACATGTAAATCTTCAAGGAACATTTGTATAATGAGAAATGATAACTAGTTATACTTAAGTATAATGATTTTCTTCTTGGTTATTTAGAACTACTGTTGTATTAGTCTCAGTTTTATAGCCTTAATATGTCCAGCAGTTGGGACATATCACTGCTAGACCAAGTTATGAAGATGATCTCTGGAATTACTATGAAAATAAATAATGCATATATTTGAATGAAATGTCACCTTTACACATTCACTTTTTTAAAATAACTGCAATACTGTTGAGTTACTAATAAATCTGTCCTCAATATAAACTTGAGGACTTTTCCTAGAATTACTCTTTAAAGATCTATTTAATATACACGTTTTCTTATTTCCAATGATGAGAGAGAGAGAGAGAGAGAGAGAGAGAGAGAGAGAGAGAGAGAGAGAGAGAGATTACCACAATGTTTAAATGCTTGCTTTCCAAGGTGAAATAAGTCATTGCAGTATATTTGTATCCTCAACACTTATTATCACCTCCTTTACATATGGAAAAACATTTGATTATAGATCACAATCTACCACTACCCAAATTAATAAGCACAAATTCTACAAATTCTAATGTCTCTCAGTTAATATTAGGAATATAAAGGTACATTAAATTTTTCTCTTAAGGGACCAGGAACACCTTTAATACAGGTTTAGATTTGGGGAACTAGTCCAAGAACCCTAATTTTACAGATGAGAAAACTAAGTACAGAGAAATTGTGACTTGCCCAGAGAAGTTAAATGATGCAAGTAGTAGGTCAATTAGTTGCATTCATAATGGTTTGGACTAGAACACTAGAACAAATTCTGATAGGTAGAAGGGTTTTCTTTTTTTTTTTAAAGCTATTTGAAGCATCATGGAAAGCAGTTTGGAATTATGCTAAGAAATGGCTAACTGAAGACATTCTGTATAAACAAATTAAAGTACTCAGGATAAAAAGGTAAGCAATTGAATAAGAAAAATATTTGTTGTCTGTTTTCTTTGATAAATTTGTTATACAAGACATATAATAATATCAATAAATTACCAAAACATAAGTAGTCAAAGAATAAGAACAGAGGATTCTCAAAACAATTGAAAACTACTAAAAACCACATGAAAGAAAGCTCCAAATCATTAATAATAAGAAAAACTAAAATCCAAACAACTCTAAGGTTTTGTGCTGCAAGCTGCCAAAGGTGATAAAAGACCAGAATGTCTCAGGGAGTGGGGTTGTTGTTGTTTGTCCTTTGTTTTCAAAGAGGACCATGACATCTGGAAGATGATGCCATGACTTTCAAGTGAATTGGATTTCAGTGAGGGAGGGCTGTGCAAAGTCATCAGCCTCACTTTCTCCTCTAGAACCATCTGGGTCCTGTGGTGAGATGTAGATCAGAATGACTGGAGATGGCCCTGGATGCAGTAGGAGATCTTGACCTTTTTAAGCTAATATCTTTCCAAATTCTCGCCTTGATAGTGTTGGAAGTGTTGAATGAAGAGAAAGAGTAATGCATTATTGATTAAAATGTGAATTAATAATACCATTTGTGATTATGGGAATCTAGTGTTTAAAATGTTTTTATTACCCTCTGACCCAGACATTTCAAAACTAAGACTATTTTCCAAGGAAAAATTGATAAAAAAGAAAAGCCCCATATACATCAAAATATTCATAGCAGTGATTTTTGTAATAACAAAGACTGGGAAAAATTATATCCATAGACCGTGGAATGACTAAACAAATTGTGGTACATGAATGTAAGGGGATATTATAATATTATAGGAAATGACAGAGATAAAGATGGAAAGGTTCTCACGAAATATTGCAAATTTTTGCAAGCAAAGCCAGAAAATAATATATATGATCATTACAGAAATGGAAATGGGAAAAACAAATAGAAAAGCAAATCAAAAGTAAATCTTTCAAAATTATAAAGGTCATGGCTTTATGAGAAATTCATAAGTGTACATTATACCTATTTTCAGACTTTTTTGATGTGTTGATTAGTTGATTTTTCCTTTTTGTTGGATTGGCTTTTTAAAAAATACTATTTATTACATGGAATGACCCTCTGAGAAGAAAAGGAGGAAGAACACTGGGATGGGTAATCACTATGACATTGTGAAAGTAAGAAAAGTCATTTTAAAAATCAGTAAAAGTATGGGAATGGTTACTATTGCTAATGCTGATTTTAAACCAGGTAGAATTCAACTCTTCTATCCCTGAACTAGTTCTTTCTACTTTTATGACTTAAGCCTTATCATCAAATTGTGTCACATATTTTTGCTTTAAAGAAATTGTACTAAAAAGTATAGAGGAATCAATCCTTTGCTGTTCTCATTAGGACATAGTGCACACAGAAAGCCTGAAACACCAGTTGTGGGTTCTTAAATAATTCTATTGCTTGTCCTTCAAATCCCAAACTCTTTTCTGGTCTGTAACCTGAGCTTTAAAAATCATTTTTCTTTTTTTTGAGGGGGGAAGGAAGTCAAGGCAATTGGGGTCAAGGGACGTGCCCAAGGTTATGCAGCTAGTTAAATGTCAAGTGTCTGAGTTCAGATTTGAACTTCTTCGGTACTCCTGACTTCAGGGCCAGTGCTCTATTCACAATGACACCTAGCTGCTCCAAGGTAGTCAGACTTTTCTCCTGATTAAATATGTAAGAAGTCAGTATCAAAATTTAGAATTGCTACAGTAGAATTTTGCATCAGTTTTATTTGTAATATTGTAATGCTTTGTATAGAGAAATTGTTCTGAAATATGTAAAGCAATAGTATTTATAAAAGTCCTTTGATAGTTAAATGAATAAATTTTACTATTTGAACTTATGAACAAACAAAATTTTCTTTTAATGAGCTTAAAACCACAAAGTAGAATGCATTTTATGGGAAAAAACAAAACAAAACACAAAAAACAACAATGTCAGAAAATCAGAGAATGTCAAAAGAAGGATTGCTCTTTCATGATGTGGTTTATAATACACAGCATAATGCCTTTATCTATTTAATTTGCTGAAAGTATTTTACCATGAGATTCCTGGATTAATGACAAAATTATATAATTATAAAGGATTTTTTATGATGATTTCAAGAGACACCTGACTATAAATAGTAAAGAGTTTAGAAACGTAATAAAGAGAAGAAAAAAGCAGATGAATAAAAGAAGACTAACTATTGAAGGCTCAGTCCTGGGATCACGTACAGGCGGTCCATATGGATCCTTGAGGAAGCCTTGGTTCCTGATATCCATTATAACAGGAATCTAGACACTCATCATATCAGAGAACATACAGTTATTTTCTGTTTCCTGATTTCTTACTGGGTGGGGCCAAAAAGAGAATTTTGTTTGGCTAATGAGCCTCAACTGGGGATTCATTTAAACAAACAAATATAATGATCCCAATGGTGAAACTTACCATAGAGAATAAAATTCACTTTCCAAGTTCAGGGAGGCTAGTCATGGGTGCCCTTCCCCTACCACTGGTCGGGTCCATGAGCACATGGACTCGTAGGTAAGTATGTGTCTCTGCTGGGGATGCTTCCTGATTGTGCTTTTTTCATTGGTACAGGGCCTTAAGAGACTTCAAAAAGTGGAAGGATGGATCAGAATTGGAATGCATACCAGAGTTTGTTGATTACTTATCCCTGAAAACCAGCTTATCTTCTTATCCTAGCCTAGCAGTTGATCAGTCTGGTAGCCAAAATGCCTTGGTCTCCTACTGCAAAGAAGAAACTTGTGCAGTTTCTATGCAACATTTGTAAGTGAACTTGTAGCAAACTATGTGCAGCAATCTTTTTAAAGTCTGAGACAACTCTTTTCAGACATTGAGGAGGTTGAAGGGAGAATGTGCCAGGGTCACAGGGGATATTTTTATACTTTGCCTCTTGCTGTATCTTTTTAGCAAATATGCACTTGTTAAAGCTAATTGTTTTATAATCACTGGCAATTGATACAGATGGGGACAGGGCAGAGCAGAATGTGGACTCAAGATGACAATATTAGGAAAGATTTAGCAACATTTCAGGGTACCCCTTGACCCTTGGTAGGGAGTATATGTAGCTGTACTCTGCATACCAGATTTGCTAATGCACAAATATGTTGGTAGGGCCATTTGGTGAATTGATAAGCATTTATTTATTAAGTGCCTACTATGTGGTAGGCATTGTGTTGAGCACCGGGAAAAACAAAGAAAGTAAAAAAAAAACAGTCCCTGTTCTTATGGACAACATGCAAAGAGGTATATGTAAATAATATATAAAGAATAAATTGGAGATAGTCACAGAGGAAAGGGACTAGGATAAAGGAAGACTAGGAAAGTGTTCTTGTTGAAAGCAAGACTTTACCTGAGACTTGAAGGAATCCAAAGAAGTCAAGAGATGGAGATAAGGAAGGAGAGAGTTCCAGATTTTGGGGACACATCATGAAAAAGACTGGAGTAGGAAGATTAAGTATTGTGTGCAAAAAGAAGCAAGGAAGCCAATGTCATTGGATTGTAGAGTATGTGGGGAGTAAGGTATGAAAAAAAATGGAAATTTTTAAAAACTCAAATAGAATTTTAACTTTGACCTTAGATATAATAGGGAGCCCTGGGGCTTATTGAATACAAGGGAAACATGGTTAGACCTGAGATTTAAGGTCAATTTGATAGGTGAGTGGAAGACAGACAAAAGTGTAGAGAGACTTGATAAGTTTTCCTACACACGAAAAGACACAACATAGCAAAACATAATTCTTCACAAGGAAATGTATGCAGTTGATTAAAATGGAGATTTAATTTGTCCTACCAATAAAGCTCATTTTCTTTAGTTGGATGTATATTCAAAGCACAATGAGGACATGACCAAGTCACATTCACATCAAACTATATTTGTGTAGCATTCTGTCATTCAATCTGTTCATTCATTCATTTAATTAACAGATATTTCTTGATCTTATTTTCAAAGTCCTCTGCTAAATAGTTGGAGAAGAGGTAGGAAGAGACAAAAGATTTAAAATGTTTAGGTTGCTTATCTCATGGAGCTTATAGGCTGGTAAGGTGATGAGACCTAAATGTAGGTAACTATAACAGACAGTATTACATGATAAGTGCTTTGGGAAAGGTATGAAACCAAGTTCTGTGAGAGGTCTGAAAGGAAAATGTCATTGCTGGAGGCAAGAAAAGCTGTCAGATAAAAGTAGCTTGCTAAGCTTAGGTGTTTCAAAATCACATTTTATAAAGTACTCAAGGTGGAGTCAATTTTTAGAACAAGGTCATGTCAGACCAAAAAGAAAAAAAAAAGAATGCTTATTTTCAATTTTTGATTGTTTAAGTTCATAATATGGCAAATTGTGTGCATCAACTATATTTTTAGCTAATGATTCTCAGACATTTTCATCTCATGTAGTCCCTAAGGGCTTCTAGTGTCCAAATCTTTCCTTAACGATTTCATAAAACTTTATTGTACCTTACAGGTGATGCATAATAAGTAAAATAACAGGTATTTTAGAACCAGAAGGGACTTTAGAAATTGACTACTTCAAATTATGCATTTTACAGATAAGGAAACCAAGACACAGAGAGGTTAAGCGATTTGCCAAAGGTGTTGCCAAGCAAAAAGTTCCAGAATTCAATTAGTCACAACTGTAGGCAGGACATTTTGCACAGCATTTTGTATCTTTTTGCATGTGTATGTATGTATGTATGTTTGAATGCATGTGTATGCATGATCCTATCAGTTTGCATTCATTTTAATCTATAGGCAACTATAGCATAATTAATTTAAAATATATTACCTACTCATTCAATCATGTCCGACTCTACTTGACACCATAGACTATATTGTGGCAGACATTTCTGTCCTTCATTATCTCCCAAAGTGTGTCTAAATACATGTTCATTGTTTCCTTGACACTCTGTCCATCTCATCCTCATCCTCTTTCTGTCCCCTTTATCCTTTTGTCTTCAATTTTTTCCCAGATTCAGGGTGTTTTCCAATGAGTACCATTTTCTCATTATGTTGCCAAATATTTAAGCTTCAGCTTCAGCATTTGACCTTTCAGTGAACACTCTGAATTAATTTTTTCAAGTATTGACTGATTAGATCTCCTTGCTATCCAAGGGATGCTGAGAAGACTTTTCCAGCCCGGCAATTCAAAGCATCAGTTTTGCAGCATTCAGATTTCCTTATAAATCCAACTTGTAGTCATACCTTGCTCCTGGAGAAATCATAGATCTGAATATAGTGATCTTTGTTAACAAGGTGATGTCTCTTCTCTTTAGTATGCTATCCAGACTTGCCATGGTTCTTCTGAAGAGCAAGTATCTTTTAATTTCATAACTACAGTCAGCATCTACAGTGGTCTTTGAACTCAAGAATATAAAATCTGTCACTACTTCCATTTCTTCTCTTTCTATTTGCCAGGAAGTGATGGAACCAATTGCCAAAATCTTAGGAGTTGGGGTGTGTGTGTGTGTGTGTGTGTGTGTGTGTGTGTGTGTGTGTTTGTGTTTATTAAGCCTCAAACCAGCTTTTACACTCTCTTATTTTACTTATCAAAAAGTTTTTTTTTTCAATTTTCTTAATCTTCTGCCATCAGAGTGGAAGTATCTGCATACCTGACATTGTTGATATTTATTCTGGCAACCTTAATTCTGGCTTTTGATTCATCCAGCTGGGATTTCACATGATATACTCTGAAAATAAGTTAAATAAATAAGGTGACAATATACAGCTTTCTTATATTCCTTTTCCAACCTTAAACTAATCAGTTGTTCCATGTTCAGTCTTTACAGGTGCTTCTTGAAGACTCCTAAGGAGATAAGTAAGATTGTTTGATATTTCCAAATCTTTGAGAACTTGCCCCAGTTTGTTGTGAGCCACACAGTTGAAGGCTTTAGTCCAAGATTGGAGAATCTGAGATCTTGAGGCCACATGTGGTCCTCTAAGCCATAGGTTCCCCACCCCTGGTATCATGAATGAAGCATAAATAGATATTTCTTTTGTAATTCCCTTGCTTTTTTCATAATCCATTTAATGTCGGCATTATTATCTCTAGTTCCTCAGTCTCTTCAAAAACCAGTCTGCTCTTCTGGGAATTCTTAGTTCACATATTTCTGAAGGCTATCTTAGAGAATCTTGAGCATAATCTTGCTGGCATGTGAAATGAGCACAATTGTCAGGTAATTTGAACATTCTTTGACCTTGTCCTTCTTTAGGATTGGGACATAAACTGATCTTTTCCAATCAAGTAATCACTGCTGAGATGTTCAAATTTGATATCATATTGGGGTACAACACTTTAATAGCATCAGCTTTTATGTTTGTTTTTAAATATCTCAGCTGGAATTCCATAATCAACACTGTTTTGTTGTTAGCAATATTTCCTAAAGCCTCGTGCTTTCACTATCCAGGGACATGGTGCAGTATAATATGGGGTGGTTCATAGGGGTTAGATGATGATCCAGGGGCACTTGGGTGTGTAGGGCCTTACCAGGTGTGAGAATGTTCATCATAGAGCAGAAGGTGCCACTCCTGTTCCCAGAAAAGTTTGGAGAAAAGTCAAGCTTTAGATGGAGGCACATGGTTAAATGGTCACATGGGTGATTCTGTTTCTCCTTTCTTCTTCTTTCCAAAGAGTGAATATTAGGCTGGAAACAGCATGTATATGTGTGTGTGTGTGTGTGTGTGTGTATACACATATATAAATATATATGTATATATATATTTAGATAGATAGATATACATATACATAAACATAGATGATAGAAAGAAAGAAAGAAAGAAAGGAAGGAAGGAAGGAAGGAAGGAAGGAAGGAAGGAAGGAAGGAAGGAAGAAAGGAAGGAAGGAAGGGAGAGAGAAAGAAAGAATCCTGTATTCCTGGTATAAATTCAACTTGGTCATAATTATACTCTTTTTGAATTTAATGCATTTGAACACTATGTTTTCTCTATTTATCTCATGTGCCACTATAAGGTGAAATTATGAGGTCCCTACCCCTTTTCATCCTTTTCTTCCCAGTATAGCCTTTTATCCATTTCATTCCCTTTGCCTCAGACTATCAAAACAAAATAAAATAATCATCAGGACCTATGTCTGTCTTATTTAGCTTTCTCCATAACACTTGAAAACACTGGGACTCTGGAAGAACGCTTGTTTTTTTCTTCCCTTAATAGCATGTAAATAATTTATTCGAAGATTTTCCTTTAAAATAGATGACATATATGTATCTTTCTGTGAGCCTCTTGCCTTCTCTGCTTCCTTTCCAAAGTATCTACTCATGTCTAATTTTTTTTTCATCAAGGTTGAAAATCCTTTCTCTATTTTAATTTTTTCCCTCTATAGTATAATGCTCCATTTTGCTAAATTGATTATTCTTGGTTAATACTTACCTCCCAGGGTTTTTGTGAGGAACAAATAAGAAAATAATCATTAAAGTGCTTAATACAGTGCCTGGCTCAAAGTAAACACTATATAAATATTATATTATATAAATATCATCATAGTTATCAGCGTTTAGCAGAAGCCTTTATATTTTACCTTTTAGAATGTCATATTTCAAGCTCCCCCCCCCCCACCGGTTATGCAGCAATTGTCAAATATCTTGCTATCCTAACATGGCCCCTTGCTACTTTAACTCTTCTTTTCTAGGTCCAAGTAGGATTTTTTTTTTCTTTGACCTGGAAACTCTGAATTGGGGCTGATACTCCCATGGATCTTCAGATTAGCAGATTTCAGGGTAGAAATTTTTTTTAAAAAAGTGATTGGTGTATTCATCTATATTGTTTTCTCTTGCCCCCATCATGATTTTCAGATTATTTAGTGATTCTTATATTATCTCTCCTTGTCTTGTTTTCTAATTCCATTGTTTTAAATAATATATCTTACTTTCTCATCTGTTTTCCCAAATTTAGAAAAATATATTCTTTTTCATGGTTATTTTTCATTTGACATCTTCTGATTTTCAAGGAATTCTCTTCTTAAGTTAGGTTTACTACCATATGTTCTAGAGTGTTAATTCTCTTAGCCATTTTTCCTTCTAAGCTATTTCATTGAATAGCTAGTTTCATATTTGCCCCAAAATATTCTTGTAGTCCTGGTAGTCAGGGTAATCTTTCTCTTTTTCTCTTGGGTTCTTGTGCATTTGTTTTCTTCTTTTGGATTGATATCTTGAGCTTGTCCCAGTACATGCAATTTCTTCATTTTATCCATCATTTTTATCTGTCTCCTTATATCTCCAGTCTTGATTTATGGACTGTTCTATTTCCATTCCCATAAATGTTTGTGGGAAGCCCTGCTTATTTATGAATACAAAAGCTATTTGAGGGCCCCACCTTCTATAATAATTTTCTGGCCTTCTCATCTGCTATGGTTTGGGCCCAAGACATAGGGTGCTGCTTTGGGCATTGGCTGCTTGTATCTTAGTCTGTTCTTGTCTCCTGTCATAGATGGGGTCCCTGGGTTACCCTATTCTCTGGTCTTACTGATGAGGGAAGGGTAATAGTGATGAAAGAAGGGTAATAGGTTCTACCAGGGACCCTGACCACTATTATTGACCAGAAACCCTGCAATTCAGTCTGGAAATAATTCACCAGGCTCAAGAAAACTTGGAAGCTGAAATTGTAAAAGTTTATTGTTATGCTGTACACCGCAAGCGGGCAAGGGTTCTTATGGAACCTGAGACCTTACAGAAATCACAGGTATAGTTTTAAGGAGGCAAGACAGTAAATCAGGTGTCAATTATGCTAACTATGTGAGTAAGGGTGGGATTAGGGAGGAGTTAAGGAGTGGTCAGTGCTTAAAGGAACATGCACTTTTAATATCAACTGCACAGGTGTATTGCCCATAATTTACTGGGAAATAGCCCAAGGTAGGGCTACCTGGAGGTCTGGTTTTAGGCCTGACAAGTCACTAAAGTCAACTCTCGGTCACGGCCACTGAGGAGTGCCCAGTCTGCCACTCATCAATGTCAAGCTTGACAAGATGGATGTTGGGAACCAAGGCTAACTGAGACTCAGTATGGGTATAATTGGCAAAGGAGTTAACCTGTAGATAGGGTACTGAAGGATTCATGGTGCAGCTGGCCACTCTACTAAGGGAGATAACATTTGCCTAAGCTAAAATGTTTATAGATAGTTTAGTGAAGGATTCATAGGTAGCTTGTTATTGTTTCAAGCAGAGATAAACAGTTCATGAGTTTTTTTTTTTTTTAAGCAATTTGGGTTAAGTAACTTGCTCAAGGTTACACTGCTAGTCATAATTTATGTGTGGGTGCTCATTTTCTGAGGCTGGTTTCAATCTCGAGTCATCCCATCTCCAAGGCCAGCACTCTTACTCACTGCATCACCAAGCCTCCCCTAGTTCATGAGTTGTTGCTGGGCAGAGTGCTGGCAGGGGGAAGGGGCAGTGTTAATGCTTTGAGACTGGGGAGGGGGAAGTGTGATTTTACAGACTGGTTTTACAAATTGATTTTACAGACATAGATCCCAAAGCACCCCGTTTACAAACTGATGTTACAGATTGATATTACAGACTGATGTTACAAACATAGATTGATGTTACCAAAAAAAAAATATCTATCTATCTATCTATCTATCTATCTATCTATCTATATATATATATATATATATATACCAAGCACCCCATCATTACTTCCTGCCCTATGTGAGACCCCTGAATGGCCTTGTGTTGTGCTCATGTCTGGCCCTACCCACTACAGGAGATGAGGATGGGACCCCTGATTTGCCTAAATTGGCCACTGCACTGGCCCCCTTTCCTACTGTGGGGCTGGATCGTTTTGTACTTTTTATGCAGTCCTGGAATGGAGGGAGTTTATAACTTTTTCCCTTTGTTTTTCTTTATTATTTCTCCTTCTAGTTCAGTTTTAGGACTTGACTGTAAGTCAATCATCCAATAAACATTTATTAAGTGCCTATTATATGTCAGACACTATGCTAAGTGTACAAATAGAAATAAAAACAAAGATAGAATCTGCCTTCAAGGAGCAAGATAATACACAAAAGGAAGCTGGAAAGTGGGAGGGGAAAAAAAAGCTATGAAGAGAGGTGTCTGGTGTGTATGTGGGGTAGAGTGGAGAGTTCCAGAGAAGTCCAAAAGCAGAGTAGCTGGTGGGAAATGAGGGAAAAACCTGCTGACCTCTGTAAATAGAGACCCTGGAGCCCATGGCCTTGTTCTCTAGTCATAGGGTTCAATTAGACAGGCCCAGGATACTTGAGTATTAAGGGGATTCAATTTTGCAACATAATGAGATTACCCAATGCTGAGTTTCTTGGGAAAGGAAGGTGGGATGGTGAGTTCCCAAGAAGTTCAAATGTAGCATCACCTCCTTGGGGTATTCTAGGGGATATGAGCTACTCCAGGTCCTTAATGACACCATCTCTGCCATCCAATTCTCTACAATATTCACTCACATAATTTCCCTCGTCCTCCTGTATTTAAAAAGAAAATCAATAAAAGAAATATTTTCCCCAAATAATCCCCAGCTCCACCTAGTACAGATATGCAGGATATCTTTTTAAATGTTGTTTTCTCTGCTTTTGTAATAGTAACTATGACTACCAGCAGAGACTCCTTGGAGGCTTTAAGACCATCAATCAATTTCACAGCTGGAGGCAGAGATAAAACTTCAGCAATTCCTCATTTGAAGAACTTCCCTAACATTTATACATACATATATATATATATATATATATATACATATATATATATACATATATATATATACATATATATATATATACATATATATATATACATATATATATATATATATATATATATGTAAAATTTGGTTATTATATTTATTATATTAGGGAATATATTTCGTCTCTCTAAAGCCAAAGATATTTTGGCAACATTAGTACAGACAGAGGATTTAATGAAAGAATCATAATTACCATCTTACCACTAACAGAGGAAAATAAAACTGAGGCAACACTCATTTCTCTTCTGTCTTCTCCCTGCTTTCTGCTCTCATTGTCTTTCTATTTGTTTCTGGCTGGGATCTCAAGTCTTGAGTCTAGTGGTGCCATAGCAATGGAGTGAACTGGGGTTGCATTAGCTTCCTCTGGATGAAAGTTTTGAGAGTAAAGTCTCAAAAGAGAATGCTAAACTTTGATAGTTTTTCATCTCATGTGAATTATTTTCTGTTGCCCTTTGCTTCACACACAGTCACACACACACACACACACACACACACACACACACACACACAAATCAGGACCTGCAAAGGAGGTGGAAGTGTCATTACAAGAGGCTTGTAACCTACATGCTAGAGTCAGCTTCCTTTCCTGAGTAGTCTTTCTTCTCATCAACTACTCTCTCAAATGCTACAACCTACCACATAGTTGGAGATCTTACCAATGTGCTCATTTCTACCTAGAGATGGAAGACCAATTGATGGTTGAGGCCAGTGTTAGCATTTTTGTTATTATTGTTGTTAATTGTACACTGATACTCCCTGATACTCCTAGGTTATTGCTCTGAGTTCTACTTTCCAGAGCCATTCCTCCTGGATCTTTCAGTTTCAAAGTATTTGGTCTTCGGAGCTCTCTCTATATAATAAATTTCAGTAAACATTTGTCTGTAAGACACTATGCTAAACACCAAGATACAAAAGCAAATATGACAAATATCCCCTGCCTTCAAGGAGTTTGCACTCTATTGGAGGTAACAAAACATTCACAGGGAAATCAAGAAGGGCTTCCCATAGGAGGTGTCATTTGAGCTTAATGTTGAAATAAGTTAAAAATGGGAAAAGACATATCACTTGGAATCAAGAGAAGTAGGACTGAATCTAAGACTGCAAAACTTACTGAGAATAAAACTATATGTAGGAAAGTCACTTAAACTGTTAGACTAAGGTTCCAAATCTTTAAAATGAAAATGATAATACTTGTCCTTCCTAACCTCAAATTACTATTGTGAAGACCTCATAATATTTCTTATTCTACATGAGCACATGCAGTCTATATATCCTTACCATCTATTATAATGCAAAGCATATGGTAAGCATTAAATAAATGCTAATTGAATGAATGTAAGGAAATGTTTTACGATAAGCACTGTGCATACAATGACAAATGTGAAATTAATTCTGACTGCAAGAAACACTTATTCTACTGAGAAGATTCCATATCTACACAAGTAATTAAAAGCAAAGTATATGGGACCTCAAGTGTGTAAATCTAGGGTATTTTGTATGATGCTGCTTGAACACATGCATCTGAATTGGTATGAAAGAATGGTAAGACAGGTCTGTGTGTCTTCTCAAGGGCACGGTTGGTGTGTGAACTTTGGAGAAAGATACTTTTCCTACATGAGATGAATGGTTCCAACACTCTCTTGGAATTCTGATTCCAGACATACAGAGAAAAAAAAAGACAGACTTTGGAAGCAGCAGATATGTAGGGGAAATCAATTCTAAAAGATGTCTGTCATTTCTAGCTAGCTGCCTTAGAGATTTTAGGGAATTTCCCCTTGGGATGATAGAAATAAGGTTTCATCTTAGTGCTATCTAAGGAGGTCATTCACTCTTGAATGATTTCCAGTAAATTCTGATCTAAATAACATCTCCCATTTCTAATTGCTTTTTGCATGGATAATTGTGCTTACTTGCTATTGGCTATTTGGGATTGCCTTTTGTATAAAAATATGTATTTGATCAGAAGGTTTGTGATGTAAGCTGTTGGGTAATCCTCTCTGCTGTTAAGAACAATCAAAATAAATGGCAATGGTACCCTTAGACCAGCAGCATTTCAGGAAACAGAAAGATACAATTCTAATCAGATATCCCTCAGAGCCTCAAGGAAACAATCTCCAGTCTTGTAGTATTCTAGCATTTCCTGTCCCTCAACCTGCTCCTCTTACCTCCCCTCCTCCCAGCTATTTTACAGTCTCTCCTCAAATTAGAGGGGGATTGGGCGGGTCATTTCTGTCAATACCTCCTGCTAACCACATTTAGACAACCTATCTCGACTACTAATGTACGTGGGCATGCACACATTATATAAGACAAAGTAATAAAAAGCAATTTCAAGTAAATTACCTCTAATACAAAATGAATTTCAACATACTCAAGATTAGCATTTGTGACTCATTTGATTCAACAGATATTTTGTAGCTGGTACGGTATTAGTATTTTCAAAAGATTTTTTTACATATATATATATACATACGCACATATATGTATATATATATGTGCATGTATATATATGAATTTAGGATGAAATTGGAAGAAAAATGTCAGAAACCACCCACTAATCAGAATTCTTCTCATTTCTATACAACCATTCCCTTGATTTCTTTTTTCTGGTAATGGGATCCAGACCCATGATTTCATCTATGTGAGTAACACTCTATATAGAACTATCTTCAATAAGTAAAAAACATCAACTACTATGTAATTTCTAGTTTAAGAGGTTTGCTGGGGTATCCATAAACATTTAAGTAGCATGTTACAAGATCACTTAGCTAGTATATGTCAGGTACAACACTTGAACCCAGATCTTCCTTTGCACATGTGGACTGAACATTTTTCAAATGCATTTCTTCCTCACTGCCGTTATGTAAAATTCCTTGTTTTCTTCAAAACACTGTTCAGGTGCCATTTAATGACTTAGGCCACAAGGCCTTTCATGATCCCTCTGGTTATTAGCACCCTCTCCTTGAAATTACATTGTATTAGTATGCCTATAATTTTACTTAATTATATATATAATGAACTTCCTCAGTTTAAAATGTCTATGGGAAGAGACTTTTTTTTTTTTTTTGCCTAGCTCAGTATCTTTCCTTCTTTTGAGAAATACTCACTGAATGGCTGCTGTGTGCTTATGTTCTTGTCACTGCAGTGAACAGAAATTCACAACTTGCACTTAAAAAAGAAACAAGCCCCCCCAATTAAAACAAAAAATAGACAAAATCCCAATACTATACAGTGGCTAGCACAGATTAATTACTTATGTAAGGTATGGTGGGGGGGAGAAGGGAATAAGCATATATTTATTAAGCATCTACAATATGACAGGGACTGTGCGAAATTACAAATATTATCTCACTTGGTCTTCACAACAACTTTGTGAAGTAGGTGCTAATTATCTATCTATCTATCTATCTATCTATCTATCTATCTATCTATCTATCTATCTAACTACCTATCTGTCTGTCTGTCTGTTTCTCTGTCTATCTATGCTTGCTGAGTGACAGACAAGGAACAGAATGAAGTATCTTCTCATCTCTCTTCTTTGAGAACAAGCTTATTCTTTGAGAACAAACTAATTAACTCTTTTATTCCCATTAATCCTTCATTTTTCGTGACATTTTTATCAGCTTCTAGATAATCTCACTTGTCTCCTTACCTTCTTTCACAGTGCCTTTCATTGTGCACAGATGATAGTATGCACAGTATTATGTATGCACCTTATCAGCTGATCTCAGAGAATGGTGGGAGATTTCTAGACAGCACTTCAAACAAGTGCTTTTACAAAAGAACTTAGATCTTTATCACCAGCAAAAACTCAATAGCATGTTTTGGACCAGGCAGGTAGGCTGTTTATGCTGTTTAGTTCTCAACATTCTTCTCCCAGCTGCCTCCTCCCTCTATCCCTCATTCTTATCTAAGCAGTATATTAGTGCAATGAAGGTCATTGGCACTACTCTTAGAAATAAAGGGAGTTAAGTGAAAAACGTAACCCTTAAATTCAGGGCCTGGCATTTTGACTTAAAAAAACAAACAAACAAACAAACAACTCATTACTAATAGGTCCCACATACAACCTTTGTGGTGCCTTACGAAGATAGCTTACCGTTTGTTGGACTAAAGTTCAGTGTTGCAAATATATATTGAAAGCGGTGGCAATATGTGTTGTATCCATGTGATTTACAGAGGTCTTGCCAAGGGAGCTCTTTTTAATTAGTAAAGGTTGAAAATCAGATAAGATTTTAATAGGGAGCAGTTTTCTTTGCTCCCTCTGCCCCAAACTGTTGACAGAGAGAATCATGATTCTCCTTTTATTTTAAATTTTAAAGCAACATTCCATGGAAGCATAGGAAGCAAAACAAATGGTGGTAAGGATTCTTTTTAAACTGCTCTTCAATGAATAATTAGTATGGACCTATTTACTATGTGCCCAAAATCAGGCCAGGCACGATGGGATACAAAATAATTACAAGGTAAGGTTTCTACTCACAAGAACTTATATGACCTAACATCACATATAATGAATTGGTTGAAGAAGGGTAGAGAAATGACTATGTATTGCTATTTTAAAAGCCTCCTTCTAAAAGCAATTAGTCTTGTATGAAAGAGGTATATTTGTATTCTAATGAATTCTTGGGATTCAAACTCATTTATCTTTTAACTAAGTAGTGCAAAGAGCACAAGGTTAACTGTTAAGAGACTTGAATTCCAGTGTTGGCTCCACTCCCAACTCAATGTGTTTGGACAAATTACTTAACCTCTCCATCTGTTTTTCCATCAGCAAAATGGGGATAAATATATACGCTCTTCCGACCTCAAAGTGTTATTGTGAAGATCAATAGAATAACTTATTTATATGAAACTGTACTGAAAAGTATAAAAATGCTAAACAAATATACAGTTTTACTTTTCATTTTTAGCAGTATTCTTTGAATGGTTTCACTATAGCAGGCACCCTATTAGTCATGTGAGAAATTCAAAGAGGTGTAATTCATGCTTCTTGTCTTTACAAACATTTCACTCTGGTTGGGAGATAAGATATATAGATATGAGAAGTCAATCAACAATCAAAGAGATGTAATGAGTTAGAGGAGAGTAGGGAGAGCTGGAGAAGAGAGAGGAAGAAAGGAGAGGGGAGAAGATGGGAGAAACAGAGACTCAGAGACATAGAGGACATAGAGGACACAGAGAGAAACTGAAAGGCAGAAAGAAATGAAGATGCACACATGTTTACATACATCAAAATAGAGTCAGAGTGACAAAATGAGAAAAAGAGAAACAGGAAAAGAGCTAGAGGGAAGAGACAGTGAAGAATGAGAGAGAAAAGGAGACAGAATAGACAGTTGCAGAGAGAATGAAAGAGCAAGAGAATTGGGGGGGGGTAGTGGCAGACTGAGACAGAGACAGATTGAGGAAGAAGAGAGAGGGAAAAAAAAAGCAGGTGAGAGCCAATGGTAGAGGGAGAGTGATAGAGACAGAGAAAGAGATATGGCACAGAGGAGAAAACAGAGAAAGGAATATAGAAGAAAAATAGAGCTAGTCAGAGAAAGGCAAAGAAAGAGATAATGATAGACAGACAGAGAAGCAGAAAAAAAACACAGAGACAAAGAGAAAGAGGAGAGACAGACAGACAGACAGAGACAGAGACAGAGAGACAGAGAGAGACAGAGACAGAGAGACAGAGAGACACAGAGAGACAGACCGACAAAGACAGAGGAGAGAGACACACAGAGAGAGAAATGGAGAGAGAGAGAGAAATATTTTTAAAAGATAGGGAAGGTTTTAGAAGAAAAAGTTACTATTGAATGCAAACTGGAACATGAATGTAATTCCTACAGATGAAACTTCAGTGGTGACCTGTTGACCTATTAGTTTTCCAAGGCAGAAGATGTTTTTTGTTTTTGTTTTTCTCATTAAATTGTAGAAATGAAAAGTAAGTCTGTGCTCCTTATAATTCCTTGAAATTTCTCAACTGGTATTCAGCATTTTCCTCACATTTCAATTAATGGCTTCAACCAATCATTTCAGGACTTCAGAGGATAACACTCATTTTACAAAGGAGGAAACCAATGCCTGGCAGCCTCCTTTCCTTCTGTCTCCTCTCCACCTCTCCCCTACTCTCCTCTAAATCATGACCTCTCTTTGGTTGTTGATTGACTTCTCATATCTATATAAATTATTTTCCAACCAGAGTAAAAGGTTGGTAAAGAGGAGAACCACGAATCACACATCTTTGCATTTCTCACAATGACTAATAGGGTGCCTGCTATAGTGAAACCATTCATGACCTGTCTGAAGTCACCTAAGTAATAGGAGTCAGAGGTTATTTCTAGAGAGTCTGACATACTATTAAATAGATCACAGATCTAATGAAGATTCGGTTTGCTGAAGGGAAGGAGTTGTTTTGTTCCTGCTTTGTTTTCAAAATTAATGATTAGTCGTCAGTCATGGGTTTTTAACTACTAATATAAATAATAATGGATTAATTAAAAGTGGCTTCCTATAAATCATGGTGTGAGGGAAAGATTATCAAGCAGAAGACAGAAGTTCTAGTTGCACTTACCTGTTGTGGAACCTTGAGCCTGTTAATTCTTTATGGACTTCAGTTTCCTTTTCTATAAAATGAAGGAGCTGGATTAAATGATTCATGAGGTCCCTTCCAGTGTCAAGATACTAGCAATTTAAAAAGAGGAGGAAATGCTAAATAATTATTCTTTAACATAATATATGATGACTACTTTTTTATGATCTCTGTCAATATACTTTAGGACAAAACTGTAAGTGAAATACAAAGTTAACTTAAAACTAAAAATACCCATTTTCGCTCCAGAGTTCTTTGGTTCAGAAAGTGAAATATATCAGCTCTTTCCTTTGCTGGTTTATCTAGGAGACCAAATGACTATTTCACTATATTTTAAACTCACTTTCAAACCAGAAAATTTATATCATACTGAATATCATCTATTTTTATTGACACAACAACTGGCATTTATTCTATTCTTTATGATTTAAAATGTGCTACATATATGTTATCTCATTCAGTTCTCACCACAACCCTATAAAGCATGTGATATTATCTCCATTTTACAGATGGGGAAAATGAGTCTGAAGGAGGTTAAGGATCTTGCCTAAGGTCGTCTCAAACTGAATTTGAATTTAGGTCTTCCTACATCCATATCTGACACTTTATCCATTGCACCACCTTGCCACCTGTATCTCCAAGTGGCAAAGAGAAATATGACACAATTTCATTTTTTGGTTGTCTTTTAGTCATAAAAACATCAATAAGTATTGTAATGTGATTCTCTAGCCTACATTGAAAAGAATTGACATTCTTTAAGTTTAGAAGTTTGTGGTTGAATTTTTCCCTTCTGCCCTAGAGTAGGCAAAACATATGGAACATCCTTACTTAGAGAAGTTTCCCCCTTCAATATATTAATTAGCCAATCAATAAGTTTAGTATGTTCCAAATAATGATTTAAGAAATGTATTGTTTTAGGTTCTCCTCTGGAACTGGAATGGATTTGGGATCATATTAACTATGAGTGTATTAGAAGTTGAGTCAATTTTCAAAATGTACTTTGTTATAATGAGTAGACATTATATTCTAGTTTATTCATCTGCACTATGTGCAGATTAATATTTACCTTGAACCTCATAGGTAATAAGTCACTGCTAATTAAATTTTGCAAAGTCCTTTGAGGTTCACAAATGAAAGGTCTTACAAAGAGATATTTTAAAATTCTCAGTGGATAATTATGTTTGGCTAATTTGTAAACTTATTGTTAAAAACAAAAAGATAGGCAGTTTCATCTATAGAGTTTTCTGTAGTTTATAGATCATGCATCAGTCAGTTTTTAAAAAAATATTTTTAGTTTTCAACATTCATTTACATGATATTTTGAGTTCCAAATTATTTCCCCATCTCCCCTCCCCCCCCACACAGATGGCATGCATTCTGATAACCCCTTCCTCCAGTCTGCCCTGGCTTTTATCACTGCTCCCCCCTTATACTTTTCCTCATTACTTTCTTATGGGCCAAGATAAATTTCTATACTCCATTACCCACATATCTTATTTCCCAGTTGCATGTAAAAGCAATATTTAACATTTGTTTTTAAAACTTTGTGTTCTAAATTCTTTCCCTTCTTCTCTCCCCACTCACCCCCACTGAGAAGGCAAAGCAAGTCAATATAGATTATGCATGTGTAATTATGTGAAACACTTACATAATGGTCATGTTGTGAAAGACTAACTATATTTCTCTCCATCTTGTTCTGTCATCCCCCACTTATTATATTTTCTCCTTTGACCCTGTCCCTTTTCAAAACAATGTATGTGTGATGACCAACTTTGATAGCCTGGACTCTTCTCAACAATGTAAGGTTATAAGGTAACTCCAAAAGACTCATGATGGAGAGAGATGTCTACATCCAGAGAAAGAGCTAGAAAGAACTGAGTTTGAATCCAGATTGAAGCAAACTACCTGCTCTTCTTTTTCTTGTTTGGTTTTGTTTCCTCTTTCCCATTGTCCATTCCATCTGATATAATCCTTTTTTATAACCTGAATAATGTCTAATGTGAAAGTATTTGCACATCCTATACTTCATTATATGCCATTGTGGTGGGGTGGGGGGAGGGAAGGGAAGGAGGGAGAAAAAAATTTGAAACTCAAGGAATTGTGGAACTGAATTGTGTAAACTAAAAGTAAACAAACAAATTAATAAAGACCAAAAACTTAAAAAAAAAAAAGAAAAAAAGTGATTGCTTCTGACTATCCCCTTAATCTGCCCTCCCTTCTATCATCCCCTTCACCACCTTATCCCCTTCCCCCTTACTTTCCTGTAGGGTAACCAATCGAATTGATTGTGTATTTTATTCCCTCCATAAGTAAAATCTGATGAGAGTAATTTTCGGTCATTCCTTCTCACTTTCCCCCTCCATTGTGAAACCTTTTTCTTGCCTATTTTATGTGAGATAATTTACCCCACTGTATTTCTCCCTTTCTCTGTCTCCCAACAAATTCTTCTGTTGCCCTTTAATTTTAAGTTATCATCCTTTCATATTCATCTCATTCTGTGCCACCCATCCATCCATCATGTATCTATCTGTCTGTCTATCTATCTATCTATCTATCTATCTATCTATCTATCTATCTATCTATCTTCCTATCTGTCTGTCTGTCTATGTCCTCCAACTCTTTGAATACTGAGAAAGATTTCATCTTTCCATGTAGGAATATAAACAGTTCATCTTTAATAAGTTCCTTATGATTTCTCCTTCTTGTTTACCTTTTCATGCTTCTCTTGATTCTGGTATTTGAAAGTCAAATTTTCTATTCAGCTCTGATCTTTCCATCAATAATGCTTGAAAGTTCTCTATTTCATTGACTGTCTATTTCTTTCCCCTGTAGTATTATACTCAGTTTTGATGGGTAGGTGATTCTTGATTTTAATCCTAGCTTCTTTGATGTTCAGAGTATAATATTCCAAGTTTTTGATCCCTTAATGTAGAAACTGCTAGGTCTTGTGTTATCCTGATTGTATTTCCATAATACTTGAATTGTTTCCTTCTGGCTACTTGAAATATTTTCTACTTGACATGGGAATGCTAGAATTTGGCTACAATATTCTTAGGAGTTTTCAAATTGAAATTTCTTTCAAAAGGTGATCAGTGGATTCTTTCAATTTCTATTTTCCTCTCTGGGTCTAGAATATCAGGGAAATTTTCATCCATAATTTCTTGAAAAATTATGTCTAGGTTCATTTTTTGATAATGGCTTTCAGGTAGTACAATAATTTTTAAATTATCTTTCCTCGATCTATTTTCCAGGTCAGTGGTTTTTCCAATGAGATATTTCACATTGCCTTCTATTTTCTTCATTTATTTGAATTTGTTTTATAGTATCTTGATTTCTCACAAAGTCATTAACTTCCACTTGTTTCAATCTAATTTTGAAGGAATTATTTTCTTAAGTGAACTTTTGAAATTCCTTTTCCATCTGGCCAAATATGCTTTTTAAGACATTTTTCTCCTCATTGACTTTTTGGACTTCTTTTGTCATCTGAGTTCATTAATATTCAAGGTGATGTTTTTTTGGTATTTTTTGGGTCTCCTTTAGGAAGCTGTTGGCTCATTTTTCACGATTTTCCTGTATTACTCTCATTCCTCTTCCCAATTTTTCCTCCACTTCTCTTACTTGATCTTCAAAATCCTTTTTGAGATCTTCCATGACCTGCAACCAATTGATATTATTCAAGGAGGCTTTTGATGTAAGAACTTTGACTTTGTTGTCTTCTTCAGGTTGTATGTTTTGATCTTCTTTGTCACCAAAGTGAGATTCTATAGTCTAGGATTTTTAATTTTTTTTAAAATATTTTTTATTTTCTTATCTTGCCAGTCAAATACTTGATTTTTTAACTCTGTCAAAGTAGGACTCTGCTTCCAATGGGGTGGAAGAGGGAGGGAGGGTGGGAGTACTTTCCCAGGCTTCAGGGGTTTGGTATCAGCCTCTTGAACTCCTCCAGTCTGTGGGCCCAGAGATCTGGAAGCATCTGCTCCTGCTGCTGTTGCTGCTGCTGACACCTTTGATGCCCCAGGGCTGGGGCCAGACCTCAGCTAGACCACACTCCTCCTTCACCCTGGTCCCACAGAGTTTTCCCACTGATGTTCTATGCTGTCTTTAGCACTTTTGGATTGAGAAACTTGGAAACTGCCATAGCTGCCAGTGATTCAGTCAAATGAGGCCTGCTCTGCCCTGTCTGTGCCATCATGGCCCATGCCAGACTACTATGCTCCTAGCCCAGTGCAATAGACCCTTCCTGTCAGCCTTCCAGGCTGTCTTCAGCTAGAGATATCTTTCACTCTCATTTTGTGGGTTCTGTAGCTCTAGAATTTGTTTTGACTTATTTTTACAGGTATTTGGAGGGGTTTGGTGGAGAACTTTTACTCTGCCATCTTGATTCTGCCCCCTTCAGTCACTATTGTGTGAGATCACACTGCTGTACAGAATTCAATGAGGGATTTTCCCCCAAGATGGCACTGAAGTCAAAGAAGGAAGCCGTTGTCCCCTCCAGGACAGAAGCCAAGGACAAGGTCTTGAGGGACAAGAAGGTGGTGTTGAAGGGTGTCCATAGTCACAAAAAGAAAAAGATTTGAACAGCCCCTACCTTCTCATGAGCCAACACAATATGACTTCAAAGACAGCTCTAATACCCTCAGAAAAGTGCCCCTTCAGGGAAACAAACTTGATCACTATACCATCACCAAGTCTTCCTTTTCAACCACTAAGTCTGCTATAAAGAAAATTGAGGAGAAAAACACCCTAGTTCATTGTGGACATCAAAGCCAACAAGCATTAGATCAAACAGGCAGTAAAGAAGTTGTATGACATTGACATGGCCAAAGTCAACACACTAATCTAGCCTAATGGAGAGAAAAAGGCCTATGTCCGACTTGCCCTAGACAATGATGTTTTAGATGTTACCAACAAAATTGGAACCATCTAACCTATGTCCAGTTGTTCTACTCTTCCTACAATAAAACACTTTCATGTAAAAAAAAAGAAAAAATAATTCATTGAGGATAATTAATTCTTGAGAATTCAAAATATATTAGTGATCTATAGAGTCAAATCTTAAGTTCATGTACTTATTTTGTTTAATAACATTCTGGCTTATCCTGGACATTCCTTACTGCTGCCCTTCAGTCTAATTTCTAGTAGCTCCTCCTAAGGAGGGTGAAAGATGTATTTAAAATTTTAATTAGAAAAAAGCTGCCTACTCTGAAGTCAAAGCAGATTTACATAGAACACAGGACTCCCTTATTAAAAAGAACAATACAATATGGGAGTCATTAATGAACTTTATATGAGCTATAAAAAGAGGAACCATAAAATCAAGATACATAATGATTTGATAACTAGAATTATAGATAGAAATAATATCCCAGAGTCAGTAGAAAATTGCAGCCTGACTATGAATCAGCAATGCATCAATTTGTTCCTGTAAAAGGAGAATCAGAAGATAAAAGAAGAGGAGGTGGAGGAGAAAAGAAGAAGAAGAAGAAGAAGAAGAAGAAGAAGAAGAAGAAGAAGAAGAAGAAGAAGAAGAAGAAGAAGAAGAAGAAGAAGAAGGAGGAGGAGGAGGAGGAGGAGGAGGAGGAGGAGGAGGAGGAGGAGGAGGAGGAGGAGGAGGAGGAGGAGGAAGAAGATGAGGAAGATGAGAAGGAGGGTAGAAATAGAAAAAGAAATGGAAAGAAGGAAGGAAGAAAATAAAGTTAAAGCAAAGAAAGAAGAAAATGCATAGTATGGGAATTCTTAGTGATAAAGCATTTAGAATCTCTGAGGTGATCAAATACTTATCAATTTTAGTAGGAAAAAATAGTCTACACTCTGTAGGGGAAGTTGACATAACAAGGATGAGATACTTTCAAGAATGAAAGGCTGATAAAAAAGAACAAGTAATTCTGAGGATTAAAAAAAACCTTGAAGTGGGGGAAGTGTCTAAAGATACTTTTTATGGCTATACAGGCAAATCCTTGATTAACTTTGATTTAAAAAATGTGCAGGTAGGGGCAGCTAGGTCGCATGGTAAGTAAGAGTGCTGGCCTGGAGTCAGGAGGACCTGGGATCAGTTCTGGCCTCAGTTACTTAGCACTCACACATAAATAACTAGCCATGTAACCTTGAGCAAGCCATTGAAATGATAGCTGTTAAATAAATATAGATATGAAAGAGGTGTATGGTTTTATAAGAAAAATAGTAGGAACAGTAAACTAAAGTCCCGATGAACCTTAGGCTAGTGGAAAATGCTAACACATCTTGTACATTTTTTGCTTAGGAGCAAAATAAAGACCCAAGAAGTGATGAGGCTGAAATCCAGAATAGAAAGCATTATAATCACAGAAAATGAAGAGAAAACAAAAGTATTTGTTGATTCTCAATTTGCCTTTTTCTGCTTACCCAGCGAATAAGAGCTTTGCTGGGGAATTGACACGGAATAAAACTCAGGATATACTTCCTTAAAATAAAATGAAGGGAAGAAAACAGGATGAATTAAACATCTAAGTAAGCATCTTAATGGTTATGCTGAAATGGTTATATTTTTCCTCAAAGATCACTGCAGATGGTGAGATGCAAAAGATGCTTGCTCCTTGGAAGGAAAGTTATGGCAAATCGGGACAGTATTCTAAAATTATCCTGCCAACAGAGGTCTTCATAGTCAAAGCTATGATTTTTCCAGTAGCAATGTATGGCTGTGAGAGTTGGACTCTAAGGAAATCTGGGTACTGTAAAACTGACACTTTCAAATTTTGGTACTGGAGAAGACTCTTAAGAGTCTCTTGGACAGCAAGGAGATCAATTCAGGCAGTACTTGAAGAATTAATTCAAACTATTTGCTGGAAGGTCAGATACTGAAGTTGAAGTTTAAATACTTTGGACATATACCTGATGTTGGAAAAGCTAGAAGCAAAAGGGAAAAAGGGTGACAAAGGAGGAGATGGATAGATAGTGTCATGGAAACAATGTACATGAACTTGGACCAACTTCGGGAGACAGTGAAGCATAGGAGAGCCAGGAATTCTATGGTCCATAGAGTCACAAAGAATCAGACTCGGCTGAACAACGACAAAATGCTAAGATCACTAGCCAAGCAGTCAGAGCCAAGTCATAGATGAAACTAAAATGAGGAAACTGGGGCTTTACTGCGAAATCTACTGTGCCAGATTTACAGGGCTTATCCCAAAATTCATCCCTGTCTCATTGGCTATGGGTTGGTGAATTAACGAATGGTGAAAAAAAAGAGTTAAGTATATATTATGTGTCAATGACTATGCATCTGAAATTAAGTGCTACAATTAAAAATGCAAATGCAAAGACCTCAAGAAGTCTCTATTCTTAGTGTGTGTGTGGGGAGACAACACACATAGGGGCATAGGGGAGCAGTAGCTAGGGAAGATCACTTTGAAATTGAATATTATAGGAATGGTAAGGAGGGCCATATGCATTCCAGAAACAGTGGTAGAATTGATTTGATCATGTTTCATGGTTCATGTTTCTAGAAGTGTGTGTGTGTGTGTGTGTGTGTGTGTGTGTAGACATAAAGGATAGACAGAAAGACATGTAGATATAAAGGCCCTTTGCAGAAAATGAGTTGGCAAGGCTTTGAGGAAATGATGGTAGAGTAGGAATGAAGTAAAGCTTAG
>WOXC01002913.1:0-59446 GCA_011680675.1 Gymnobelideus leadbeateri | reverse complement strand
TAGCCGCCCCCAGAGCTCAACTTTTAAAAATGAGCAAAAATCAAAAAGAACCCTGACCATAGAAACCTACTATGGTGACAGGGAAGATCAAAACACAAACTCAGAAGTGGGCAACAATGTCAAAATGCCTATATGTGAAGACTCAAGACCAAAAAGTTCTCTTGAAATAACTCAAAAGGTATTTTAAAAATCAAGTAAGAGATATAGAAGAAAAACTTGGAAAAGAAATGAGAGTTATGCAAGAGAATTATGAAAAAAAGAGTCAAGCATTTGGAAAAGGAAGCATGAAAGTTGCTTGAAGAAAACAACTCCTTAAAAAATAGAATTGGCCAAATGAGGGGAAAATTCACTGAAGAAAATACCTACTTTAAAAGTAGAATTGACCAAATTTAAAAGGAGGTACAAAAGCTCACTTGAAGAAAATAATTACTTAAAAATTAAAATTGGGCAAGTGGAAGCTGACTCTATGAGACATCATGAATCAGTCGAACAACATCAGAAGAATGAAAAAAAATATAAGAAGATGCAAAATACTTCACTGGAAAAACAAATTACCTGGAAACTAGATCAAGGAGAGATAGTTTAGGAATTATTGTACTACCTACCTGAAAGCTATGATCAAAAAAAGTCTAGACAGAATCTCTGAAGAAATTATCAAGGAAATCTATTGTGATATCAACCAGAGGGCAAAATGTCACTGAAAGAATCCACCAACCACCTCTTGAAAAAGATCCCAAAATGAAAACTCCAAGGAATACTGAAGCCAAATTCTAGAACTATCAGATCAAGGAGAAAATACTAGAAGCAGCCGGAAGAAAATAATTCAAATATCAAGGACCTACAGTCAATGCTGCATAAGTCTTAGCTTCTATATTAAAGCATCGTTGGACTTAGAACATGATATACTGGGAGGCAAAAGACCCTGGGTTACAACCAAGAACCAACTACCTGGCAAAATTTTACAAAATCTTTAAAGGGAAAAGATGAACATTCAATGAAACAGGGTCTTTCAAACTTTCTTGATGAAAAGAACAGAGCTGAACAGAAAATTAGATCTTTGGGGTAGCTAGATGGCACAGTAAGAGTTGGGATGACCTGGGATTGAAACTGGCCTCAGAAAATGAGCACCCACACATAAATAATGACTAACCTTGTCACCTTGAGCAAGTTACCTAACCCCACCTGCTAAAAAAAAATTAAATCTTCAAATAAAAGAGAAGCATAAAAAGGTAAACAGGAAAGAGAAAAAAAAAGAACATGGTATTCAATAAGGTTAAACAGTTTACATCCCTACATGCAAAGATGATTGTAATAGTAAAGAAATTTAAAGATCCCTTTGTATTGGAAAGCTAAGAGGTACTTAGCACCTAGTTCAAATTAAGCCTCTGTTAAAAAAACAGAAGTTATGAACTCCTGTTGCCGACCTAACAGGAAGGGGCTGAAAAGGGAGGAGAAATACTGTATATAAGGAAAAGTCCCTGAGATGGAGAGTCAGAATTCCTTGGGACAAGCTTCATGGAGGCAGAAGCAGCTGCTGCCAAGGAGGCTGAAGAAGAAAGGCCCGGGCTGGAGAGAATGATTTTGATTTGGGGAACCTGGGTGAAGTGATTTTGATTCTGGGAACCAGCTAGAGCTTCTGCTGGGGAGCTACCAGCTTCTCCTGGGAACTGCCAAAGACTAAGGAAGTATGACTATGATACTGGTACTTTGTATAAACCTATTTGTGGCTTTGTTAAGCCTTTACTTCCAGGGAACAGAGACTGTGAAGGATTTAAGATGGACTGGAGACTGTGAGCTTAAGCATGGAACAGGAACATCATGGAGAATTGGACAAGGAACTGGGAGCTGTCTGCCTTTGAATCCAGGTAATAGTTTGGTGAATCCAGGAAGGAGATGGGACCATGGAAGGGGATCTAGGGAATCTGAGAGACTACCCCAAATCAAGCTGAAAGAACACTTTACTTGGATTCTGTGTCCTGACTGAGAAGACTGAAACTTATTTATGACTGAGGGGTGGATGGCCTGTGTATTTTACACTACCCTTTAAGAGAGTGGTGAGTAGTGACTGATATTGTAACTTAGTGTGCCCCATGAGTGGAGAACTTTGACTATTGTATTTCCTCCTTAAGGATGATTGAATGATTGAGGGTTACTACGTGACTGACTGACTAAATGATTATACTTTGTTCAAAACTGTGTGATTACTGTGGTGAAAACTATGTGGCAATTTTCTGTATAAATTGTTGTAAACGTTGTATTGTGATTATCTATGATAAGCTGTAACACTGTGAATGCCATACCTGATTTACTGTAAATGTTTTGCTCTGATCTGTTATTGAATAGAGTATTCACTACACTATATAATCAAAACCTTAAAAGTTGTTCACAGTAGCAGTCTTCTGGAAAGGGCTCATGCTTGGCTTTACAATGATACTTGTAACTCTTAAGAACTTTATTTCTGAGTCAGGTGGCATAGTACATAAGAGTGCCAGGCCTGTCAGAGTGATTTGAGTTCAAAGGTGACTTCAGATTACTTACTTGCCTTGTGAACCTGGGCAAGTCACTTAACCCCATTGCCTCTCCCCTCTCAAAAAAAAAAAAAGAAAGAAAAGAAAAAGAGGAAATTTATTTCTATTACAACAGTTAGGAGTATACTTAGACAAAAGGTGTGGGTATAAGCTGACTTTGATGTGATGATAAAAAAAATTAGTTATGGGGTGAAAAAAGCACTGTACTGGGAGAAAAGGAAAGGAGGAAGCATAATCGAGCAAATTATCACATGAAGAGGCATAAAACACCTACTATAGCAGAGTGAAAGAAGGGAAGGGGTAAGCATTGAATGAATTATTAGATTTGACTCAAAGAGGGAATAATGTATACACTCAGTTGGGTGGAATAACATACACTTAGGTGGAATAGCACACACACTCTATCTCACTCTAAATGGAAGTAGAAGGAAAAGGGGGGAAAGGGATTGAGGGGAGCTGATAGAAGGGAGGGCAGATTGGGGGAGGCGGTGTTCAGAGGCAAAACACTGGTGAGAAGGGACAGGGCCAAAAAGAGAGAGAAAAGCATAAAAAGGGAGAAAAAATGATGGAAGGAAATACACAGTAAGTAACTGTGAATGTGAATGGGATCAACTCTCCCATAAAATGAAAACAAATAGAAGAATGGATTAAAAACCAAAATCCAACAATATACTGATTACAAAAAACACATCTGAATCAGAGACACGAACACAGAGTAAAAGGTTGGAGCAGAATAAATTATGTATTATGCTTCAGCTGAAAGAAAATAAAACAGGGGTAGCAATCTTGATCTCAGATAAAGCAAAAGCCAAGATGTATCCAATAAAAAGAGATAAGGAAGGAAACAATTTTTAGAGAAGTTAAGGGAGTTCCATGAAGAAACAGACAGCAAAAGTATAATAATGGGGGACCTCAACCTCCTCCTCTCAGAACAAGATAAATCTAACCATAAAATAAATAAGAAAGAAGGAAGTGAATATAATTTTATAAAAGTTAGATATGATAGATCCCTAGAGAAAATTGAATGGGAATAGAAAGGAATATACCATTTTCTCAGTGGTATATGTCACCTACACAAAAACTTACCAAGTATTAGGGCATAAAAGCCTCACAATCAAATGCAGAAAGGCAGAAATATCAAATGCATCCTTTTCAGATTATAATGCAAGATTACATGAAATAAAAGGCTGCAGAAAGACAAATTAAAAATTAATTGGAAACTAAATAAATCTAATCCTAAGGAAAAAGTGGGTCAAACAACAAATCACAGAAATAATAATTTCATCAAAGAGAATGGCAATAATTTATGGGATACAGCCAAAGTAGTTCTTAGGGGAAATTTTTTATCTCTAAATGCTTATATGCTTACATGAATAAAATAGAAAAAGAGCAGAGCTTTGAACTGGGCATGCAATTTTAAAAGCTAGAAAACAAACAAGTTAAAAAATCCCCAATTAAATACCAAATAAGAAATTCTGATAATCAGAGGAGAGATTAATTAAATTGAAAGCAAGAAAACTATTAAATTAATAAATGACATTAAGGACTGGTTTTGGAAAAAAAAACCAATAAAATGGATAAACCATCGGTTAATTTTTAGATTTTAAAAAAGAAAACAAAAATACTAGTATCAAAAATGAAAACTGTGAATTCATCACCAATGAAGAGGAAATTAAAGCAATAATTAGAAGCTATTTTACAGAACTGTATGCCAATAAATTTGACAATGTAAGTGAAATGGATGAATATTTACAAAAATATAAATTGCCCATATTAAGAGAAGAGGAAATAAAATATTTAAATAACCCCATTTTAGAAAGAAATTGAACAAACCATTAATGAATTCCTTAAGAAAAATGATTTACAACTGAATTCTAACAAACATTTAAAGAACAATTAATTCCCCAATACTATATAAACTATTTGGAGAAGAAGGAGTTCTACCAAGTTCCTTTTTATGACATAAACATGGTGAATAATACCTAAAATCAGGAAGAGCCAAAACAGAGAAAGAAAATTACAGACCAATTTCCCAAATGAATACTGATGCAAAAATTTAAATAAAATATCAGCAAAGAGATTACAGCAATTTATAAACCAGGATAATACATTATGATCAGGTAGGAATGTAGAAATGGTTCAATATTAGAAAAACTATTAGCATAACTGACCACATGAATAACGAAATCATAGGATTATCTCAACAGATGCAGAGAAAGCTTCTAACAAAATACAGCACCCATTCCTAGTAAAAACACCAGAGAGTATAGGAATAAATTGAGTTTTCCTTAAAATGATAAGTAATATCTATCTAAAACCATCAGCAAGCGTTATCTGTAATGGGGATATGCTAGAAAGCTCCCCATTAAGAACAGGGATGCCCACCATCACTGCTATTATTCAATAATGTACTAGAAATGTTAGCTTTAGCAATGAGAGAAAAAAAATTGAAGAAATTAAAACAGGCAACAAGGAAACAAAACTATCACTCTCTGCAGATGATATGATCAGAATCTTAGGGAATCAACTATAAGTCTACTTGAAATCATTAAAAATAGGGACAACTATGGGGCGGCTAGGTAGCGTAGTGAATAGAGCGCCGGCCCTGGAATCAGAAGGACCTGAGTTCAGAGCCGGCCTCCGACACTTAATCCGCACAAACAAAAACCTAGCCGTGTAACCTTGGGCAAGTTACTTAACCCCAATTGCCCTAAAGGGGCGACTAGGTGGAGCAGTGAGTAAGAGCACCGGCCTCAGAGTTTGGATGACCCGAGATCAGATCCGGCCTCAGAAAATGAGCACCCACGCATAAATAATGACTAGCCGTGTAACCTTGAGCAAGTTACTTAACCCCAATTGCTTTGAAAAAAAAAAAAATAGGGACAACTACATGTTGCAGGGAATAGAGCACTGGCTTTGGAGTCAGGAGGACCTGAGTTCAAATCTGGCCTCAGACACTTAACTAGCCATGGGACCTTGAGCAAGTCACTTAACCCCAATTGCCCTGCATTCCCCCCCCTCCAAAAAGCAAAACAATAATAAATAATTAACAACTTTAGCAAGGATATAAAATAAACGCACATAAATCATCAGCATTACAAATGAAGCTCACCAAGAAGAGCTAGAAGGAGAAATTCCATTTAAAATAACTGAAGACAATATAAAATATTTGGGAGTCTACCTCCCAAGACAAACACGGGAATTATATGAACACAATTGCAAAACACTTTTCACACAAATAAAGTCAAATCCAAAATGGAAAAATATCAATTGTTCATGGGTAGGTCAAGCTAATATAATAAAAAATGACAATTCTATCTAAATTAATTCAGTGCCATAACACTCAAATTACGAAATATATATAATTTTTTTTTTTTTTTTGCTTTTTGGAGGGCAATCGGGGTTGACTTGCTCAAAGTCACATGGCTAGTAAGTGTGTCAAGTTTCTGAGGTCAGATTTGCACTCAGGTCCTCCTGACTCCAGGGCCAGTGCTCTATTCACTGAGCCACCTAGCCGACCCTACAAAAAAATATTTTATAGAGCAAGATAAAAATAACAAAACTCTTCTGGAAGAACAAATGGTCAAGGATATCAAGGGAATTTTAAAAATGCAAAGGAAGATGGCCTATCAGTTTACTACCAGATATAAAATTATTTTATAAAGTGGCAATCATCAAAACTATTTGGTACTAGTTAAGAAATAGTGGTGGGTCAGTGGAATAGGATAGGTACACAAGACCAAATAGTAAATGACTATACCAATCTACTGTCTGATAAACCCAAAGACTCCAGCTTCTGGGATAAGAACTTACTATCTAACAAAAACTGCTAAGAAAACAGTATGGCAGAAACTAGGCACAGACTAACATCTCACCATATAAGGTCAAAATGGGTACATGATTTAGACTTAAAAGGTGATACCATAAGCAAATTAGGAGAGTAAGGAACAGTTTGCCTGTCAGATCTATGGAGAAGGAAACTATTTATGATCAAGTAAGACAGAGAACATTTTGAAATGCAAAATGGATAATTGTGATTACATTAAATTAAAAAGGGTTTGCACAAAGCCAATACAGTGAATATTAGAAGGAAAGCAGAAAGACGGGAAACAATTTTTATACTATTTCTGATAAAGGCCTCATTTCTCAAGTATATAGAGAACTGAGTCAAATTTTTAAGAATATAAGTCATTCCCCAAATGATAAATGGTCAAATGCTGTAAAACACTATTGATTATAGAGAAATTCGAATCAAAACAACTCTGAGGTAACTACTTCACACCTATCAGACTAATTAATATGACAGAAAAGGAAAATAATAAATGTTGGAGAAAATGTGGGAAAATTGGGACAACTAATTAATTGTCAGTGGAGATATGAACTGATCCAGCCATTCTGGAGAGTAATTTGGAACTATGCCCAAAGAGCAATAAAGCTGTACATACGCTTTGATTCAGTAATACCACTACTAGTATGTATCCCAAAGAGATCATAAAAAAGGGAAAAGCACCTACATATACAAAAATATTCATAGCAGCTCTTTTTGTAATGGCCAAGAATTGGAAATTTAGGGAATGCTCATCAACTGGGGAATGCCTGAACAAGTTGTGGTATATGAATATAATAGAATACTATTGTGCTGTAAGAAATGATAAACAAGTGGACTTCAAAAAAAAACCTGGGAAAGCCTTAAATGAACTGATGCTGAATGAAGTGAGCAGAACCAGGAGAACATTGTACATAGTAACAGCAATATTATGTGATGTTCAACTATGACTGACTTAGTTCTTCTCAGCCATACAATGATCCAAGACAATTCTAAAAGATTCATGATGAAAAATGCCATCCACATCCAGAGGGAAAAAAAAATATGGAGTTTGAATGCAGATCAAAACATGCTATTTTCATGTTTTCGTTGTTTTTTGTGGCTTCCCCTTTTGATCTGTTTCTTCTTTCACAACATGACTAATATGGAAATATGTTTAAATGATAGCACATGGATAATCTCTATGATAATTTGCCTGAAAATGCGCCTAAAGAAAAAAATTTGAAACTCAAATCCATTACTTCCAAAAAGCCACAAGTCCTTCCTGTGTCAAAGTTCCTTAAAAATGTAATTAAAATGTACTGTTGAACAAAAATTGCATAAAGTAGCTTTAAAGGTAGACATGATATAATGCATTTAATTTTATTAAAAGTTAACTTGAAGGAACTGGGTATCTTTAATTTAGAGAGAGATAGGTGGCCTAACTCTGAACCCTAGACTTTGAGCCAGGAAGACATGAGATCAAAGTCTACTTCTATCTCTTACAAGCTGTGTGAACCCTAGTCATGTCATAACCTTTCTTGGCCTCAATTTCCTCATCTGTAAAAACTGGGGATAATAACAGCACCTACCTCACAAGAACTACAATTTATGTACGGTGCTTTGTAAATCTTTAAGTACAATATAAATACTAGCTTTCTTCAAAAATGTAAAGAAATACCACACGGAAAACTGTTGAAACTTGTTTTATGACCCCAGAAAGCATAACTGGTACAGTGGGTGAAATCTATAAAGAAGCAGGTAAGCTTATGGACACGGGATCAAAAATTTAGAGCCAAAAGTACTTTGAGAAGTCATTTAGTCCAATCATCTCATGTCATACCGAGGAAAATGAGCTGCAGGGCAATTAATGGCTTTTTTTGAGGATAGAGCTGGGAATCAAACATAGTTCTTCAACTTCAAATCTAGCATGTTTTCTTCTATGCAAGGAAAAAAACTTCCTCAAAATTACAGCTATACAAAAGGTAAGGTCAAAAGTGGTTTTGTTAATATGAGTCTGAATATTCACAGTAGACGAGAATAGAGCACTGTGTTATCAGAGAGCTTGAGCTAAAGTCCTGGCCCTCCTACTCATTACTACTGTGTCCCTTGGATACTTGATTGCTTAATTTCTCTGCACTCGTCTCCTCATCTGTAATAAGAGAATAATAAAACTTTTAACTACCTGCCTCGGTTGGGGGTTTTAATTTTATGAAAATGAGTGCTATATAAATGTGAATTTGCATTATTGTTAACCATATCATGTAGCCAAATGAAGAAGAAATGATGAAGAGGAAAGTAATTAATTCAGTAAAAAGTGACAATTTTCTATTTCAGAATAGAAATTTTTGAATTTTTAGCTTGAATTTAATAAATAATTCCAAAGTTCTGCTTAAGCTTTTAATTCTGATAACTAAATTATAAGAAAGTACTCTGCCTATGCAGGCCAACCACTACAGCCTCTATATTCATAATAAATTTATAACCTACTCCCTATGGTTCTCACAGTTCAGGGAGCTCAAGACTCAGAAGAATCTGGGCAAACTTAATAAATACTCTTTAGGTGTAGATTAAATATGTCCTTTCAGGCTAGGTTGTGAAAGTAAAAACTATTTTTATATCATTTCCTTAAAAAATTTCTTCCAAGTTCTTCGAATTAAGATGTGACAATTTATACTGATGGAGTATTCAAAAACACTACTATCACATTAGAAATTGAAAGTTCACACAATTTTAATTATCTATACTCTCAAGATGTTGAAATATTTTAGTTTTCCTATATAGATACAGAACAAAATTATTTCCTCAGAGTAATTTGGACAAATTGTGATTAGGAAATTCTCTTCTAAAATTTCCTGAAGAACATCATTATTTATAACTAGAGATTTTTTCCATATCTTCCTACAGCTCCTGCAATCTTATTAATATTTATGATTTGTTGTAGTAGATTTTGCAGTTTCTAACAGTCAAAAAATTAGATTAAATCAGGATTGCCTATCTTCAGGGATTTTCTATGATGACCACATAAGAAATGTATATGTATGCACATATACATCATTTAATACAAAGAATGACTGTTGTTATTTGTCCTTCATTCTCCAAAAGGACCTCAACATCCTGAAGGCGATGTCATGACTTGAAAGTGAATTGGATTTAAAAGAGGAAGGGCTATGCAAAGTCATCAGCCTCACTCTCTCCTCTGGAGCCATCTAGATCCAGTAGCAAGATAGCAGATGACTGGAGATGGTCCCAGATGCAGTGGGAGACCTTAGCCTTTTTTTTTTTTAAAGCAATTGGGGTTAAGTAACTTGCTCAAGGTTACACGGCTAGTCATTATTTATTTGTGGGTGCTCATTTTCTGAGGCCGGATCTGATATCGGGTCATCCCAACTCCGAGGCTGGCCCTCTTACTCACTGGGCCACCTAGCCGCCCCTTTAGGGCAATTGGGGTTAAGTAATTTGCCCAAGGTTACAGGGCTAGGTTTTTGTTTGTGTGGATTAAGTGTTGGAGGCTGGCTCCGAAATCAGGTCCTTCTGACTCCAGGGCCAGCTCTATACACTGCGCCACCTAGCCGCCCCAACCTTGGCCTTTTTAAGTTGAGATTTTTTTCCAGGTCTCAGTTTGGCTGAGGCAACACCCATTTAGTGTTTAAGGTTAGGTAAGAAACAAAAGAAAGAATAGCCACTTTTACCTAGTTAAAAAAAAAACAAAGAAACCAATCTTGGAGAGAAAGACCCTCAAAAACCCTCAGGGTCTCTGGCCAAAACAGAAACAACTGCTATTTACACTCACTCAGAGCCATCAGAGCCCAAACAATGAAGTGAGGCTTGGGATGGGAGCTATTATTGACCAATGAACAAGAGTCAGAGTGATCTGGATTTAAGACATGGTCCTTAAAAGGAAATCTAACAGGTAAACCCCAAGACATCTTTCAAGGTTTCAGCAATCAAAATTTATATTCTTTGGGTAAAGCACTTGCAGGTAAGGTCATGATTCACTATGTAGACAGAATAAAGAAAGATACACACTACAGAACTGAAACAATGATTATCTTAGTCCTTCTAATTGATGATTTACTATGTTCAATAAAAAGATTCAAGAGTACTAAAAAACAATGGGTTTATACCCATTTTTTACAGACTATTTTTCAACTCATAAAAATAGCCTCGACTTGGGTCCTTTCAACATATCTAATTTCTTTTTTGAAAAATGTATTCTGGCGGAGCCAAGATGGCAGAGTAGAAACAGCTCATCCAAGCCACTCTGCCCCAGATTCCCCCCAAACTATGTAAAAGGGGACTCTGAACAACTTCTGGAGCCCCAGCACCCACAGAATGACAAAGAGAAGCTAACCTCCCGCTGAGGAAAGCCCAGCAGCCCTGCAGGAAGGACCAGCGCAGCAATCTGGGAGCCGGCAGCGAGCAGAGCGCAGAGCTCAGGAGCCGAGCTGAGCCCAGGTCCCCGTGAGCCGAGTTTTAGCCCCAGGGCGGCAGGGCCAGCAGCCAGCTGGAGGAACCCCAGAACACCAGCAGCTGTGGCGACTCCAGAATTATCAACGTAGACATGCCTAGGACAAAGTAAGAGGTTAGTGTCCTATGGACTTTGGGACCTGTTTTTGGGGGAACGCGTCGGCTCCCTCCCCTGGGGGCTAGAAGCCACTGAGGAGACACACCATTTTGTAGTTTTCAGAGGCAGCTCCAGCTCTTGGCCTGCAATTAACTGTAGGGAGATCCAGTGATCAGTCTTGGGGGTTAATCGCTCTTGCTTTAACCTCCCTGGATCTGGATTGTGATCTAGGGTGGAAGTCATGGGTGGGTTTACAGCTTGCCAGAAACGGAAGTTGCCCCCCACACGTTCAGGATGAAAATTCCTCTATCTGGCCTTAAAGCCATAGTGTGGCAACAAGCCCAAAAGTCAAGCAATTAAGTGGCAACATGCCAAGGCAAAGGAAACAGAAAAATGCAACCCTAGACTCCTATTTTGGGGGCATAGAGCGGGAAAAGGACTGTGAGGTCAGAAGTCCTGCTCCAAAAGCCCCAGGAGAAAACATGAGCGGGTTGCAGGCCATAGAGGACCTTAAGAAGGACTTTAAAAATCAAATAAGAGAAGTGGAGGAAAAATTGGAAAGAGAAATGAGAAGGATGCAGGAAAAGTATGAAATGAGGGTCAACAGCCTGACTGAGGAAAACAACACCTTAAAAAATAGACTAACTCAAATGGCAAAGGAGGCCCAAAAGGGCAATGAGGAGAAGAATGCCTTAAAAAGTCGAATTTGCCAGATGGAAAAAGAATCTCAAAAGTTCACTGAGGAGATTCATTCCTTCAGAGTTAGACTGGAGCAAATGGAAGCTAATGACTTTATGAGAAATCAAGATGCTGTTAAGCAGATCCAAACAAATGAAAGATTAGAAGGCAATGTGAAATATCTCATGGGAAAAACCACTGACCTGGAAAATAGATCCAGGAGAGACAATTTAAAAATTATTGGACTACCTGAAAGCCATGATCAAAGAAAGAACCTAGAAATCACCCTTCAAGAAATTCTCAAGGAAAACTGCCCTGATGTTTTAGATCCAGAGGGCAAAATAGAGGTTGAAAGTATCCACCGATCACCTCAAAAAGATCCCAAAAAGAAAACTCCCAGGAGTATTATAGCCAGGTTCCAGAATCCCCAGATCAAGGAGAAAATACTACAAGCAGCCAGGAAGAAACAATTTCAATATTGTGGGAAAACAATCAGAATAACCCAGGACCTGGCAGCTTCTACACTGAGGGATCAAAGGGCATGGAATATGATATTCCAGAGGGCAAAAGAACTGAGAATGAACCCAAGGGTCACCTACCCAGCAAAACTGAGTATTTTGTTTCAGGGGAAAATATGGTCATTCAGTGGAATAGAGGACTTTCAAGCATTCTTGAGGAAAAAACCAGAATTGAATAGAAAATTTGACATCCAGACACAAGAAGGAAGAGATGCCTGAGAAGGTAATCAGGGAAAAGAAATCAAAAGGAACTTATCAAAGTTGAACTATTTACATTCCTATATGGAAAAGCAATAACTGTGACTGATGATATCTTTCTCACTATGAAAATAATGGAAGAAGGGTGTGTGGTCATATGAATACATATGTGAATGTGTGTGTATATGGCTACATTATATGGATAGAGGGCATAGGCTGAATTTGTTGGGAAGGGAGAATACTCAAGGGATGAAATTATGAGGTGAGAGAGGAAAGTGGCAAGAGGAGATGGGGAGAGACAGGGTAGGGTAAACTATCTCATGTAGAAGAAGCAAGGGGAAGTGGTTGCAAGGGAGGGGGAGAATAGGAAGGAAAAAAAGGCAAAACCACATTCTCATTGAATTTGGTTCAGGGAGAGAATGACATACATACTAAATGGGATATCTCAACCTGCAGCAGAATAGGGGGAAGGGGGATGAGAGGAGGGATGATGGATGGGAGGGCATCCTTGGGGTGAGGGGAGATTGGAAGTACCCACTATAGAAGAGGGACAGGATCATGTAGGGAATGGACCAGGTGGGGGGTGGGATGAGTGGGAGGGAATTATAAGCAGCCTTGTACAATACATCTACTATGATAATGTTTTGCATAGCTAGACATGTACAACATATACTGAATTACTTATCTCCCCAGAGGGAATGGGTGACAAGGGAGGAAGGAAATGGATCTGAAATTCGAGGTCTTAACATTAAATGTTTCAAATATATATAAATACTATTATTAATACTCTTTTGCTTATAATTGGGAGATAAGATGTGCAGGCATTGGGACACAAAGATTCACCTTCCTCTAATGGAAAAGTCGAAGGGGGTATGGGAGAAGGTATGGGAGAGAGCAGATTGGAGGAAGCGATATCTTGTGGGACTGCTATTCTGGGAGGTTGGGTAGGGGAATAACTGGGGGAAAACGATTGTAACACAAAATCTGGTGGAAATGAAGATATAAAACAGAAGTTAATAAAGCATTTGTTTAAAAAAAATGTATTCTAAGGGGGTGGAGCCAAGATGGCAGAGTGAAAGCAAGAATTTGCTTGAGCTCATCCCCCAATCACCTCCAAATGCCTATGGAAAATTACTCTAAACAAATTTTGGAATTGCAGAACCCACAAAATAACATAGTGCAGTACATCTCCAGCTGAGGAGAGCCTGGAAGGCCAAAAGGCAGGGTCTATCACACCAGACTAAGAGCAGAGTGCAAGCCCGCCTGGGCCACACCAGCATAGACCAAGCTAGAGCAGACCTCAGAGAACTAAATCACTGGCAACTATGGCTATTTCTGAACTTCTCAACCCACAAAAACCAAAGAGAAGATCAGCAGGGAAACCCTGTTGGACCTGGGTGAAAGAGCTCAGCCCCTACCCTAGGAATGGGGGAGGTCGAGGAGGCTACGGCTACAGCAACAACAGCAGCAGCAGCTTCTGGAGCTTCAGGCCCACAGTTGGTAGGGGGAACAAGCAGCTGATCAGAGGGCAACTGCAGGAATCTCTCTGCTGGTGCTGAAGCAGGATTCTCTTGCTTTACCCTGCTTGGATCTGGATCACAGTCTTGGGTGGCAGTCCTAGGGTAAAGAACAACACTGGTGTGGCAAAGCTTGTGGGGCTGTGTAAAGGGGGAGTCCTCCTCACAGTTATGAGGCAGGTGCCTAAAAGCATCTTTGAGAATAGCTGTGCAAAACCCTAGAAATTTGTGACACAGCACTCTCCACTCTGGTAGCAGAGTTCTACTGGCAAAGAACTCAAAAGTCAAACAATTGGCCGGGAAAATGACAGGGGGAAAAACAGGGGGAAACGGGGAAAAAAATCAGCCTATAGAATCTTTTTTGGGTGACAAAGAAGATCAAAACATAGAACCAGAAGACAACAAAGTCAAAACTCCTGTATCAAAAGCTTCTAAGAAAAATATGAATTGGTTGTAGGCCATGGAGGAGTTCAAAAAGGATTCTGAAAATCAAGTAATGGAAGTAGATGAAAAACTGGGAAGAGAAATGAGAGTGTGGCAAGAAAATCATGATAAACAAGTCAACAGCTTGCTAAAGGAGACCCAAAAATATACTGAAGAAAATAACACCTTAAAAATAGACTAACTCAAATGGCAAAAGAGATCCAAAAAGCCAATAAGAATACCTTTAAAAGCAGCATTGGCCAGATAGAAAAGGAAGTCCAAAAGCTCACTAAAGAAAATAATTCCTTCAAAATTAGAATGGAGCAAATGGAAGCTAATGCCTTTATAAGAAATCAAAATATTATAAAACAGATCCAAAAGAATGAGAATGCAGAAGGCAATGTAAAATATCTCACTGGAAAAACCACTGACCTAGAAAATAGATCCAGGAGAGATAATGTAAAAATTACTGGACTACTAAAAGCCATGATTAAAAAAAAAGAGCCTAGACATCATCTTCCAAGAAACTGTCCAGAAAAACTATTCTAAATATTCTAGAACCAGAGGGAAAAATAGAAATTGAAAGAATTCACCGACTGCCTCTTGAAAAAGATCACCAAAAGAAAACTCCTAGGAATATTATAGCCAAATTCCAGAGTTCCCAGGTCAAGGAGAAAATATTACAAGCAGTCAGGAAGAAACAATTTGAGTATCATGGAAACACAATCAGGATAACATAAGATCTAGCGGCTTCTACATTAAGGGATCAAAGGGCTTGGAATATGATATTCTAGAGGCTAAAGGAGCTAGGATTAAAACCAAGAATCACCAAGAATGAATATAATACTTCAGGGGAAAATATGGACATTCAATGAAATAGAGGACTTTCAAGCACTCTTGATGAAAAAACTAGAGCTGATCAGAAAATCTGACTTTCAAATACAAGAAGCAAGAGAAGCACGAAAAAGTAAACAGGAAAAAAAAGAAATCATAAGGAACTTATTAAAGTTGTTATATTCCGACATGGAAAGATGATATTTGTAACTCATGAGACTTCTCAGTATTAGGATAGTTGAAGGAAATGTGTGTGTGTATGTGTATCTGTATTAGTGTATATATGTATACACAGAGGGTACAGGGTGAATTGGATATGAAGGGATTATATCTAAAAAACAAAATTAAGAGATGAGAGGAATATATTGAGAGAAGGAGAAAGGAAAAGATAAAATAGGGTATATTATCTCACTAAAAGAGTGGAGAGAAAGCTGTTACAATGGAGGGGAAGAACAGGGAGGTGAAAGGAAATTACTGGACTACCCAAAAGCCATGATCTTTACCTAACTCTCATTGGATTTGCTTTAAGGAGGGAATAACATACACACTCAGTTATATATCTTACCCTACAGTAAAGTAGGGGGGAAGGGGATAAAAGGGGGAGATGATAGGAGGGAAGGCAGATTGGGGGAGGAGGTAGTCAAGAGCAAATACTTGAAAAGGGACTAGGTCAAAGGAGAAAACATATTAAGTGTGGGGGACAGGATAGGAAGGAGGGAAATATAGTTAGTCTTTCACAATATGACTACTATGGAAACACTTTGCATAACTACACAGGTATAACCTATATTGAATAGCCTGTCTTCTCAGTGGGAGCTAGTGAGGAAAGAAGAAGGGAGGGAATCTGGAACTCAAAGTTTTAAAAACAAATGTTAAAAAAATATTTTTACATGCAACCAGGAAATAAGATATACAGGCAATGGGGTATAAAAATCCATCTTGCCCTACTAGAAAGGGGTAAGGTGGGGATAAGGGGAATAGAAAAGAGAGCAGAGTGGGGGAAGGGGTAATCAGTATGCTCATTATCTTGGGGTAGAAGTAGGGGAGAGATGGAGAGAAAATTTGGAACTCAGAATCTTGTGGAAATGAATGTTGAAAACTAAAAATAAACAAATATATACAAAAATGTGTTCTAAAGTATTTTTCATATCAGTAATCACATAAAGGTAAAACATTTGAGGTTTAAAACAAATATCAATTTCCTCAAAAATTATATTAAAAGGGGCGGCTAGGTGGCACAGTGAATAGAGCACAGGCCCTGGAATCTCGAGGGCCTGAGTTCAAATCCAGCCTCAGACACTTAACACTTACTAGCCGTGTGACCTTGGGCAAGTCACTTAACCGGAACTGCCCTGCCTTGCCCCCTCCAAAAAGCAAACACACACACACACACACACACACACACACACACACACTAAAAACAGTATAAACACAAAATCTCATTTCAAGTTAGACATTTCAATAAAGTCATTGTACAAAGCTTCAGTTTTCTTTCAGGTTTAAGTAAAAGATTCCTGGATGGGGGGAGGGGAAGAGGTCTGACCATTTGTCAGAAATGATTTGAGGGGGATGAATTTATACCTCCCATAAGGCTTAGTTTACTCTAGAATAATTCTGAGGTTCTTCCTTTTTCTGACATTGTATGGTTTTACTCTTCTCTCCACTCCCCCTATCCCACACCACCCCCCCATCACTTCTTAGCTATCCTGCTACTAATCAAAGCTGTTGCTGGGGATGCCTCACATAGCCCTTTTAAGTCTTTCCAATTTTCTCTGGGGTAGAAATCATCTTACTCTCTGTTAAATAAAAGTAAAACAGAGCTTACAGGTTGAAGGAGGAACCCTTTTGCTCCAAAGTACGGATGGTAGAAATCTCATTTCTAAGTTAAGTAGGAGATTACTACACTGATTCCTGGTTTCTAAACACTAGTTCAAGTTTGATGTAGACATATTAGTACTTAATACTACTTAAACACAAGTCACAAGTATAAAAAAGTTGACATACTGGATGATTATGTTTTAAAATACCATACTAAATAAACCATGCCTTTATTACAAAGACTCATTTTGACTTTTTTTCAATGACAAGAATTATCACAGTGGGGGAAATATTTCACGTATAAATTTTAAGAAAACCATAAAACTTCCTAAAGTACGAACATATGTAAATAAAAAGTTAACAAACATCTATCATAGGTTGGAAATCTTTCAAAAATGGAGAAGAAAGTGTGATGACTCCTGAGCATAAGCAGCAACCAACAAAGACTTATGTAGTCAGTAGCTACCTCCTTCCCTTCCCATCCTTACTCATTTTTTTTTTTACCATGAAATGTAGTAGTGAAAAAGTACTGACTTTGAAAGAGCACCCAGTATTCCCACACACTCTACCCCTTCTATTTAATACCTATAAGACTTTGGGCAAGTCATGTAACCACTGTCTAGGCCTAATTTGTATTAAAGGACTTTTAAGGTTTCTTTCCCCAAAATTGTCTGATCCTGCAATCACCTGGGGACAGCATCTCCTTTTAAAAAGGAACTATCTGTACTAAAGTCCACTCTGTTTCTCTATTCACACTTTAAGGTGATTTACTCAGAAAAAAAAAAAAGTCTTCTTAAAAGCTAATGAACACAAAGGCAAACTCACTGAATGACTACCGCCAGAGCCAAGTGGATAACCACCTAAACTCAGTCTCTCCTTTTTTCTCCTCCTCCTCCTCCTTCTTCTTTTTTGCTTTTTGGAGGGCAATTAGGGTTAAGTGACTTGCCCAAGGTCACAGGGCTAGTTTTTGTGTTAAGTGTATGAGGCTATATTTGAATTCAGGTCCTCCTGACTCCAGGGCCAGGCAGTGCTTCATACACAGCACCACCTAGCTGCCCCCTCCTTTCTCCTTAAAGACCATTCCATTCCTGTTCCTAGTGCTGAAGGAGATAATGGGTTTAAAAGGCCTTTTCCTAAAAACAAAAAAATCTTGGCTGTAAAGATAAGCAAGTACTTCACTCTCTATTTTGTTTAATTTCTTAGAACGTGAAAATAATAGCTATAATAGATCATTTTAAAATTGCTATCTTTGACTTTTAGAGAATCATAGATGTGCATGGGTCTAGAAAGGCACTCTTGAGCTATCAAATCCACAAGTAATTATTAATCTTGTGTTTTAAAAAAACAGGAAGAAAGACAATAAAAAAAAAACAATTACAATCACCAGCAACAACTATCATCACTCCTACTACCCCTATCTACACATTAAATGGAAAAACCTAAACTAATGTTCTAGATTGCACAGTGAATTGAGCATTAGCTCTGGAATCAGGAAGACCAGAGTTCAAATATGACTGAGACATTTACTAGCTGTATAACTCTACACTAAGTCACATAAACTGTCTGCCTAAGTCTTCTCAAGTGTAAAATAGGGGTGATAACACCTACCTCACAGGGTTGTAGTGAAGATCAAATTAGTTGTCAAGTGCTTACCACAGTACCAAGTACATAGCAGGCACTATGTTAATGCTTATTCCCATCCTCTATTCCTAAATCTCATTGTGTCCTAGAAGTAGCCAAGAGTTTGGTTCTTCCCAGGAGAATGAAAGCTCTGGAATGTCCTACAAAGCTGTAAGTAGACCTAGTTGGTGACTGTTCAATTTTTACTGTCTAAAGACCAGCGAAGCCAAGTATAGAGGTTGATAACTTTTCCAACCATAGTAACTCTCCACAACCATCAACTAAAATGTAGGACTGCTTTCTGTGTCAGTTGAAAGAATACTCCTAATGATGAAATAAAATCCTTCTAAAGTAATGGATATGAAAAAAAGCATATCATTCTTAAAATAAAAACTCGATTGATTCCTACCTACAGACTCTAATGATATGGATTCCATCCAAGCAGTACGGGTAGGTGATCTACACTAATAAGTATGTTGGGAATGAAGCAGTTTGGAGTCTATTCTTCCTGCAGACAGCACAAGGAACTCAAGAAATGCTGAGGGCCTGCCTTGAACCCAAGAAGTTGGTTTGGTTGGTCCTGCCTCAAACATATTGGCTCTGTGACTTCACTTAACCTCTCTATGCTGTAAGGCAACTCTCTAAGACTCTAAGTTGTAGAAAAAGTGCCAATCAATTTTGGTAAAGAGAATCTTTTCACCCAGGAGTTCTCTACACAAATAAAATCACTGATCTATTTCATATCTCTACATTTTACTAAAGGTCTTTTACCTACTGCTTCTCCCAAGCCTGTCATATCATTCAAGATACTAATCAAAAACAATGTCATGAAATGCAAATAAAGAAAAAAATTATATGTGTGTATATATATGTATGCATACATAGATACATATACACACATACAGATACATACACATGTTTACATATACACATATATACACATATCTATACACACATACACACATATATAAATAAAGGATCACAATCTCACAGGGAAAGGAACAGTAGCAGGAAGAATCTTTTTTTCCATGTAAAACCAACAAGATAGTTTCCAAGAAAGTTTACAGTAACCCTCCTTTCAGAATAAGTCAATTGCACTAGAATTACTATGTGATGTTTTTAAAATTTTGAACTTTACAACTTCGAATGTCTACTTGACTTACATAGAATAATCATTCCTCAGATGTAAAATCAATATATTTTGCATAAACTATATCTTTCAAAATCCCAGAACTCCATCACTGAAAGATACCTCAGAGATTTAATTCAGGCCCCCTCAATTTACAGATCAGGAGACTGAGCACAGAGGGTCTTGGAAAAAAAAAAGGTCACAAAACTATGACTGGAATTTGTTTGCCCTCCAATCCAGTGCTCTTTGCATTAGCTTTATTTGTACTTGTCATACCTGCATGAATAAAAGCATTAGCTATAAAAACAAACAGGATAAGTAAAAAATAAAATAGAGGGGAGAATTGCCCTCCTATGAGAAAGAATATACTCCTATCTGATAACTGTAGGACTCATCTAATATTTTAAACAAACAAAAATCTCATAGCAAGGGTTTTTTGTTAGATAACTCCAAATTTTAGAACTTTTAAAAATATTTACTAAACAAACAAAAATGGTATTTGAAATGTTATGAATTTAAACAAATTTACTTTCTTAAGAAACTAAAATGTCAGTCAGGCATCTAGCTTCTAGAACCTAAAATCATTCAATGTGTTTTCTTGATTTTATTAATATAGAAGTGGACAGAGAGCTGGTGTAGGAATTGGAAAGCCCTGTCTTTAAGTCTTGCTTCTGGCACACTGGATTCTGAACATGGGCAATTCACTTTGCCTTAGAAAAGTTATCTAATACTAAAAAAAGGCAAAAAAGGTGCTCACCAGAAACTCCCCAAACACTGACGAAATTACAGGCCCAGTTCTAAATACATACCTAAAATTTTGTTTTAAATAAACACTTCTCTTCAGTACTTTAAGTGACAAATGTCAAAATGAAGGCAAAAGACATAGTAGGAATGTAAAAAAAGATGGTATCATATATATAGATATAGATATGTATATAACTGAAAATTTGAAATTTCTAAGCACTGAATTACTTCCTATCACTAAATGATGTTTACCAAATAAATCCAGGAAAATGTTATTCAAAAGACATTTGTGTTTCGATCTTCTCAGTATTTACAGGAAGAAGTATCCAAGATCTATTTGACACAACTTTTTTTTGGGGGGGGGGAAGAGGTAGGGTGCTGGCTTTTTACAAAGTACTTTAGGTGGTTATCCCATTGGATCCGGAAGCCTCTTTATAAAGCAGTAACTGCAAGTACTTCTAATCTATCCTATATCATTTATGTGCCTAGTAATTAGTAATTACAGCATAAATGCATATTGTCTCCTCATCAGAATGTGAGCTCCTCAAGAATAAACAATGTTTTTTACCTTCCTTTGTATTCCTAGAGCTTGGCACACAGCCTGGCACACAGTAGGCATTTTAAAAAGGCTTGTTGACTCCAAAGAAGTAGCAACTTCATCTTACAGGTGAGGAAATTTAGGCTTGTGAGCTTAATGACTTGTCCAAGGTCAGTAAAGCTAGCAAGTGGCCAAAGTCTATTTTTTCAAACTCTTATCTTCCCAACTTCGTGTCCCAAACAGTCTACAAGCCTTTCTTAAGCATTTGCTGTCAGGTACTATGAGAAGCAAGCAAGACTTGTCTCACAGTGATGCTTCTGCCTTTCCATTCCAGATTGTACAAGGTGTCCAAAAGTCTTAGCGTGGTTTTTAGGCATTAATAAAGACCTGTATATTTAAGGAGATTCCAGAGTGTCACACAAAGTTATATCCTCCTTTGGGGTACCAGTAAATACTCAAATGAAAGCTCCTTGGAGACAAACACCTAAAATAACAAAGTGAAGATGACTCTGACTCTGGGGAGGGAGGCGGGGGGCGCTTGACAACTTACCGAAAACACTGCGTTTTGAAGCCCAAAAGGTATCGGGGTCAGCCGGGCCAGGGCCACCACTTTGAGGCCGCTCCCCCCTTCCACGACTCGGATGACGGCGCTCAGTTTCTCGCTGCCCTCGATCTTGGAGGCCACCCAGTGGGCCAGCAGCTTCTTGCAGACCACGTGCGCGATGAAGGTGCCGATGAGGACCCCCACCACCATGAGTCCCATGCCCAGCACAAAGCCATACAAGTAGCCGGCGGCCACGTTCAGCACGATGTAGCCCCAGCCGCAGGGGAAGGAAACTACGATGAAGCCCACGACAAAGAGGAGCACGCCTAGCAGGCTGTCCAGGCTCTCGACCCACAGGAGAAGATGCTGCAGATAGTGGCGGACCAGGGCCAGAGAGGAGAAGCACAGGGCGGCCAGGGCGCAGACCAGCAGGAAGCTCTTGCACCAACAGGTGCCTAGGAGGCAGCAGTAGCGCCAGGTCCTCACCTCGGCGGCGGCGGGTCCGCCGCTGCAGCTGCTGTTACTGTTTCCCGGGTAGGAGCCTCCCGGGGCGGGCAGCTCCAAGTCCGACTGCAAACTGTTGCGCTCCTGGTAGGGGCTGAGAAGTGCGCCCGCGGTCCCGGCGCTCTCGACGCCGCTGCCGCCGCCTCCCCGAGGAAGCCTGTCCGCAGGGTCGCCGCCTCCCCCCGCCCTCGCCGGGCCCCAGCGGGTCAGCAGCTCTTGCCGCCGGCTCTGCAAAGCCGCGTACTTGAGGAGCTTGGGGAGCAACTGGAGCATGCTCCCGGCGGAGCTCCACATGCCGCTGCGGGCGGCCGCCGCCCCCACCCCACCCCCGAGAAATCCCGGCCTCTCAACCCGTCAACCCCTCCGCGACTCCGGCGCCCGTGAGGCAGAGGCGGCCGCTGCGGCAGCTCATGGCCCCCTCTTTCCGCGCCCCCCCTCCCTGATTCCCTCACCCCGCAGTCCCCCCCACTTAGCAGAGACCAAGCCGAAAGCCGATGACTGGACCCACCGCCGCCACCGCGGCGTCAGCCCAGCCCAGCGGGGAAAAAAGGCGAAGTCCCGCCGCACCCCCGCCCCCGACCGGGGCCAGCCCGCCCCCCAAAGGGGACGGGCAAAGAAAAAAGGGACGGGGCGCAGCCAGGCCCCGCCCCCGTGACGTCGCGTGCTGCCGACCCAATTGAACCTGAAGGGTCGTGAGGGGCGAGGGTGAAGGGCGGGGGGGATCGGCTGAGGAGTAGCTCTGGAGGGTACCAGGAGGGAGCGACTGCAAGGAAGGGGCCCAGCAGGAGGAATCCCTATCCATCCCCCATACCCCTCCCGTTTCGGGGAGAGAGAGGGGAGTCGCTGCGATTGGGTGGGAAGAGTTGAGGGGGGAGGGGGGGGGGGGTAAATGGGGAAAGCCGGGCACGCGCGCGCCCCCTCTCGCAGACCGCCTCGCTGCGCTGCGGTGCGCGTGCGTGCGGGGACGCGCGCGCTTGGAGGGAGTTGGCGCGAGCTGAGTGCTGGCCTTGGGAGTGAGCCATGCGCTTCTGGCTTTTAACCTTAAGCCCTCGAGGTACTTGGCTTACAGAGCCCCCTGGAGAAGCCCCGCGGTTGCTGGTTGGCTACAGGATCGCTTCTGGGAAGGGAGGGAGGTGTCGCGTGGTCCCCGGACCAGGGAGCTTTGCGCGCTGCAGGACCGTTAACCCAAAAGTTAATGGGGGGGGAGGGGTGCGGACGCCTTGGGGAAAGCAGTGCCACCTCACCTCTCTGGTCCGTAAATGGCTTTGGGGCGGGGGGTGGGGCGGGTGGGAGTGGGCGTTGTTGATCAGCAGCCCTGGAGGGCGTAGGGCAATAATGACCTTCAGCCCCAGAGGGGGAGGGGCGACTATCTGCCTGCGGACAACCAGAGCTCCTTCCTTCCCCGAGGGGCTGGGAGGAATGTAGAGAGTTTACCCAGCTGCCCTCTGGCCAAGGTATTTGGACTTTCCACTAGCCATAAACAAACAGTTGAAGGCCTCCAGCTCAGTCCCAGGTGTTAATTATCTAGTTTGTGGATTTCCCAGATTCTTTGTTCTCCAGCTCCGACTCGCCAGTTTTTAAACTCTGTAATTACTTGTGGGCACCCCTTCGATGTTTGGTGGGCGGGAATAAGGGGTGGTAGGTCAGGAAATGGAAATACGTCGGTTTTACAAATGTTGTTTGCTCTATCCAACAAAAGTCACAACTTTTCACGAAATGAAATTTTGGTAAATTGTGATGTAAGGGAGGCGTGATGGCTTAATGGGGAGAAGGGGATGGAAACAAGCTTTATTAAGCACCTGCTGTGGGCAAGGCACTGTGCTAAATAGAAATATCTCACTTGATCTTCTCTATAACCTTGGTAGATAGGTGCTATCGTTATCCCCATTTTATAATCGAGGAAACTGAGTTACTGAGTTACGATGATGCGACTTGCTAGGGACTGACTGAATCAGTTCTCCCTGATTGCAGTCCCAGCCGGCTGTCCAAGGTGTTCTAGCTGCCTCAGATGGCAAAGGCAGTGACTAGCAGTAGTGACCCCAGAGGATTCGATGAGGATACCTCAGTATAAAGGTAATGGATGATATCTGGGAAATAAGGCATATATTTACAGATACAGACTATTTATTTTGCTTGACTGTACTTGTTTAAAGAAAGGATTCTTTCAGGAGAGAACCATTAGGGAATAACTAATTTTTTAAAATTAAAAAAAAAAATACAAAAACATTGGTCTTGGAGCTACAGAATTGGAAGGCACTTCTGAGGTTGTCACCTAGTCCAACCCTTATACTATTTCAGAATTTTGACTGCAATATCACAGTAATTCTCGTCCACTCTCCATTTGAGGATCTCTAGAGTCAGGGAACTCAAAATTTTGAGTCTGACCATTCCACTTTTGAACAATACAGTTGTCAAGTTTCTCTTTCCATTGAGCCAAAATCAGTCTCTAAATTTCCACTCGTTCTTCTCAGTTGCCATCTGGGTTGGAATCTTTACTGATAGCCTGTCTTCAGGGTTTTGTTTATCTGCAAAATAGAGATGATACTGCTACTTTCTACCTTACAGAGTTAGAAAAGTAGTATAAATGTAAGGTATTTTAAGAAGCTTAATATTTAAAGAAATCCCAGGGTGAATTTACATATTTTGTAAATGTGAGTTTCTCTATAGCTAGGACTTAGATATAAGCTTTAATACTTATAAAACACTTGATGTATGTTAATCTATTTGTTCCTCACAACAAGTATAAAGTAGGCACTGTTATTGTCCCTATTTTTAATATAAGGAAACAGGCACAGAGAGGTTAAGTGACATATCCAAGTCACACAATTAGTACATATCTAAGGCAGGATTTGAACTAGAGCCTCCAAGGCCTGCACTCTATTTCTACTGCCAGCTCCCTAAAGCTAGATACATATGTTTTTGGTAAAAGTTGCGTTGGAAGCAAAGATTAAAGTTCATTAGGAAAATGGATTAGGGATTAGTTTTGGAAATTCTGTCCCACATCTTTTCCTAAGATCCTATGAAATGCCTTCCTCATACTCAATTTCATATTTATATATACTATAGTGTATTCTTTTGCCTTAGGATACTGGGACAGAAATCAACATCTCTTTTCTAATTAGCTTTCCAGAAGCTTTAAACTTTCCAAGAAAAAATGAGCTATAAAATAAATAGATGCTCTTTTAAATATAGGGCTCTGACAGGCTAATTCTCCCTGCCTACAATCCAATTATAGTGGTTGGGGGAAAAGGGAGAAGCCCATATAATCGAGGAATTACAAAAGAATAGTACTGGTCTTCCTTTAATCATTGAATCTGTAAGTACCAGGTTCTAAACATCCCCTTTCCTTAAAAGTAATTCATTTAAGTAGGAAGATTGGGTTTATTTTGTAGAAGACAAGTGCTTTGCATTTGCAACTGGTTATTTATGTTGAAATTAGTATACTTCTTGACCTTTTGTGAAATTGCTAATCAAGCTTCATCTTTCAACTGTACCTAAATGATGCCTGTTCAGCTTAACCACTTATTCATTTGACAGGTATCTATTAAGCACTTATTATGTATGGTACTCTGTGCTAGACTGTATGTATAAAATGTCATAGGAAGACTTCCTGCCTCCCCCCCCCCACTCTCTTCTTAGGAGTCAGAGACCCTCGTTCTGATCCAGACTTGATCTCTTGCAACTATAACCGAAATCCTAAAGCCCATTGGTATGGGACTCTCTCCTCTTTGAAGATGAATACCCTGCCCTGTATGAGAAGGTAGAGTAAAAGCAAACTAGATAAAGACTGAAGAAAACTGAATCACATACCAGTGGACTTTGAGAATGGGGTGGCATGGCTGTGTGTTCATGGGCAAGTCTGGACCTGTTATCTATAAATGGCAATTGAGATCTAAGACTCCATCCATCTCTAAAATTCTATCTAAAGTCTCCTACCTGCCTTTAAGGTCATTCAGTCAGAGGAGAAACCTCTTCAAACTGGAAACTCACTACAGCACTGGAATTCACACTACTACTGCTATTTTTCCCTCTGCTTAGATAGCTTCTCCCCAGACTTCCATTTAAGGAGGATATCCAGACCAGCCATATCTCCTTTTTCTCCAGACTGTACAAGATACTGTCTACGTTCAACTCCGCACCACTCTCCTCTTTAATGTGGTGTCTTCTACCATTAGAAAGTAAACTCCTTGAGGGCAGGGACTTTCTGCCTTTTTTTTTTTTTTTTTTTTTTTTTTAGTATTCCCAGCACTTTGCACTCTGCCTGACCTATACTGAGAGTTTACTAAATATTTGTTAATAAGTTAATAAGTGCTATTAAAGAGGGTACACATAGGTCTGGGAGTCCAGATGATGAAACATTTTCAAGGATCATCCCAGTTTATTCTGAATTTTATTCCAGAATACATTTCAGTTAGAAACTCTTCAGTCTCACATCACTCACCATGTCCAGAATGAAACCCATTATCTTTCTGCTCCCCCAAACCCTGCCCCATTACTGGCAAAGGTACCACCATCCTCCGAGTCATAGAAGCTCAGTACTTAAGTGCTGTTCTTGACTCCTCATTCTCACCCAACATATCCAATAGCTCTTGTCGATTCTACCTGCACAACACTTCTCTTACTACACTGTCTTCACTCACACAGTTGCCACCCTGGTGCAGCCCCTCACTCCCTCAAGCCTGGACTATTGCACTAGTTAGCCTGTTGGTACTTCTACCCATCTCAAGTCTCTCCCCACACCAATCCATCCTCCAGTCAGCTGTCAGTCTGATTGTCCTACTCAGTTAAATTCAGTAGCTCCTTATTACCTCCAGGAACAAATATAAAATCCCCCATTTATATTTTAAAGGCCTTCACAATCTGCCCCCTTCTTACCTTTCCAGGCTTCTTACTCTTTAACCCCCTCCACATGCTATTCAGTGACACTTTTATTTGACTATCCCTCCTGAGCATCAACTGGCTACTCCAGCTTCCTTCAGAACTCAGTTCAAAGCCCATCTTCTGCAAGAAGCCTTTCAGAATCTCCCTCCTACCAACCCCAAATTGGTGCTTTCCTTGAGATTACCTCCCATTTACAGTGTATAAATCTTATATTTACCTAGTTGTTTGCATGTTGTGGCTGTCATTAGAATGTGAGTTACCTGAGTGCAAAGACCATGGTTTTGCCTTTCTTTGTGTCCTCAGAGCTTAACATGATTGGTTCCTGGCACATAGTAATGACTTAATTGCTTGATAATGATGATGACATTTCATTGCTAACCTAATCTAAATGGTGGAAAACTACTTTTCATTAACCTTCCTTCTTGTCTTATTTCCCTAATTACTGTACATAATTTTATTTTTGTTTCTCTTTGACTTACTTTATTTTCCCATCCAAGCTTTTACTTTACCTTTTATTTCATCCCCTGCAACTACCCTTTCCAATCTTTCCCTTTTATTGGGCCCTTTACCTACAAATTGAACATAGATGAATTGAGTTCTGATCTGTAACTAAAAAGAAATGATGATAGGCTTGGATTTGTGGAGAAAAGGGAAAAGAGTATTTCATATCAGCTAATAAAAAATAACGGTTTTATAGTAGAAAATAGTCAGACTAGTTTTACATAGTGAGAGTATAGAATTTTAGAGATGGAAAGGGAGATTATCAATCACAGTGGCAGTAAAGCTAGAACAAAGAAATTTGGTCATTCTAATTTGTAAAGAAGTCACATGATTCTATAATCATAAAATAATGCAGCAGCGACTAATGAAATTTGCAGATCTATGTAGATTTATGACTGGCTGTTTCCATTATGCTGGCTCACTACCCACATAGCTCAACACATTTCTTGATTAAGAGAGCTGAAGCACTTTACCACCACAAAAACTTATGAAAAATAAACATATACTTTTACTAAAGACTAAGGAAGGGAAGCATTCAGAAGTTTCTTTAGTATCTCAGAGTTTTATTCCCTAAATTTGGTCTTTTACAAAGCAAAAATTAAATGTAATCAAAAGCCACTATTAGTTGCTTATATGAAATGAATATGAGGCGGCATAACTTGGTGAGGGGAAGGAGAGATAATCACAATATTTGGCAACTGGTCCAATATTTAACTCCAGCAAGTAGAAGAATTGGCGATGGTATGCCAATCCAGTAGTCATTCCTTATGAAGGCAACTATAAATTTCAGTACTAGAGACTATTCAAAAGCTATTTACTGGTAGGGTTTTAAAAGGCATGTCCTCTTTGAAGTGATAGGAGTCCAGGAAGCACCTGTTTTCACCTGATACCATGCAAATAAAAATCCCAGTTAGCTATTGCCTTATATTTCTCCTCAGCTAATCTTGAAAAAGCCACCTATACTTGGTGCCTCTCCTTCTTTCACCCTCTTTTTAATGCTTCTGCATTCTAGCTTTCTTACCTTATCACTCATTGAAACAGCTTGTATCTCTTTAAATGCTGATTCTAATGGCTTTTTCTCCATCCCCTTCTTGACCTATCTGCAGCATTTGACACTTGACCACACTCTCCCACTGGATAATTTATCATCTCTGGATTGTTGTGAACGTGCTTTTTCTTGGTTCTCCTCCTACTTGTCTTACTTCTCCTTCTTAGCAAAACAGCTGGATCTTCATCTGTCATGTCCACTAAATGTGAATATGCCTCCAAACCTCTTTCCTGGGCCCTCTTTTCTCTTTATACTCTCACTTGATCTCATTAGTCTAAATGGTTTACTAATCATCTCTGTGCAGATGACTCATAGACCTGTACATCCAGTATTATGCTTTCTTCTGACTTTTAATTTCATATCACCATCTGATAAATATTTCAAAGTAAATGTCCTATAGGTATCTCAAACTCAACATATCCAAACTTCCCTGTTACAGTTGAGGGTGGCACTGTCCTTCTAATCAGTCAGGTTCACAATGATTATCAGCTCCTCACTGTCACTCACATATCTATCCAGTCACTTGCCAAATCTTTTAGTTTCCTTCTCCATAATATGCCTCTAGTACATGTCCACTTCTTTCTGCTATCATAGCCATCAATATAGTTTAGGTTAACATCATATTTCTCCTGGGCAATTGCAATAGTTTTCTAACTGGTTCCCCTGCTTCGAATTTATCTCTACTCCAAACCATCTCTTATACTGCCAGCAAAGTAATTTTCCTAAAACATAGATCTGAGCAGATAACCCCTCTCTAACACATGCACACGCATATGCACAAGCACACACTCACATACTAAATGAATGCAACTTCCTGTAACCTCTAGCATCAAATATAAGTTTCTCTGGTGCTAAAGGTTTTTCATAACTTAGCCCCTTCTTGCCTTTTTTAGGCATCTTACATATTAGGTGGCTAGATGGCACAATAGATGGAGTTCCAGGCCTAGAGGTCAGGAAGACTCATCTTGAATTCAAACATGGCCTTAGACACTTACTAGCTTTGTGACCCTGGACAAAACCCTATTTATCTCACTTTCCTTATCTATAAAATGAGGTGAAGAAGGAAATGGAAATCAGTCTCTTTTCCAAGAAAGCTCCAAATGGGGTCACAAAGAGTTGGACAGCGTTAAAAGCAAATAAATAACACAAATTACTCTCTTCCATGTACTTTATGATAGCCATTATAGACACATGACACTTACTATCCCAGCTCCATGACTGTACTAGCTATCCTCTATGTCTGCAATGTTCTCACTTCTAACTGTCCTGTAAGTCTCAGCTCAGATCCCACCTTCTGCAGGAGGCTTTTCCGTATTTTGCCATTGCCCTTCCCCATAGCACAGGTGATAAGTTGGGTTTTGAATTTGTTATCATCATCAATAATAATAATTGAATCACTTGCCTGGAGTTATAGAGCTAGTAAGTACTGGAGTCAAGATTTGATCACAGGTCTTCCTGACTCCAGTTATGACATTCTTATTAATAATGCCATACTACTTCTATAAAGTTGTGTACAAGACGTAGTATTAAGGACATTTTTTGAAAGGTAGTTATGACTGAAAAAAGATGGACCACTTATGGATTGAGAATGAGAAACAATAATTAGGTGGCAAAACGAGTAATTAAGATATTGCTTGCTCTACCTATCTCACAGTCTCATTGTGATATAAAACAACAGGGAATTATTTCATTATGGCAGTCCCTAATGCCTAGTACTTAGTAGGGTCTCATTGATTGAAAGTGCTTTCTAAATCTTAAACTGCTTTATAAATGTGGGGTATTAAAAAGAGTAAAGCCTCCAATATATTGATTATTTCTCTGTGAAATATTTGGAAGATATGGATGAGAATTGCCAGGCTTAGAGGGCAAAGAGAGTTTACATTGATGAAATCATGGGTCGTTCAAAATAAGAAAGACATAACAAACAAAAATACCTCTTGAATTTTTTCTTACATTGTTCACGGATCTAGAAATAAACTCCTTGGCAGAATGCTTGTCATTAAATGGAAGATAGGTATTAGGCAAGAAATAAATAATAAGAGAAGACACTGATACTAAAGAAAGATATCAGTGTACAGATATTTCTAGTTAGCAAAAAGAGAAAAACACAGCTCAAGAAGTTAAACAAATATTGACTAGAGAAACAGGTGACTTATGTTGAAGTCTGTGAAATCTCTGCACATGAGCATTATTGGTTAGAATATGACCCTTAAAGTTTTGGGTTTTTTTTATGTTAAAATGGATATGAAGCCTTATATTACTTCTTACCTTAATTATTTCAAAGAGGAATTTGCTTCTAATTTGTTATATTCATGGTTTTTATTTGTTCATTCTTTTAACCTGTTTCCTGACTTTGCACTTTATGTTAGGCCTAGGCTAGGCTCTGTGCACATCCGGAGAGAATTTTCTGTCTGGGCTGATCTGGCTGTATACTTTACTGTTTTTTTATGTAGACTTTGATTTGAATAATAATTTCAGTGGAAAGTGGGAAATATAGTTAAATCAAGGTTTCCTTTTTATGTGTAACTGTATTTGTATAACAGACATACAAATGTATATTCATGTATATCTACACATGTGTACATGTGTGACTATATACATACAGATATGTACATATATTTGTGTGTGTACATACATTATTAAAACATATCTGTATGACTTGACTATTCTCTTTTCCAAATATTTTTTTTGGCTTCGATCAAATGACTATACAGCATTTCAGAGTGGTTAATGCTAGTCAGCCTCTCCTGTTTTAATCTTTTATGGTACTTTAATTTGTTGTATGTTAGTAAAGACTAATGCCTATAAAAGATCAGAAATTGAGTACATTATGCCTGTTCTGAGACTTTAGTTCATAATCTAATGGTTTGTTTATCTTACTTGGTTAGGTTTTTTCAAAATACAAAAGCAAATAGGTTTTTTTTTAAAGATAATAGTCTTTCTTTTTACAAAAGATTAAACGGTTTTATAAAGAATGAATTTAAACAATTTATCACTTTGCCAGGACCATTTATATGTGCAGCCTTTGTTAGTAAGCTTTAGCAGAATCAAATGATGCAATATTTTATTGTTCTTCTTAAAAGAGTCAACAGTTAAATAAAGAGTTTGGTTGACAATAGAAACAAAAGCAAGGGCATAAGCTTGGTATCAATGGATCTTTTGAGACTATATTTACACTATTTTTTGTTTCTAAATTTTTTTTACTCATTTTGAACTTACATACAGAAAGACAAAAAAGATAATATTTCCATATACATAGCACAACATGAGAGGATTCAATATATAAGCATGAATTCCATATTCAATAAAAAACCCTATGTAATAAATACTGCACATTGTTTTCAAAGCTGCCCTGCTTTTCTGTGCTTCCTTCCAAGTTTTCTTTTGTTCTCTGTGTGCACTTTTAATTTATTTCTCCTTCCCCATACCACCCTAGAAAAGGCTACAAATAAATACAAAAACACACACATATGTAAAACCATGCTATGCATACTTCTATTTATCATTTCTTTCTCTGGAGGTGGGTAGCATCTTCCTTCATATATCCTTTATAGTTGATTTTAATATTCATCATAGTAAAAATGAATTAGTCATTCAGAGTTGTTCTTTGGACAAAATTTCTCAAGTTCACTTGGTACTGCTCCTTTCATTTTTCATTTTCATGAAAGTCTTTCCATATTTTTTCTGAACTCAACCAGATCATCATTTCTTATAGTGCAATAGTAGACTATAACAATCATATACCACAACATGTTTAGCCATTCCCCACTTGTAAAGCATCTATCATTTTAACCAATCTGATAGGTATAAGATGATATCTCAGAGCTCTTTTAATTTGCTTTTTTCTAGTCAATGATTTAGAGCATTTTTTCATATGACTATATGTAGTTTTGATATCTTCATCGAAAAACTGCCTGTTCATATCCTTTGACTATTTATCAATTGGGTAATGACCCAAATTCTTATACGCTAGACAAAGTTCTGTATATATTTGAGAAATGGGACCTTTATCTGAGAGACTGTCTATAAAATTTTTTTTTCTGAAGTTTTTACTTTCCTTCTGATCTTGGCTACATTGACCTTATTTGCACAGAAACCTTTAATGTAATCAAAATTATCCGTTTATACCTCAAAGTGTTTTCTATCTCTTGTTCATTTACATTAATATCAGATGAAATATGATAAAAATAGGAATTATGAAAGGCCTAATTAACCTAATAAAATATAAATCACAAAAGATAACAGTTACATAACTTAAAACTAACGTGTGTGTGTGTGTGTGTGTGTGTGTGTGTGTGTATATACACACACAAATGTATATATGAAAAAATTTCATTGGACTCTTTCATTTAAGAATGCTTTCAACAATACATTTTAATCACTGCAGTTTTAATTCACCTTAAAAAATATTCAGTGCCTATTGTATATAAAGCACTGTGGTACTGTGGTAGGTTATGGAGAGAGGGAGATAAAAAATTCAGATAAGACAGAGTCCCCCCTAACCTTATGAAGTTTATAGCTTACTATAGGAATATGAAATATATGAATACAATCCAAAATAATAGGTGAAAAGGACTTGAGAGGTAAAAACAAAGTTCTGTGCAAGGTTATAGAGGAAAGACATCATTACTGACCTGTGGCATTTAAGTATCATTTTCAAGAATGGTTAAGAATTCAACAGAAGCATGGGAGCCAAGGACACAGGCAATGATATGAACAAAAACAGAGAGGAAGAACATAGGGCAAAAATGCTTCTAAGACAGTAATATTAGATGACTGGGATTGGGGAAGCAATACAAAGGAGGGTAGATTGGAGTGGCACAGTGGCACTAGAAGGCCAAAATTACTCATTTGACAGAAATGAGGCAGTTAAGAAACTTAGAATTCTCGGTAAAATGTGAAAAATGGAGATGTGGGAGTTTATAGGCCCATAATGAAAGGATTTGTTCTAAAAAACTTGGATTCAGTCAACAGGCTGCACCCAAGGACCACAGGTTCCTCACCTCTATTGTAGGGGAATTGCATTCCAGATGTTCTCCTATACAAAGTTGATATCAACTGAGCTGTTTCTGTCCATGTTGATTTTATCTGTGGGGTTTCTGATAGGGTAGAGACTAACTAATAAAAGTTCATTTTGTGTTTTGTCTTTTGTGTTTGCTAGCTCAGTTACTTGAGAGGCATATATAGTATAGTGGAGAAAAAAAATCTTTAAACATGTTTCTAGTGTGCAGCAAAAGTGCTTGGCTAATAGTATTTAATAATTTCTTCTTGACTGACTGACTAGACCTGGGTTGTAGTTTTGCATCTAATATTCACTAACCTTGACAGTCATTTTCTAATTTAAAATCTCACTTCATGTGAATCTTGATTTTCCCATGTACAAAATTATATTTTTTTATTTCTGCACAACCTATCTTATTAGGATTGTTTTCGGGATGGTTAGGTGGCACAGTGAGTACCGGCCCAAGTCAGGAGGACCTGAGTTCGGATCCAGCCTCAGACACTTAACACACACACACACACACACACACACACACACACACACACACACACACACACAACTAGCCATGTGACCTTGGGCAAGTTACTTAACCCCAATTGCCCTCCAAAAATCAAAGAAAAAAAAAAAAAGGACATCCAGTCCCAAATTGTTTTAGCAGTGTTTACGTTGATGCCATCCAAGGCTTTGTTCTGATTCCTTTTTTCCTTCTGTTTTATATTCCATTCTTGGGCAGTTATGTTCACTTTCATGGTTTATATTGTCTATACACAGAAATCCCAAGTCAATATAGCCATCTGAAATCTCTCTTCTGAACTCTGGTCCTGTGTCTCCAAAATGCTTCCTGTATGAGTTAAACTCTTATGTCTTCTAAACATTCCTATTTCAGTTGAAAATACCTCTGTTTTCCAAGTAACTCAGATTTATAACCTCAGTGCCAACTTTGGTTTTTTATTGTCATATATTTTTACCTTTAATTTAACAAGCACCAAATAAAATTAATGTTTTCTTATATCAGGGTTTCTTAAGCTCTTTTGTGTTATGGACCTCTTTGGCAATCTACTGCAACTTATGGACATGTTGTCAGAATAATGGTTTTAAATGCATATAATAAAATACATAGGATTACAGAGGAAACCAGTTATAATGAAGCATGGTTATCAAAATGTGTTTTTTTCAATTCACAAACTCCTTGAAATCTGTCCACAGGCCACTCCAGAGTCCATGGACTCTATGTTAAGAATCCCTGCCCTATACATAGTGAAAAAAGGATTATATATAAAAGTTTAAATGTCTATTTTGTATGCTTTTTTCTAAAAAAAAATAAAAAACATAACTTTCAAAGTTGTCCAGAGTTCAAAGCTTGTCTGTGATTCTGGACCTCTGTGTATTATTTTTTTTTAAAAAAAGGTTTCAATGATATTTCTTCCTTCCCTACCTCCTTTCCTTCCTTTCTCCCTTCTTTTCCTTTTTTCCCTTCTTTCTTTCTTTCTTTCTAGACCCCACTTTTCCTCTCATGACCTTCAAATTTTTAAACCCTGAAAATGTACATCTTATTCTGTTATCTTGGGTCCCTCAGCTCTCTGTCAGGACATCGGTAGCAAGTTTCATCATTAGTTCTCTGAATCATGAGTGACCATTGCATTAGACAAGGTTCCTGAGTCATTCAAAGTTGTGTTTTTTTTTACAATGTTATTATTTATAAATTGTTTTCCTGGGTCTTCTGACTTTACTCTGCACATATTTACACAAGAGTTGCAAGGTTTCTCTGAAAGCATCTTTTTTTATATATGTAATATTACAATAATATTACTTTATATTTATTTACCATAATTTGTTCAGCTGTTCAGCTGATAGATGAATATCATCCTAAATTTCCAGTTCTTTGCAACAATAAAAAGAGCTGTTCCAATCACCATTTCATCTGACTTTCTTGTCCATAACACTCTTCCTAGCAACTACTCCCCTATACATGTTATCTTCCTCTATTAGAATGTTAGTTGCTTGATGGCTGGATTGTCTGGTTTGCTTGTTTTTGTATCCCCTCTGAATATCGCAGTTCCTGGCACACTTCATAAAGGCCCGTTATTTCATTCATTCACTCATAATAATATGCTGCAACTTAATTTATAGCCACTTTGTCTCTCCATTGCTCTTCAGATCATAAGCAGTTTTGACATTGGAGATTGGCCATATTCTGTGATTCAATACCATGTAGGACCACTGAAAGAATATTGATGTAAAAAAAATGGATCTGTGATTCAGAAAGAAGCTTGAGGCTCTTCATTTAAAGTGCTACATAATTTCCTGAATGCAGTCTAACCCACTCTCTTCCTTCTATTCAATTCCAAATTGAGCCCATTGTTGCTCCCTGGTGTCTCTTGAAGATAGATATACTTATGGGCCAGCTTTATGGGCTGTCATTCCAAGAACATATTATGGCCTAGACAGAAGAATCTTTTCTGTTCTCTTGTTTTATTTTTCCCTAAGTTAGTTGTTACACTGAACTCCTAAGCAATTGAAGTGATGTGGTCCAGCAGAAAGATCACTGAACTTAGAGGCAAAAAGACCTGAGTTCATATCTCACGTCTGACATTTATAGCCATTTGACAATGAGCAAGTCACTTAACTCCTCTTAGCTTCAGTTTCCCCATCTATGAATTATAATACATATCCTATAGATTTATTGTGAAGCTCCAGTGAGATAACCTATATGATGTTTCTAAAATTTCAAAAGATATAAATATCAATGATTATTTTGTTATCTCTTTTAGAAGGTTCTTCAGTATTCTAGGGCATAATACAGTAGGCACAGTGCCATACATATGCAGGAATATCTGCAGGATCTCACCATCTGTAGGTAACCCCCATTCCTTTTAGACTGTGTTAGATATCCATGACAGTGGCAGACACACTCAATGAGTATACAACTCTTTCTTTATTCCTCATTTGACATTAATGATCAGTGGATCATTGAACAGAATTATCCCTATTATATCTTTCAAGGGGAATCTTGGTAAATCTGTTGAATTTTGCTGAAATGAATTAAATGCTTTTAAAAATAATAGATCATACTTGGATCTTATATTCAGTTATTTATTTGTCTGAAAAGATGTGACCTGGTGTAGATCATGTGAAAAGTATGCTTTTCCCTTTCTGATTTTTATGAAGGATGCTTTCAGTGGGGCAGACTATGCTCATAATTTTTATTTTACAGAAATGAGAAGGGTCATGATGATACTGGTCAGTAGTTATTTCAGTTCTCTCGATCAACTTTTTCAGGAACAATAAGGTTCATAATTTTTCCAATCAATTATCTCCCCTTTCAAATATCTTAAGAGTTAACCTCAAAAGTTTATTGAGTTTTGAATAGACCTTTTTTTGGTATATTTAGTCTAGTCTAGCTAATGTTCACAGCTTTGTTTTTTTGAATTGACATTTCTTCTTCCTCATATAACACGTTTGCTATCTTGACATTAGAATTTAAATGTGGCACCTCCACTATTATTGGTACAAAAATAGATTTTTATGGAAATCTTGACATATATTCCCATTGTTAATCTATTATCCGTATTCCAAATTCATCCTTCAGTGCTCTTGTGATAATATGTTTTAATTGGTTCTCACATTGAGCCTTCTGAAAACTTGATTTCCCTTTTACTGTTTCTAGTTTGTGAGGTAATAGTGCTCAATGTCATTTTACAGCCTTTCTCCATAAGATTTTAACAGTAAGCTCATATACTCTAAACTCCTATTACTCTCTACTACCTTCTAATTGTCAAGGAGATCAAGTATTTGCTCACTGAGACTGTTTTTAGGCTCTTTGAACCTTTTTATTATGGTGATTTATCTACATCCATTAAACTTCTGTGGAAAAAAAAAAGTCAGGAATTTTTTTCATGTGAAATTTCCTATTCTATGGAATTAATAGCTTTTGTGAATGGATCAAATTAAAGTTATAATTGTATTGCTGCATTTTCTTCTCATTTTTACCCTTTTGTTTCAGATTCAGTGCTGATTTTCACATTTGCTCTATTAATTCAACAGATTGGTTGTACACAGAGAGCCAATTAAATAATATCTCAGAATGAATAGATTTCTGGGTCATATAAACAACACAGTGGGGGATTCAGCATTTTCTCTGAGCCTTACAACCTGTCAAACCTCTCCAAAATAGTAATTATACAAAAGCAATAAATCAGTTTCATCTGTTTCCACATCTTAAGACACCAAGAACAGCAACAACAGAAAAACTCAATGCACAGCAAAAACTAATCTAGCTACTAAAATTCTCATTCAGCACCCTCTTCTGTCACCAAACTTCAACTGGACTATACAAGCCAACCTTGAGCTTATAGGAGAATTAGCACCACCCCTTTCCTTCCCCTTTCCCTCCCCTTTCCCTGAGGGCTCTATAAAACTAGAAGACCAAAGCTTCCTCTGCCTAGGACTTCAGCCTGGTTGCTAAACTCCACTAAACCTGAAGAAAGAGGGACTGGCATTCAGTTGGAGCTAGTTCTGTTCCCTCTCCCCCAAGAAGTCACTGTATGCATATTGAAAAGTAATTGTCCATAGTTGGAAGAGGCTGAGACAGAAGAGGTTGTAGACTAACACCCAGGGAAATTTCAACCAAAGGGAAAGAGTCAGAAAGTGAGAAATGGGGAACATAAGAAAAAACAGCCAAAACTAACCAAATATTTCAAGTAGGAGAATACTCAGTTAAATCAACAAGAACAGGAAGAAAGAAGAAAATATTGTTTCAGTAGTGAATTGGGGTACCACTGAAGAATGCTTCCTTGGGGGAAAAATACATTAAATAGAGAGAGGGACCTCACAATGGTTATAATCTTCAAAGATTGGTGCTTAGAGATACCACTAATCCAGCTTCCAGAAAGGGAGAATCAGAGGTCCTGGGGGCAACGTAGGGAGATCATAGAAACTACACCAAATATACCTTCTTCAAGGCAACTGCTGAAGAATTGTGAATAATAACATCTATTTATATTATGTTGTAAGGTTTTTAAAACACTATAAGTTTATTCTTTATATCAGCCCTGTGAGGTAATAACTTCAGGTATTATGTTCAGTTTATTGAGAAGGAAACTGAGGTTAAGATAGGATTAAGTAATAATAATGAAATAATAACTAACATATATATATATACATATATATGTATATATATGTATATATGTGTGTGTGTGTGTGTGTATAGTGCTTACTATGTGCCAGGCACTATGCTAAGCATTTTTACAATTACCTCATTTGATCCTTACAACAACCCTGAAATACAAATGCTGTTATCCATATTTTACAGAAGAGGAAACTGAGGCAAACAGAGGTTAAGTGATTTGCCCAGATTCACACAGCTAGTAGGTATTTGAGGCAATATTTGAACTCTGGTCTTCCTAACTCCAAGCCTGGTACTCACAGGAAATAACAAAAGCTGGATTCTAATATAACTCTCACCTTACTACTTAGTTCAGCACTTATTCCACTACACCATGACTTTCCCAATTTAGAACACTGTTAATATGAAGGGAGGAAAATGGACGTAAAGGGATTTTTCAAAAACAGCTATTTTACTGAGTTAGTTTCAATAAAGCACCAGTCTTTTATAAAATTGTGACACATTATAGTACATATTATAACACATTATAGTACAAAATCAGATTTACTCAATATTACTCAAGTTTACATAAAATCCTCAGGAATACAAAATAAGTGTGTTATCTATAAATTAAACATAACATAGTTAAACCTTGGACACCATTGGCATTACCCCCACCTGTTGTGAGCATTCCTATTTGCCTGTCATTGCTACATGAGAACCAGATTGCAGAACTGCTAAACATGAAGAGTATATATAATTGATTTTATCGTGCTTGTGTACAAGGATTTTAACAGAGGATCACATTGTAGCCATATCATGCAAATTGTAGGTAATAATGTGAAGATTGTTAGTCACCACAGTAATATACTCCATTTTCCAAGAGTAAATGCTTATTGAAGGGCAAGGAGTTGTCAAAAAAAAAAAAAAAAAACCAAGCTGACGCCTTCAAATACGTTTTCCCCTATGCCAGAGTTCTTCATATGTTCAGGTACAAAATAAGTGTTTTGACAGCACTTTTCCTTCTGCTTTTATTGGATACATGAAACTCAGTTCACTAATAATGTTATTATTCAAGATTATTAATATAGTTTCTCATGTATGGTACATTTTCCTTGGAAAATTAGTTTCTTTGTGCTATCACCTGAGAACTTTTCAGGATTTAGCAAATAATGGTGCCTGTGATAAGCAAGTCTAGATGCTTAAAAATGCCACAAGATTACACTTAATGTTAAAAGGTCAAATAAAATATCTTCTAAAAATGCATTACTTCAGTTGAAAAGAACATGTCAGCATGATTTCTTAGTGCTTATTCCTTTGTGACTCTTCTTATACATTCCATTTGATGAAAATATCTTTTTATAATTAATCAGTGGTATTCATGTGACTCCTATATTTAAATAATTACACTAGAGTGCAAATACCATTTGTAATTAGTACTTTATAAAATTCTAGGTATTCTCTTTTGGAAATGGGAAATTGATATCCAATATAAATGGATACTTAAAATAAATAAGGCAAATTTTAAAAGCAGCCATTCGCCTTTCATAAATTCAAGTCATCAGGCTCAGATGAATTACATCCCAAGGTGCTTAAAGAACTGATTGTGGAATTACTAAGCAACTGTCAGCAATTTTTGAAAGATAGAAAATAAGGGAGGTGCCTCGATATAGATGGTGGTGGCCTAATTATCAAAAAAAGGAAAGAGAATGCACTCTTCATTCTATAGGTTTATGAACTTAACTTTAATTCCTAGCAAAGTCCTAGAAAGTATTACTAAATGGAGTGATTTCTGAAAAATCCAGAAAAGGAAGTGGTGACCACAAAGTGTCTTCATGACTTTATTAACAACAGGTCATATGAGACTTAACATTTAATTTTTGACAGGTTTACCAAATGTTTCATTTAAGAGAAATGCTTTAGATATAGTTTTCCTAGATGTAGCACCAAGCACCCCAACATCCCCAGGGTGGCTGCCAACACAGATTCTTAGATCTGCTTTTCTAAAGGAAAGCAACTCAAAATGGGTTAACAAGCTTACTTTAATCAATATATCATTTACCTAGTTCAGGGCAAAAAGGTCAGCACCCCGAACTTCAAAGTATACAGACAGAACTTACAAGACAGAGAAACAAACAGATCAAGCAGACAGGCTTCCAAACTGTCCAACCATTATATCAATACCAAATCACAGTAACCAGAAAGGGAAGTGTCAACATCTGGGTTTTCAAAGCCAGGGGGCTCTCAATGGCTGCCCGGAGTCTCATCTGGTCAAATCACACAACACTTTTCAAAGTGAGTCCCAAAGCAAAGCCTCACATCAGTGATTATATAGCCTTCTTCTGGCTTAGAGAATGTCACAACCCTCTTGACCCACTGCCTAATCACACAGCATCAAGGTGTAGGCATTCCTGAAAACCAAGCCTTCTGCCACAGGCTCCATGTAACCACATTCAGCCTATTAGGTGGCAGAGTATATTTCCAAATCAAGGAAGGTTCTCAGAGTCTCTTAAGTCTATCAAAGGGCCTAGGGGCAGGGAAGATCTTTAAATTTGCATTTCCATTACACTAGAGTTAGCAAAACATTTGACAAAGTTAACTTGTGCTATTTTTGTGGAAAAGTGGGCAAATGTAAACTAGACAGTAGTACAATTAGATAAAATAAGAACTAGTTGAATGACTAGTCATTAATGATTTGATATGAACATGGAAGGATATTTTCAGTTGACTGTCCAGTGGATCTGTGCTTGGCCCTTCATGGTATCATTGACTTAGATGAAGACACAGATACCATGTTTATCAAATTTTCAGGTGATACTCAGGGGGACAAGTCAGATTTTGGTTGAGTCAGGATTCAGAAAAACCTTGACAATTTACACCATTAGGTCTAATCTAATAAGATGAAATTTAATAGAAATGAATATAAAGTCTAATATTTTAGTTAGAATGGAAAATTTCCTAAAAATGAGAGCTATCCCCAAGTGGAATAGATTGCCTTGGGATGAAGAGGTTGCCTTCCCTGGAGGTCATCAAGCAAAAGATGAATAACCACTTGTCAGATATGTCTTATAGGGTATTCCTTTTCAGGAATGAGTTGAACTAGGTGGCCTCTAAGATCCCTTCTAACTCTGGAATTTTATGATTCTGATTCTGTGAAAGAGTTTGTGCAATTACAAACATTTATGAAATTGTTATATCACTAATCCAATAGTTTTCAAAGTGGGGTTAGAGCTCCCTGGAGAGTTATGGAATGACCCTCAAAGGTCTGTGGTTTGACCCCAAGACATGTGTGACCAACCAATCAGAGGGTGGAAAGATGGGTTACATCCCATTTTCCCCTAACCCACGGCTAACTGGGCTTGTCTCCAACACAACAACAAAGCCCCCTTCAACATTTCCCTGCTCTTCCCCCTCCCACCAGACTTACAGCAGCTGCACAGGCAAAATTCCAACCCTTTGGGCTCCACATCCTGTCATTTCTACACAAACACACACACACACACACACACACACACACACACACTGCCTCAGACACCCTTTGGTGGGCAGACTCTGCACTGCATGGGACTAGTAAGTCTCCCTGTCCCCACTATATAGTTAATTTTGATGGGAGTGAACAGTATAGGATGAACAGACCTGGTTAAATTGTGATTATATTATTGCCCCCTCTTCACAAACCCACCTCTCTTCTGAATTTCCTTATTTTTATTGATGACACTACCACCATTCCATCAAGTCCACAACTTCAACTTTGTCCTTGACTCCTCACTTTTCCTCATGCTACATATCTAGTCATTTTCAAAATCTTGCCATTACTGTTTCAACATCTCTCATATCTGTCTCTACTCAAATGACCACAAACCTAGTTGAGACCTTCTTCACCTCCCACTTGGACTATTGGAATAGCATTCTAAATGGTTTCCCTACCTGCCTCAAGTCTCTCCCCAAGTAATTCATCCTCCATGTAACTCCCAATTAATTTTCCTAAAATGAATTTTGCTCCTCTACTTAAAATTCAGATGTTCTCTCTTGGCTTTAGGATCAAATATTATTTCATCTTTATCTCATTCCTTTTAATGTATATTTTGTGTATTGTATAATGCACATAACACCACAGTACTATATATGTATAACTTATTAATAAGTATATGTGTATGTGTATATATATATATAATTTGAATAAATGCTCAAAACTTTTAGTTGATGAGGGTACATGATCAAAAAAGTGTGGAGGTCATGGTCCTTTTTAAAAGGGGATAGATGAACATTCTTTTTTTTAATGTTAGCTAAACTTCAAAACAATTAGAACTCTCAGGTAGATGACCCTCATTTTTTCAAGCTGCCTTTAGTTGTGATCCTAGTTTGTATTATAGGCTAAAACTTCACAGGGAATTTCAATTAATATTTGTAAAAAAAAATAGGGTTTCTAAGTAACAAAGTAGATGGGAGCACTAGACCTGGATTCAGGAAGACCTGAATTCAAATTCAGTCTAAGATACTTTCTGTGTGATCCTAGGCAAGTCACTTTGCCTGTTTGCCTCAGTTTAACCATCTGTAAAATGGTGATAGTAATGGCATTTAACTCCCAGGGTTATTAGGATAAAATAAGAATATTTATAAAGGACTTTGCAAATGTTAAGGTGCTACACAAATGCTATCTCTTATTTTTATTATTAATAATTAAACTTAGTTCTATTACTAGGAAGGAAGAAAAAGGGAAACAGGCATTTATTAAGTGCCTACTATGTGCCAGGCTTTATACTAAATGCTTTACAAATATTAGCTCATTTGATCAGCTCTAGGAAGTAAGTGCTATAATTATCACCATTTTATAGTTGAGGAAATTGAGACAGAAGTTAATGGTCACATAGCTAATAAACATCTGAACTGAATTTGAACCCAGGCCTTCCCAGCTCCAGGTCCAGCTCTCTACCTCCTGCACCACTTATCTGCCTCTACTTGTTTTTCCTTAAAACTTGCACAAGAAAAATGTACTTAGATATTATGACAACCCAAAGTTGATGGAGGATCTAGTACTACAAAGAGCTATAATTTAAATGGAAATTCGCCATGACTAGCTGGAAAAATAAAGGACATAAAAATGTCACAATGGATTTCGAGTCAGTGTGGTATAGTGGAAAGACCACACTGGGTCTAGAGTCACAAGATTTGGGTTCATATTCCATCTCTAGTGCTTAGGACTTGTCTGACCTTTGGCAAGTCACTTAACTTCCCTTGGTCCCAGTGTCCTCCTCTGTAAAATGAGAGGGTTGTGCTAAATGGCGTCTGAGGTCTTTTCAAGCTCTAGATTTCTAATCCAGCATTTGAAGTACTGAGGAGGAAAGTAACACTATCATTATAATGTGGGAAAAGACTGATTTCATGGAGATTTGGGAATCTTAGCAAATCAGAGCTGACTATGAATCAGCATGCAATTACTGGTATAATTTAATAACTCACCACATTATAGATTCTGGAAGTATAATATAAGTATTACTCTTTAGCATGTATATTGTTTGTATTATAGTTTGTATTTTGCACTAAGCTTTAATTAAAATGATGCATCTGGTTTACTATACTGCAAGTGAAATATTCAGAGGATATCTGAGGGGAATAATAAAAGCATAAAAATTGGAGAAATAGGCATCTTGAGGATAAACTAATAAATTTTATAATTTCTTTGATGAAGGAAAAATTGATAGAGAATTCAATTGTATAATAGCCTCCAGTTATTTGAAGGATAATTTTAATGGATGGTAGTATAGCTTAGTATGTTGCTATTTATACACAGTAAATGCCTGAATGAATTAATTGTTAACTATGTCCACTAATGGCATGGTAAAAGACAGCTGTTTAGCATATACAAAAGACATTTCCTTTTTAAAAAATTTTGAGATAGCGGAATATATTACCAATGGAAGTTATGCAATCTTGTTTCAGCAAGGTTTAAATGGAGTTAAATGCAAGACCGAGTTTTTATCTGTGATTTTTTTAGATTCTTATAACTTTGTGATTCTATGCTGGTTGGATTGGTTCAATGTTGTAATTGCCTTCTGCTATATGATTTTGGTCATAGGCCAGATTTTTCAGTCAAGAAATTACCTTATGTTTGAGAAAGTCATGGCCTAATAGTAGGCAGCCCTGGAAGAGGAGATAAAATAAATTCAGGGAGAAATGCTCCCCTTCCAAAAAGAAAAAGAAAGGAACAACACAACTGGTAAAAAGTCATTTTCAGTTTTCTTTTCTGTGACCACATTTCTATAATTGCACAATGGACATCTGAATCAAAAGAGAAAACGGCTCTGTATTCATGCTCACAACATTAGACTCAAACGTATTTGCTATAAAGATTACAAGAGCTGTATAATTATTAAGATAATGTTTCTGCATAGTGGTAAAAATATTGAGGTTAAGTTGACAAGATGCATCTACTCTTGTACAAATATCCAATATCAGGAGGATATTGTAGGATCTGCTGTAGAATCTACCTCAACTTGAGCAAGATACCTTGTGTTTTAGGTTTCCTAACCATATTCTGCAGAATGTTTCTACCAAAGTCTCAGTGGCCAATACTGTATTTAGATTTCATCAGACTGGGAGCCTCTCCATCAAAGAAATTAGTGTTCTGCATGTATAGGAAAAAAAGCAAATCGTTTATGAGAATGTAGGGAAGGGTTTTGAGGGGTTTGGAAGAATTTGATCAGCATGAGAAATAGAATAGCACCTTGAATACCAGTCAGATATTTATATTTTATTCAGTAGGAAAGAGGAAGTTTTTTGAGAAGATTGTTAAGATAATAGAAGTACCTTAGGAAAATGCCTTGGGCAAATTGTGAGGCATGGATTAAAGATGGGATGTCCTGGAACAAGGTAAGAACAGAAGGCAGTTATAATAGCCAAGCTAAGAAAGGATATGTTTTTGAACTACCATGGAATCTCAGAGTTGGAAAGGATCTTAGAGATTATCCAGTCCAACTAATTACCTGATCAGGAATTTTCCTTTACAACATTTCTGACAGAAGTCATCAAGCCTTAAATTGAAGGCTTCTTGTGATGGAAAATTCATTACTTTTTCAGATAAGCCATTAAATTTTTAGACATCTCCATTGTTTAGAAAGGTTTTTGTTTTTGTTTTTCTAAAATTGAGCTAAAATCTGCTGGTCTGTAACATTCTCTCATGCTACTATTTTTGCCCCTTTAAATCCAAATAAAACAAGTTTCTTATGATCCTAACACATATTCCATATAATGACTTTTAAAATAATTGTAGACTTCGCTATTGTTTCTCCATAAACCTAACATTTTCCAAGCTAAACACCTCGAATTTATTCATTTTCTTTATTCTAGCTCTGACATCTGTCCTGTCCAATTTTTTTTTTTTTTTTTTTTTGCTTTTTGGAGGGGGAAAGGCAGGGCAATTAGGGTTAAGTGACTTGCCCAAGGTCACACAGCTCATAAGTGTGTGTAGTGAGCCAAAATATTTGATTTTTTTTTTTCTTTTGGAGGGCATTTGGGGTTAAGTAACTTGCCCAAGGTCTCACGGCTAGGTTTTTGTTTGTGTGTGTTAAGTGTCTGAGGCCAGATAGGCTGGCGCTCTACTCACTGCGCCACCTAGCTGCCCCTAAAATATTTGATTCTTGAGGGTCAGTTCCTATGCAGATGTCCTTGATGATTGTGGCTTTGGCTTCTGGACTTGAAGTCTGCTCTCAAGAGCATCCTTTGTTATGTGAATGCATAGGATAGGAGTTAATTGACCTTCCCTAAGACTTTTTGGCACTTAGATAACAAGGCCTTATCCAATTAAGATAATGATAAGAATACTCTGGGGATATAACAGACTAAGCTATTGATAAGAGTATTTGAATCTTTGTCTGCTTTATCTTTAAAAACCTTGTTCAAAGAATGGAGTTCACGGTTCTTCCTTGAACTACCCACATGGTCTGGTCATTTCTTATTCATGTCTCTGATCATGCTTAATGCTGGACACTGAGCAGCCCACAACAAGTGTGGCAAGTGTCTGAGGTCAGATTTAAACTCACTCAAATTCACTGTGCCACCTAGCCACCCTTGTCATGTCCATTTTCCATTCTAGTTTCATGTCATCTGAAAATTTCATAAGCATGTCATCAAAATATTTATCCACTTATTGATAATAATGTTAAACCCAAGACCAAGAACACATCACTTGAGTCATCACATGGGGGATCTCCTTCCCAGCTGACACTGAACCCTTAATGACTACTCTTTGGGTCTGGTCCAGTTCTGAATCTATCTATTCATGTTATTATTTATTCTGCATCTCCCTATTTTGTCCATAGGATCACCTCAGTGGTTTCACCAAAAGTTTTGCTAAAATCTATATATAGCATCTCTCTTATCTACCTGTGGGGGGAAAAAAAGCTATAATGATTCTTTGTAATCTCTTCCTTATATAGAGGTCTCTAATTATCCCTTTTATAATGCATTCCGTAATTTTTCCAGGAAGTGAAGTTGAAACAATACAAAGCAAAAACACTAGTCTCCAGTTTTTACATTTCAGTCCTCTTTTCTTTATCCCTATTGAATATATTTTCAAGGGAAGATATATGAGATGGCATAGATAAGAGTCAAATGGGATTAGACAAGTGACTGAGTTAAGATATAATAGTCAATGAGATCACACACAAATTGAAATAGAAAACACTGGGGCGGGGTTCAGTATCATCACTAAAGTCCCATCCTGGTGTCTCATCTCACCATAGATATATCCAACCTTGGGTTGTGGATGACTGTGTCAACTGAGTTTAAGCTCTAGCAGGTCCTACAAAGCTTGAAAGACTTTGATCACAGACTCATCAAATGAACTGTAATCTGAAAACCAAACCTAGCAATTTCAGAGGCTTTCTATCAGAAATTTCCCCCCTACGTGATAATATATTATATTTTGTTTTTGGCAAACCATGGATGGATTTGGAGGGGGCTGCAATCTCTGCCAATGGAATAAATATTGCCACTGATAAAATAAAAATTTGAAATATCAAATTAGGAAACGTTTAGATCATATCCCCCCAAGGAATGTGCATGTTAAGAGAAAAACAGCACACACACACAAAAAATCTTTGTTTATAGGTGGGTTTGATTGCTGTTTGGTGTGCCAAGGTAGAACAAAATATGGCTAAGGTTGCATACCTTGATCTTATTTGACGTTTTGTTTAGGTTAATCAGGGTAGACTTCCCACTTTTCTGATGGGTTGAAGATGTTGAATTTGAGATTTGTATTTAAAGGATAGTATAGAAAAAGATATAGGAAATGAAATTGAAGGAAAATTTTTTTTTAATTAACTATGGCTTATTTGACCCGAATAAAAGCAATAAAAATAGTACACCAAAGAACTGTATAACAGGGATCATGACATTTTGAGCTGGAAGGGCCCTTAGAGATTATCTTGTTGGATAAGGAAACTGAGGCCCAGAGAGAGGAAGTGGTTTGCCCATGTTCATAGAGCTCACCAGCTGGGACTCAAACCCTGGCCTTTTAATTCCAGAACTTCCCTCTTAGGTTGATAGAATTTAAACTGAATAGAAAAAGCAAGAAAGAGTCGTTTAAAGTTTGGTGTGGTGAAGAATGACAGTCATTCTTGAGTAAGATTTTTTTAGAAGTTGTAATATTGTAGATTTATTGGAATCAAGATAGACACTAGAGGTAGGTAGGATGGAATAAAAATGTTTCTATTAATCCAAAACATTTATGAGGAGATTAGCATAGACAAATATAGAGGAGGAACTTTTAAAGGAAGTGTTCTGCAGGAAGAAGACTATCAACATTAGCATTATTTAGACACAGTTTTAATATAGGGAGAATATAATTAGCTTCAATCTGTGACTCAGCCTCTAACCCTTTAGTTCTTCCTTTTTTACTTTATTTTAGCTTTCCAGATATAAATTTTTTAATCCCTAAATTGCTTTATTTTCAAGTTATTATTGAACTCAGGGATTTTCATGTGTTCATTAGAAAAACCTTGGGAGAAAGTATAAGCACACACCTAAATAAACAAACATTAATTGGTCATAGGTAATTAGAGCCAATATAACATAAATGGCAACACTAATTTATGTGTTCAGTGCTGTGCCAATCGAAATTACAGAAGAGTATTTCATTAAATTAGTAAAAATAATAATGAAATGCATATGGTGGAACAAAAGGTCAAGAATTTCAAGGACTATAATGAAAAAAAGTAAGAAAAGAGGTCTGTCAGTACTAGATATCAAATTGTGTTATAAAGCAGTAACCATTAAAACAATTTGAGAGGTAACCTCGCTGAGCTCCTCGGTCACTAAGTCTCAAAGGGTGAATCTGAGCGGATTCTGGAGTGACAGAGCCCACTAGAAGATGGAGTGTGGAAGAGTCCAGCCCAGGAGGTTGCCCAGTGTGCCCGGATAGGACGAGCGCAGAGCTCGTGGGGTCTGCACAGCTCAGACCTAAGAGCAGACAAGCAGACTACACCAGAGAGAGAAAAAACCCCAGCCTGCAGACTTACCAAGGACGAATCACAGTCATCTCTCAGAGGGAAAGGATCATTGGAGCCAGGTAGGAGAGTCCCGCCTCCAGTGGATAGAGTGGCTTCTCTGGCTGCATTCAGCCCCCAACCTGGAAGTTTGGAAACTGCCTGCCTGTATAATACAGGGGCTGGAATGGCAAAGTAAATTCTAGCTGCTATGATTCTCCCATCCCTCCTTCATGAAACAGAAAACCCAAAGATAAGTCTCCCACCCAGATTGAAATCCCAAGTTAATGGAAATAGCCTCAGGCTTGAGAGTCTCCAAGAAGGGGTGTAACTGAGACAGCCAGGAGTCTGAAGAGAAGAGGGGGGTGGGTCACAACAAGCCCTACCTCACCCCACCAACAAAAGCCTACTTATAGCCCAGGGGTATAGAGGCAGAAATCTGAAGTGGTCAGACTCACCCCCACCTACACATCTATATTCCTCACTGATTTCCCTGACTTAGCCATAAACTAGACACCCAGAGGTATTCAAAGTCAAGGATCAGGCCCTAAACTCATAGCCTGAGAAACTAAGAAACAGGAAGTCACAATGGGAAGGAAGGAAGCTGAAAAGGAGAAGGGGAAGGCAAGAAAGTCTATCCCAGCCTACTATGTAGGGGAAGAACAACTAAATTACACAAGACACTATAGACTCCCTACCCACAACAGAGACCACAGAAGGAAACATGATCTGGTCTCAAACCCAAATAGCATTCCTGGAGGAGCTTAAGAAAAATTTTAAAGACCAAATCAGGGAAGTAGTGACCAACTTGGAAAAAAGTCTCAGTGAAGAAAACAAATCCTTAAAAAGTAAAATTAGTGAAGTAATTGGAGAAAATACCTCCCTAAAAAAGGAACTTCAAAAACTAACTGAAGACCATAATTCCCTAAAAATTAGATACAATCAAACTGAAACTCAGAACTCTATGATGCAGCAGGAGTCAATCAAAAACAAAAAAACGATCGAAAAATTGGAAGAAAATGTAAAATATCTCACTGGAAAAATAACTGACCTAGAGAACAGATCCAGGAGAGACAACTTAAGAATTATTGTTCTACCAGAAAGCCACGATGAAAAAAGCAGTCTAGAGAACATCCTGCAAGAGATGTCTCCAAGAGACAAAACTGTCCTGAGGTCCTGGAATCAGAAGATAAAATAGCTATCGATAGAATTCACCAGACTCCACCTGAAAGAGATCCCAAACTGAAAACTCCAAGAAATATAGTAGCCAAATTCCAGAATTACAAGATTAAAGAAAAAATTCTACAAGCAGCCAAAAAGAAACAATTCAAATATCGAGGAACTACAGTTAGGATCACACAGGACCTAGCAGCTTCTACATTAAAAGAGCGGAGGGACTGGAATTTGATATTTCGTAGGGCAGGAGAGCTAGGACTACAACCAAGGATTAACTACCCGGCAAAACTGAGCATAATCTTTCAGGCAAGGAGATGGACGTTTAATGAAATAAGAGACTTCCAGACTTTCCTGATGAAAAAGCCAGAGCTCAGTGGAAAATTTGATCTCCAATCACAAGACTCCAGAAAAATATAAAAAGGTAAACAAGGGAAACACAGACTCACACATGCATAAGTGCATACACCCACACACACAAACACACGCTCATTACTTGGGATGCAACAAGAGCAAAATGTTCACATCCCTATATGTGGAGCTGATAACTGGCAATATTCGAAATCTTTATGATTATCATGACCTTCTAAAGGGTTATACTTAGATAGAGAGTGTGGGTATAAATGCACTAATATGAAGTCTAAAAAATACAAAAATGACTATTAAGGGGATCAAAGAGACTGTAATGGGAAAAAGGAAAGGATGACCTAGGAAAAGGTAAAATATGCCATCTGAAGAGGCATCAAAACACACTATAGAAGAAGGGAAAGAAAGAGGGAGAAGAAAACAGCATTTCCAATGTGCTCTGCCCCACACAAATTTCAAACAATGTGAAAGGGGACTCCGAACAACTTCTGGAGCCACAGCACCCACAGAACAGCACAGAGAAGCTAACCTCCTGCTGAGGACAGCCCAGCAGCCCTGCAGGGAGTGGCCAGTGCAGCACTCTGAGAGCAGGCACCACAGTGAGCTGGGAACCAACAGTGCAGCTCGCAGAGCCGAGTCCAGGTCTGAGGTTTTAGCCCCAGGGTGGCCGGGCATTCAGCCAGCTGGAGGGACCCCAAAACACCAGCAATTGTGGCGATTCCAGAATTATCAGCACAGATATTCCTAGGACAAAGTGAGAGGTTAGTGCCCTATGGACTTTGGGACCAGTATTTGGGGAACATGTGGCTTCCTCCCCTGGGGGTGAAAAGCTGCTGAAGAAACAGCCGCAGAGGAGCCATTTTGCAGGGTCAGTAGTAGCTCTAGGTCCTGGTCTGCGAACTGTAGGGAGATCCAGCAGTCAGTCTGAGGGTTAATCGCTTTTGCTTTAAACTGCCTGGATCTGGATTGTGGTCTGGGGGGGAAGTTTGGGGTGGGTATCCAACTTGCCAGAGTGGGTGGAGGCTTTACAGAGGCCACACAACTGGCGGAAGTTGTGAAGACCCCACGTTTGGGCGGAAGCTCCCCTATCTGGTGGCAGAGTCCTACTGTGGCAACAAGCCCCAAAATCAAGTAATTAAGTGGCAACATGCCTAGGCAAATGAAACAAAATAAACAGAAAAGTTCAACATTGGACTCCTATTTTAGGGACAAAGAGGCTCAAAGCATGGAGGAGGACTGTGAGGTCAGAACTCCTGCACCAAAAGCCCCAAATGAAAACACAAGCTGGCTACAGGCCATAGAGGACCTTAAGAAGCAGATAAGAGAAGTGGGGGAAAATTTGGGAAGAGAAATGAAAAAGATGCAAGAAAAGTATGAAATGACAGTCAACAGCCTGACTGAGGAAAATAACACCTTAAAAAATAGACTAACTCAAATGGCAAAAGAGGCTCAGAAAGGCAATGAGGAGAAGAATGCCTTAAAAAGTCGAATTTGCCAGATGGAAAAAGAATCTCAAAAGCTCACTGAGGAGATTCATTCCTTCAGAGTTAGACTGGAGCAAATGGAAGCTAGTGACTTTATGAGAAATCAAGATGCTGTTAAGCAGATCCAAACAAATGAAAGAATAGAAGGCAATGTGAAATATCTCATGGGAAAAACCACTGACCTGGAAAATAGATCCAGGAGAGATAATTTAAAAATTATTGGACTACCTGAAAGCCATGATCAAAGAAAGAAACTAGAAATCACCCTTCAAGAAATTCTCAAGGAAAATTGCCCTGATGTTTTAGATCCAGAGGGCAAAATAGAGGTTGAAAGAATCCACAGATCACCTCCTGGAAAAGATCCCAAAAAGAAAACTCCCAGGAATATTATAGCCAGGTTCCAGAATCCCCAGATCAAGGAGAAAATACTACAAGCAGCCAGGAAGAAACAATTTCAATATTGTGGAAACACAATCAGAATAGCCCAGGACCTGGCAGCTTCTACACTGAGGGATCGAAGGGCATGGAATATGATACTCCAGAGGGCAAAAGAGCTGGGAATGAACCCAAGGGTCACCTACCCAGCAAAACTGAGTATCTTGTTTCAGGGGAAAATATGGTCATTCAGTGGAATAGAGGACTTCCAAGCATTCTTGATGAAAAAACCAGAGTTGAATAGAAAATTTGACATTCAGACACAAGAAGCAAGAGATGCTTGAGAAGGTAATCAAGGAAAATAAATCAAAAGGAACTTATCAAAGTTGAACTATTTACATTCCTACATGGAAAAATAATAACTGTGTAATCATTATGAAAATAATTGAAGAAGGGTACATAGCATATGTTCACAGGTATACATGGATAGAGGGCACAGGTTGAATTTGATGGGAAGGGATGATTCATTTTTTTTTGGAGGGCAATTGGGGTTGGGTGACTTGCCTGGGGTCACATGGCTGGGTTTTTGTTTGTGTGTTGGGTGTCTGGGGCCAGATCCGAGCTCGGGTCCTTCTGGCTCTGGGGCTGGTGCTCTGCTCGCTGCACCACCTAGCCGTCCCAAGGAAGGGATGATTCTTAAGGGGTGAAGTCAAGAGGTGAGAGAGGAAAGTGGCAAGAGGAGATGGAGAGAGACAGGGTAGGGTTAACTATCTCATGTAGAAGAGGCAAGGGGAAGTAATTGCAGGGGAGGGGAAGAACAGGAAGGCAAAAAGGCAAAAGCATATTCACATTGAAGTTGGCTCAAGGAGAGAATGACATCTATACTAAATGGAATATCTTACCCTCACTCACTCTACTGAGTAGGGGAAAGGGGGATGAGAGGGGGGATGATGGAGGGGAGGGCATTCTGGAGGGAGGGGAGGTTGGAAGCACCCACTATCAAAGAGGGACAGGATCAAAGTAGGGAATAGACCAGGTGGGAGGTGAGACGGGTGGGAGGGAAATATAAGCAGTCTTTTACAATATATGTACTATGGTAATGTTTTGCATAGCTATACATGTACAACACATGTTGAATTGCTTATCTTCTCAGAGGGAGTGGGTGACAAGGGAGGAAGGGAATGGATCTGAAAATCGAAGTTTTAAAATTAAATGTTTCATAAGATGTCCAGCCAGTGGGGCTCAGAGATTCACCTTGCCCTAATGGTAAAGTTGAAGGAGGTATGGGAGAAGATATGGGAGAGAACAGATTGGATGAAGGGATATCCAGTGGGACTGCTATTCTGGGGTATTGGGTAGGGAAAAAATGGGGTAAAAATGCAACTCATAATCTGGTGGAAATGAATGATGTAAACCAGAAGTTAATAAAGCATTTTTTTAATTATAAAAAAAAAAGAAAGAGGGAGAAGAACATCATTTAAACACTATTATCACTGTCTCTGGTCCAAAGAGGGATCAAATTAATCAATGAAGTTTAAGATTCTAATGTGAATAGACACATAAATTCATTAAATAGTGGAAAAGGAGGGAGGGAGAGGAGCACTGTTTGAAATTTACTCTCATTGGTTTGGAATCAAACTGGAGTAGTTTACTCTGATAAGTATAAATATTTATTGTGTCTTATAGATAGTGGAAGGGTAAGGGGGGGTGAAAAGGAGGAGACTAAAGGGGGGATTAGAAGGGAGGGAAATAGTAGTAAGGGGAGAGGGTAGGTCAAGAAGGGGAGTCACTGGGTGGGAACACTGAGGGAGGGGGTGGTCAAAAGGGAAAACTTCAAGGAGGGGAAGGGAGAAGGAAGAAACAAATATATAAACAGGGGAAGGGAATAGGATGGAGGGGAAGAGACATATAGTCATCATTACTGTGAATGTGAATGGGATGAACTCTCCCATAAAACAGAGGCAGATAGCAGAATGGATTAAAAACCATAATCCTACAATATGCGGTGTACAAGAAACACATTTGAAACAAAAGGATACCCACAGGGTAAAGGTAAAAGGTTGGAGTAAAATTTATTATGCCTCAGCTAAAGTAAAAAAGCAGGGGTAGCAATACTTATCTCAGATAAAGCAAAAGCAAAAATAGATCTAATTAAAAGAGATAAGGAAGGAAACTATATCCTATTAAAAGGCACCATCGAGAATGAAGCAATATCACTACTTAATATATATGCCCCAAGTGGTATAGCATCCAGATTCCTAGAGGAGAACTTAAAGGAATTAGAGGAAGAAATAGATAGCAAAGCTATATTAGTGGGGGACCTAAATCTCCCCCTCTCTGAACTCGATAAATCTAACCTCAAAATAAACAAGAAAGAAGTTAAGGAGGTGAATAGAAACCTAGAGAGACTAGATATGATGGACCTCTGGAGAAAACTGAATGGGGATAAAAAGGAATTTACTTTCTTCTCAGCAGTGCATGGTACATACTCAAAAATAGACCATGTACTAGGGCATAAAAACCTCACAATCCAGTGCAAAAAGGCAGAAATATTAAATGCATCATTCTCAGATCATGATGCAATAAAAATTATATGCAATAAAGGGCCAGGGAAAGATAGACTAAAAAATAATTGGAAATTAAACAATTATTCCTAAAGAATGGATGGGTCAAAGAAGAAATTATAGAAACAATCAATAATTTCATTCAAGAGAATGATAATAATGAGACAACATACCAAAATTTATGGGATGCACTAAAGGCAGTTCTCAGGGGAAGTTTTATATCCCTGAGTGCATACATGAATAAATCAGAGAAAAGGGAGGTCAATGAATTGGACATGCAATTGAAAAAGCTAGAAAAAGAACAAATTGAAAATCCCCAATTTAGTACTAAATTAGAAATATTGAAAACCAAAGGAGAGATTGATAAAATTGAAATTAAGAAAACTATTGAATTAATAAATAAAACTAAGAGCTGGTTTTATGAAAAAATCAACAAAATTGATAGTCCCTTAGTCAATATGATAAAAAAAAAGAAAGAAGAAAACCAAATTATGAGTATCAAAAATAAAAAGGGTGAATCTACCTCCAATGAAGAGGAAATCAAAAAAATAATGAGGAATTATTTTTCCCAATTGTATGCACATAAATATGACAATCTTAGTGAAATGGATGAATATTTAGAAAATCACAAATTGCCCAGATTAACTGAAGAGGAAGTGAATTACCTAAATAACCCCATCTCAGAAAAAGAAATCAAACAAGCCATCAATGAACTCCCTAGGAAAAAATCTCCAGGGCCAGATGGGTTCACTAGTGAATTCTATCAAACATTTAAAGAACAATTGATTCCAATACTCTACAAACTATTTGGGAAAATTAGTGAAGAAGGAGTCCTGCCAAATTCTTTCTATGACAAATATGGTACTGATTCCTAAATCAGGAAGAGATAAGACAGAGAAAGAAAACTGTAGACCAATTTCCCTCATGAATTTAGACGCAAAAATTCTAAATAAAATATTAGCCAAAAGACTCCAACAATTTATCACAAAAATAATACACTCTGATCAGGTAGGATTCATTCCAGGAATGCAAGGAAGGTTTAATATTAGGAAAACCATCAGTATAATTGAGCACATCAACAATAAAACTAGCAGAAACCACATGATCATCTCAGTAGATGCAGAAAAGGCTTTTGACAAAGTACAACATCCTATTAAAAACACTAGAAAGTATAGGAATAAATGGAGCCTTCCTCAAAATAGTTGATAGCATCTATTTAAAACCATCAGCAAGTATTATATGCAATGGGGATAAACTAGAAGCCTTTCCAATAAGATCAGGAGTGAAACAAGGGTGTCCACTATCACCCCTCTTATTCAATCTGGTACTAGAAACACTAGCAGTACCAATTAGAGAAGAAAAAGAAATCAAAGGAATCAAATTAGGCAAAGAAGTGACCAAGCTGTCACTCTTTGCAGATGATATGATGATATACTTAGAGAATCCTAGAGAATCAAGTAAAAAACTACTTGAGACAATAAATAAATTTGGCAAAGTTGCAGCATATAAAATAAGCCCACATAAATCCTCAGCATTCCTGTATATCTCTAATGAAACTCAACAGCAAGAGATAGAAAGAGAAATCCCATTTAAAGTCACTGTAGACATTATAAAATATTTGGGAATCTACTTGCCAAAACAAACCCAGAATCTATATGATCACAACTACAAAACACTTCTCACACAAATAAAAACAGATCTAAATAGTTGGAAAAATATCAATTGCTCGTGGCTGGGTCGAGCTAATATAATAAAAATGACAATTTTACCCAAACTAAACTATATATTTAGTGCCATTCCAATCAATTTACCAAAAAACTACTTTGTAGAGTTAGACAAAATAATAACAAAATTTATTTTGAAAAACAAACGGTCTAGAATATCAAGGGAATTAATGAAAAGAAATGCTAGGGAAGGTGGACTAGCTATGCCAGATCTTAATCTGTATTATACAGCAGCAGTCATCAAACTGCTTGGTACTGGCAGAGGTGTAGAGTAGTAGATCAATGGAATAGATTAGGCACAGGAGACCCAGCAGTTAATGAATATAGTAATCTATTGTTCAATAAACCCAAAGACCCCAGTTTTTGGGATAAGAATGCACAATTTGACAAAAACTGCTGGGAAAACTGGAATACAGTATGGCAGAAACTGGGCATAGACCACTATCTAACACTATATACCAAAATCAAGTCCAAATGGGTGCATGATCTAGGTGTAAAGGATGATACTGTAAGCAATTTGGGAAAGAAAGGAATAGTTTACCTGACAGACCTGTGGAGATGGGAAGATTTTAGCACCAAACAAGAATTAGAGAGCATTATAAAATGCAAAATGGATAATTTTGATTACATTAAATTGAAAAGCTTCTGCACAAACAAAGCCAATGTAACCAAGATCAAGAGGGAGGTGGGAAATTGGGAAAGAATTTTTACAACTTGTGTCTCTGATAAAGGACTCATTTCTAAAATTTATAGAGAATTGAGCCAAATCTATATGAATACAAGTCACTCCCCAATTGATAAATGGTCAAAGGATATGAACAGGAAGTTTTCAGAGAAAGAAATTAAAGATATCTATAAGCATATGAAGAAATGCTCCAAATCACTATTAATTAGAGAAATGCAAATCAAAACAACTCTGAGATACCACATCCCTCCAGTCAGATTGGCTAAGATGACAAAACAAGAAAGTGACAAATGCTGAAGAGGATGTGGACAAATTGGAACACTAATACATTGCTGGTGGAGCTGTGAACTTATCCAACCATTCTGGAGAGCAATCTGGAATTATGCCCAAAGGATTATAAATAATTTCATACCCTTTGACCCAGCCATACCACTCCTAGGGTTATATCCCAAAGAGATCATAGAAATGGGAGGAAGAACCATATGTACAAAAATATTTTTAGCAGCCCTTTTTGTGGTTGCAAAGAATTGGAAACTAAAGGGGTGCCCATCAATTGGGGAATGGCTAAACAAGTTGTGGTATATGAATGTAATGGAATCTTATTGTGCTATAAGAAACGAGGAGGCAATGGATTTCACAATTACCTGGAGAGACTTATACAAACTGATGCTGAGTGAGAAGAGTAGAATCAGAAGAAATTTGTATACAATCACAGACATACCATATCTGTGATGACCAACTATGACAGACTGGACTCTTTTCAGCAATGCAGTGATATAAGTCAATCCCGAAAGACTCAAGAAAGTGAGAAAAGCGCCATCCAGAGATATAACTAGAAAGAACTGAGCCTGAATCCTGATGGAAGCAATCTAAATGATCTTTTTCTTTTCATTGTTTGTTTGTTTTTTTCTTTCTTACCATCTTTCATCCCACCTAGTACAATTCGCCTTTGTAATTGGAATAATGTCTAATATGAATGCATTTGCAGATCTTATACTGGCTGGCGTGGGGGGAGGGGGGAGGGAAGGAAAGGAAATTTGAAAATCAAGGAACTATGGAATTGAATCTTGTTAACTGAAACTAAACTAACAAATTAATTAAAAAAAAACAATTTGAGAGAGGGAGACGGAAAGACTGAGAGACTAGTGGAACAGATTATGTACACAACACATAGAAATAAGCAAACACGGTAACAGTATTTGATAAACTCTATGTCCCCAGGGACTGGGGGAAACACTATTTGACAAAAAGCGCTGGAAAACTGGAAAATGGTCTGACCAAAATTGGGTTTAGACCAACACCTAACACCATACACTAACAAAAGATCTAAATGACTACATAACATAAGTAAAAGGTCACAGCTTAAGCAAATGAGAAGAGGAAGGATTATTTAGCTTACCTTAAAACTAATAGAACTCAGGGCTCTTACTTTAAATACAACATGTTTCCCCCAGCTGTTTGTCATCTCCCCATATCGAATTGTATACTTCAAGGGTGATAATTATCCTTGTCATATTTTTGAGTCCAAGTGCTAATCAAAGTTGTTTGCAAATAGGTTCATTGTGAGTAATAACAAAGAAACAATGCTAAACATAAATCACTTAGATTTCTGGGTTGTTGGCTTTCTAATAAAATGTAAATTCCTTGCAGGCTAAGGCTGTTTCATTTCTGACTTTGAATTCTCAGTTCCTGGCTTATAATAGGTACTGAATAAATCCGTATTGATCATTTGATATTAGAAAGTCTATTAGCATATTACCTGAACTTCAGAAATATGACCTGATTACTTACCCAGAATGGAGTTGCATCATTCCCATAACTGGTATCAATAGGACAAAATAATCTTGTCAAGGATTTTCCTATTCATTTTTTAGAATTATAAAATTTTTAGAACAATTAAACTGAATCATGGCTTTCTTCTTGTCCTTTAAATAATTCAATTTTCAAGTTGTTCTCAAAGATAAATATATACTATCTTTTAGTTTGTTCCCTTTTCCTCACTTCTTTTCACTAGTCCCTTATTTCTCTCTCTCCCTCCCTCTCTGTCTCATTCTTTCTTTCTCTGACTCTCTGTCTCTGTCTGTCTGTCT
>WOXC01002912.1:0-117076 GCA_011680675.1 Gymnobelideus leadbeateri | reverse complement strand
ATGAGAACATTGGGCAGTAATAAGAAGAGGTCGTTTTCCATCCTGGTATAGAGCTGGGTGTTCTGCATCATGCATTCCTTCTTGAATGCTAGGCTTTGATGAATCTTGCTTATCAAACAATTTTCTAGCAAAGTCAAAATAAAACTTTTGCAACAGTGGGAATTAGGCAGACATCTTCCTATGGAAATTCCCAAATCCTATTCCTACGTAACTCATATTTCAACCTCAATATGTTGGAGTTCACATTGTAGAATCATTGACGCAATCGAAGGTGATGGGGCCTGTCCCGGGCATGGTCAGGAATCCCGGCCAATCTAATGTTTGACAACTTCAGGCACACTGTGGACTGGAACAATCTTACCAGTTTTCTGTCTCCTGTGAAGCTTGGTCCTCAGACTGGCTCATCCTAACTGGGAGCACTTATCTCTCAAATACAGAATAAATGCCCCGAGTTAGGATATGCAAGACTAGGCTGCTCCAACAACTTGGGGCAGTAATATGAAGAGGTCGTTTTCCACGCTCGTTTACACCTGGGGGTTCTGCATCATGCATTCCTTCTTGAAGGCCATGCTTTGATGAATCTTGCTCATCCAACAATTTTCTACCAAAGTCAAAATAAAAAGTATACTTTAGCAACACTGGTAATAAGACAGACATCTTCATATGGAATTTCAGTCAGGAATTCCCCAGTACTTTTCCTACCTAACTCACATTTCAAGCTTCACAGGTTGGAATGCACACTATAGAATAATTGACGCAACTGAAGGAGATGGGGCCTGTCTCGGTGTTGGTCACAAATCCCGGCCATTTCTGAAGCCTGACAACTTCAGGCAGAGTACAAACTGTAACAATCGTAAAAGCTGTCTGTCTGTCTCCTGTGAAGCTTGGTCCTCAGACTGGCTCATCCTACCTGGGAGCACTTATCTCTCCAATACAGAATAAGTCCCCCGAGTTAGGATGTGCAAGACTGGGCTGCTCCCTGCATGAGAACATTGGGCAGTACTATGAAGAGGTCGTTTTCCACCCTGGTTTACATTAGGGTGTTCTGCATTATGCATTCCTTCTAAACGCCATACCTTGATGAATCTTTCTCATCCAACAATTTTCTACCAAAGTGAAAATAAAGCGTATACTTTAGCAACAGTGGGAATTAGGTTGACATCTTCCTAAGGAATTTCAGTCAGAAGTGCCCAAGACCTCTTCCTACCTAACTCACATTTCAAGCTCAACAGGTTGGAATGCACACTGTAGAATAATTGACGCCAAGGCTATGGGGCCTGTCCCAGCCTTGGTCACAAATCCCAGCCATTTCTGTAGCCTGAAAACTTCGGGCAGAGTATAAACTGTAACAATCCTACCAGCTGTCAGTCTCCTGTGAAGTTTGCTCCTCAGACTGGCTCATCCTAACTGGGAGCACTTATCTCTCAAATAAAGAATAAATGCCCCGAGTTAGGATGGGCAAGACTAGGCTGCTACCTGCAAAACGACATTGGGCAGTTCTATGAAGAGGTCGTTTTCCACCCTGATTTACCGCTGGTTGTTCTGCATCGTGCATTCCTTCTTGAATGCTAGGCTTTGATGAATCTTACTTATCAAACAATTTTCTAGCAAAGTCAAAATAAAACTTTTGCAACAGTGGGAATTAGGCAAACATCTTCCTATGGAGATTCCCAAGTCCTATTCCTACCTAACTCATATTTCAACCTCAACAGGTTTTAGTCCACATTGTAGAATCATTGACGCAATCGAAGGAGATGGGGCCTGTCCCGGGCTTGGTCAGGAATCCCGGCCAATCTGATGTTTGACAACTTCGGGCACACTGTGGACTGGAACAATCTTACCAGTTTTCTGTCTCCTGTGAAGCTTGGTCCTCAGACTGGCTCATCCTAACTGGGAGCACTTATCTCTCAAATAAAGAATAAATGCCCCGAGTTAGGATGGGCAAGACTAGGCTGCTCCAACGACATTGGGCAGTACTATGAAGAGGTCGTTTTCCAGTCTGGTTTACAGCTGGGTGTTCTGCATCATGCATTCCTTCTTGAAGGCTATGCTTTGATGAATCTTGCTCATCAAACAATTTTCTACAAAAGTCAAAACAAAACGTTTTTAGCAACAGTGGTAATTGGGCAGACATCTTCCTATGGAATTTGTGGATTCCCAAGTATTGTTCCTACCTAACTCGCATTTCAACGTTAACAGGTTGGAGTTCACATTGTAGAATAATTGACGCAATCGAAGGAGATGGGGCGTGTCCCGGTCTTTGTCAGGAATCCCGGCCATTTCTGATGTTTGACAACTTCGGGCAGAGTGTGGACTGTAACAATCTTATCAGGTGTCTGTCTCCTGTGAAGCTTGGTCCTCAGACTGGCTCATCCTAACTGGGAGCACTTATCTCTCAAATAAGAATAAATGCCCCGAGTTAGGATGGGCAAGACTAGGCTGCTCCTGCAAAACGACATTGGGAGTACTATGAAGAGGTCGTTTTCCAGTCTGGTTTACAGCTGCGTTTCTGCATCATGCAATCCTTCTTGAACGCTATGCTTTGATGAATCTTGCTCATCAAACAATTTTCTACCAAAGTCAAAATAAAACTTTTGCAACTGTGGTAATTAGGCAGACATCTTCCTTTGGAAATTCCCAAGTCCTGTTCCTACCTAACTCACATTTCAAGCTCAACAGGTTGGAGTTCACCTTGTAGAATAATTGACACAACTGAAGGAGATGGGGCGTGTCCCGGGCTTTGTCAGGAATCCCGGCCTTTCTGATGTTTGACAACTTGGGGCAGTGTGTGGACTGTAACAATCTTACCAGCTGTCTGTCTCCTTTGAAGCTTGGTCCTCAGACTGGCTCATCCTAACTGGGAGCACTTATCTCTCAAATACAGAATAAATGCCCCGAGTTAGGATGAGCACGACTAGGGTGCTCCAAGAACATTGGGCAGTACTATGAAGAGGTCGTTTTCCACCCTCGTTTACCGCTGGGTGTTCTGCATCATGCATTCCTTCTTGAACGCCATGCTTTGATGAATCTTGCTCATCCAACAATTTACTACCAAAGTCAAAATAAAACTTTAGCAACAGTGGTACTTAGGCAGACATCTTCCTTTGGAATTTCAGTCAGAAATTCCCAAGTCCTGTTCCTACCTAACTCACATTTCAAGCTCAACAGGTTCAAATGCACCCTGAAGAATAATTGACACAACTGAAGGAGATGGGGCGTGTCCCCGCCTTGGTCAGGAATCCCGGCCTTTTCTGAAGCCTGACAACTTGGGGCAGTGTGTGAACTCTAACAATCTTACCAGCTGTCTGCCTCCGTTGAAGCTTGGTCCTAAGACTGGCTCATCCTAACTGGGAGCACTTATCTCTCAAATACAGAATAAATGCCCCGAGTTAGGATGTGCAAGACTAGGGTGCTCCCTGCATAAGAACATTGGGCAGTAATATGAAGAGGTCGTTTTCCATCCTGGTATACAGCTGGGTGTTCTGCATCATGCATTCCTTCTTGAATGCTAGGCTTTGATGAATCTTGCTTATCAAACAATTTTCTAGCAAAGTCAAAATAAAACTTTTGCAACAGTGGGAATTAGGCAGACATCTTCCTATGGAAATTCCCAAGTCCTATTCCTACGTAACTCATATTTCAACCTCAATATGTTGGAGTTCACATTGTAGAATCATTGACGCAATCGAAGGTGATGGGGCCTGTCCCGGGCTTGGTCAGGAATCCCGGCCAATCTGATGTTTGACAACTTCAGGCACACTGTGGACTGGAACAATCTTACCAGTTTTCTGTCTCCTGTGAAGCTTGGTCCTCAGACTGGCTCATCCTAACTGGGAGCACTTATCTCTCAAATACAGAATAAATGCCCCGAGTTAGGATATGCAAGACTAGGCTGCTCCAACAACTTGGGGCAGTAATATGAAGAGGTCGTTTTCCACGCTCGTTTACACCTGGGGGTTCTGCATCATGCATTCCTTCTTGAAGGCCATGCTTTGATGAATCTTGCTCATCCAACAATTTTCTACCAAAGTCAAAATAAAAAGTATACTTTAGCAACACTGGTAATAAGACAGACATCTTCATATGGAATTTCAGTCAGGAATTCCCAAGTACTTTTCCTACCTAACTCACATTTCAAGCTTCACAGGTTGGAATGCACACTATAGAATAATTGACGCAACTGAAGGAGATGGGGCCTGTCTCGGTGTTGGTCACAAATCCCGGCCATTTCTGAAGCCTGACAACTTCAGGCAGAGTATAAACTGTAACAATCGTACCAGCTGTCTGTCTCCTGTGAAGCTTGGTCCTCAGACTGGCTCATCCTAACTGGGAGCACTTATCTCTCAAATACAGAATAAATGCCCTGAGTTAGGATGTGCAAGACTAGGGTTCTCCCTGCATAACGACATTGGGCAGTACTATGAAGAGGTTGTTTTCCACCCTGGTTACAGCAGGGTGTTCTGCATTATGCATTCCTTCTAAATGCGGTGCTTTCATGAATCTTGCTCATCCAACAATTTTCTACCAAAGTCAAAATAAAACGTATACTTTAGCAACAGTGGGAATTAGGTAGACATCTTCCCATGGAATTTCAGTCAGAAGTTCCCAAGTCCTGTTCCTACCTAACTCACATTTCAAGCTCAACAGGTTGGAATGCACACTGTAGAATAATTTACACAACCGAAGGAGATGGGGTCTGTCCCGGGCTTGGTCAGGAATCCTGGCCTTTTCTGAAGCCTGACAACTTCGGGCAGAGTATAAACTGTAACAATCTTACCAGCTGTCTGTCTCCTGTGAAGCTTGGTCCTCAGACTGGCTCATCCTTACTGGTAGCACTTATCTCTCAAATACAGAATAAATGCCCCTAGTTAGGATATGCAAGACTAGGCTGCTCCCTGTGTAACAACTTGGGGCAGTAATATGAAGAGGTCGTTTTCCATCCTGGTATACAGCTGGGTGGTCTGCATCATGCATTTCTTCTTGAATGCCATGCTTTGATGAATCTTGCTCATCCAACAATTTTCTACCAAAGTCAAAATAAAACTTTAGCAACAGTGGTAATTAGGCAGACATCTTCCTATGGAATTTCAGTCAGAAATTCCCAAGTCCTGTTCCTACCTAACTCACATTTCAAGCTCAACAAATTGTAATGCACACTATAGAATAATTGACGCAACAGAAGGAGATGGGGCCTGTCCCGTTCCTGGTCACAAATCCCGGCCATTTCTGAGGCCTGACAACTTCGGGCAGAGTATAAACTGTAACAATCTTACCAGCTGTCTGTCTCCTGGGAAGCTTGGTCCTCAGACTGGCTCTTCCTAACTGGGAGCACTTATTTCTCAAATATGGAATAAATGCTGGAGTTAGGATGTGCCAGCAGAGAAGTTCCCAAGATTCTGATTTTTATATCATTTATTGTGTGTGCCTTGCTACAGTCCTCTTGCAAGAGGAGATTCTCCTCACTTGAGATCTTCGTTTCCCAATCGTTGATTCGCCCTGGGGTTGCCGTTTATACCCCACCTGACAGCACTGCAGAGTTGTCCACTTCAAGTTTACCCCATAAGGGACCTGCAGCCGAAGCTTTCCTGTGGAAACCCAATGAGAAACTTCCTAAATCAGGAGATTATCTTGACTGAGCCTATTTTCCCGGCTCGTGCTGCCACCCCCACCCCTCTTCCCCTTTCAGGGCACCAACCAAAAGCCTTCAAAACAGCCTTCTTTTCCCTTTCATACTAAAGTGAACCCAAGTTTCTGCTGGGTAACTGTGTCCTAGGTAGGCTGGATTCTCCTAGCTGAGAGCACTTATCTCCCTTATCGACTAAATAAATGCTCTGGGTCAGGATGGGCCAGACTAGAGGGTCTTCTGGAAATTATGACCTGACCAAGAGCTCTGATCATAAGGCCACTCACCCAGATGCCTCAGAGAAGATGTCCTCTGCACTTATCCATATTTCCTCTTCGATCTGTTGATTCCTCCTTGGTACAGTCCCATCTTCACTGAGGGGACTTAAGAGTCCCCAACTTCAATCAAGAGCCCCAGTAAGAGCCTGGGAGTGGAGGAGTTTTTGTGCAACCAAGACAATGCACAATGCTGCTGCTTCCTGATTTGCCATGCCCATTAGAGAAGAAATTGAACCAACTCGCTGGAGGATACATAGCTTGGTCCTCAGACTGGCTCATCCTAACTGAGGGGCCTTATCTTTCTCAGATACCAAAACTGGCCTGTCTTCTGGAAACTAAGTCTTCACTGGCCAGCAAGATCATTGGGTCACTAGAACCCATGCATGTGGTAGTCGTCTCTTGAGAAGTGTTCATGACAAAGCACTTGCTTCCTCTGACTGGCCTGTCCTAACTGAGGGCACTTACCTCTTACAATATAGAATAAATGCCCTGAGTTAGGATGTGCAAGACTAGGGTGCCCTGTGCAAAACACCATTTGGCAGTACCAACAGGAAGTCAGTTTCCGCCCTGGTTTTCAGCGGGGTGTTCTGCATCATGCAGTCCTTCTTTACCACCATGGCTTGAAGAGCCTTCAGATTTCTCAAACAACAATTTTGCCCAAACTCAAAAGAAAAGCTTCTCCTTTAGCAATGGTGGGAAGTAGGCAGACATTTTGCTGTGGAATTTCAGTCAGAAATTCCCAAGGCCTGTTGCCTTCTAACTCACTTCTCCAAAATCTTTCCCAAGCTCAACCACTTGGTATAGAAATTGTGAAGTAATTGAACCAACTGATGGAAGGGTTTTTCTTAGGCTTGGTCAGGAATAGGGGCATTTTGTAAATTTTTAAATCCTGCCATTTTTTATGTTCAGAACTTATGTTATCTCACTTTCTCTGAGAAATGAAAAAACTGTCAGCAAATACTCCTTTATGTGCTGATACACTGGCTATTTCAAAGTAACCCTTACCTTCCTCATACTGAATTTAACTTGTTGATTGTGACCCTGTTTTTGTATTCTCAGTTACAGTAAGTAAAAAAAAGATAATTGAAGCCTGATTCAGTGTTTGAAATAGGTTGAAATATGGTCATACCCACTTGCAACCTTGAATGTGAATTTTGTTCTTTGATTGGTTGATTTTTCCCTATATTCAGATAGTAACTCAAGAGTACCTATTCTCCAAAATAAGAATAGAAGCCTAAATTTTCATGTAGTATACCTTTTCAGAAAATGGATGGTTATTACCTTGCTTATCTTTGAAATCTTTCTGGCTCCAGAGACAAAAAGTTGCTTATATTAATATTCATCAGGTAGTCAATTGGTAATTTACTTCTTGTCAGTTTCCTCTCACAACAGGGAACAGTATATTTGTATTGTCCTGGAACTGAGCCCTGTTGATAGTAAAGGAAGACTGAAGACCAATGTTTCTCTACATTCTGTTGAGTCAAGGAGGTTCTCATATCATAGCTTGGAGACCTTGTCTGCTTTTCTACTCAAAAACAAAACTGCTATGGAAGACTTTGATCAAGTAATTCATTTTGACTATCATAAATACACAATTAGGGGTGGCTAGGTGGTGCAGTGAGTAGAGTGTTGGCCCTGGAGTCAGAAGGTTGGGTTGGGTTCCAGCCTCAGACAATTAAGGCACACACAAACAAAAAACCTAGCTGTGTGACCTTGGGCAAGTTACTTAACCCCAATTGCCTTCCAAAAAAAAGCAATAAAAAAAAATAAATACACAATTAGAAATAAGCCATGAAGATGCTACCTGCAAGAAAATGTATACAACAATTTTATACATATAGGCCTATTAGTATAGGTGTATAGCCATCTAGTTAGGGGGTGGGGCAGGAAGTTAGAAAAATATTTATATTAACTTCCTTGTATATTTGAAGGGTCACAAGTTGTATGATAGACTTGCAGTTTCAGGTCCATCCTTTTCAATGGTACTGTTTTATGTAAATGCTTATTTTGTTCCTGAATGGAAATTAATCTTTTAAAAATAAAAATTCCTATAAAGAGGTCTTCCAGTAATCAAGATGATTTATTTTTGAAAGAAATACTCCCTCCTAATTAGGATTTATTTGGAAGTCTTGGTTTTCCTCTTGCTTACACTGATCAATTAATCCAAGTTGTTGGAAAATTACCATTCATCTGACTCAAGAGCAAATAAGTTGAGCTACTCTGCATTCCTACTCTCCCTTTGGCAGCAAAAAACTATAGTTGTTTCCTATTCCCTATTCCCAAACTCCCATTACCCAAGACAACAGGACTTTGATATTGGCTGGGTGTTGTTCTCAGTTGAAATAAGGCTGAGTCCCACTGTTCTGTTTCTTAATTCCTACCCTGGCCAGGTCCCCTCACTTATTCCCTCCTTCCTCTTACCCAATCTATCCAGATGTTGCTGGCTAATCTTCCTAGAATACCAATTACCAAAATTAGTTTCATATTATTTAACAGAAACATCCCTTTATAACTCAGTTTCCTCATTTGTAAAAAGGGGACCCCTGACTACAAGGCTTCTAATATATCCTTCCCTACTCTTATAATCAGTCCAATCCATTGAATGTAAGCATAGTGATTTATTGTGGAGGCAAAAATCTATGATTATACATTGGTTTGGAAGTTCCCTCCAAAACTTTCTTCCAACTATTCTGTCAAAAAGTGCTAAGCCCTGGCAATTAAATGTAAATTTACACAAAGCTAATATGAAAGACTAGATTCAAACCCAGGTCCTTTTCCACACACCATACAAGCTTTTGAAATAAGATAGCTTAACAATGGGGACCAAATTGTCTTTCTAAGGAATCTGGCTCTTTTCATCTATTTTTTTTCTCCCGGGTTTAGATCCCTGAAGCTGATCTCCACTCCCAACCCCAGAAGAATTTGAACTGGAGGAAGGGAAGGATGAATGTTAATGACCGTGGGATCATAGAACTTGAGTAGAAAAAGAATGTAGAGACCTCAGAAGAGAAGCCTCAGGTTTCCTAGTTGTGATTCTAAGTCCCTTTAATCTCCATTTGCCTCACTTTCCTCAACACTAAAATGGGAACAGAAACAGTGTTTCCACAAGGATCAAATGAACTAATTGTAATAAGATGCATTTGGCCCTGAGTCTGGCAATAAGGTCTTAGCTATATTAGCTATTACTATTTCCATTATTACTCAAAAATATCAGAGATTTTACTTGATTTCTCCCCAATGTAGTCTATGTGGCACAGCTGGAAACACTTCAGAAAACATCTGGGGACCTCACCAACTTCTGTCCCCTGCATTCTGGAGAGGCTCTAGCACAAGCCCAAATTAGGGGACATACAAAAGAATGGAAGGCAGTAATATTCAAGAGTGGAAAGCTGAATCTTTGTGTGAGAAGGGCCTGGTGAGCAGAAAAGGGAGAAAGGGAAATGGAGACATTCTCACACCTGGAAAGGACTTCTAATAAGGGGAAGTGTGGAGGAAGGAGAAGGTCCATGGGTGACTTACCTGGGTCTAGTATGGGATAGCTCAGAGTCTTCCCAGGTGCTGTTCCAAGAGGCTGCTAGGAGAGATCTGAGCTCAGAAAGCAGGAATCCAACTGTTATCTCTACCTAGCCAGGCCCTCCTCATCCCCCACCCATCTCCCACCCATCTCCCACCCCACCCACCTCTCACTGAACCGGGAGTTTCATTCCCTGGCTTCAGAATATTCCCCTCCCCCTTTTTTCAGTTCCTCTTTTTATAGCTAGCATTCATATGGGCTTTCAGTTTTGTAAAACATTTTACACATACTATCTCATTTGTGAAATAGATGCTATAGATAGTCCCATTTAAGGGATGAAGAAATCCAGGGTCCCAAAAGTTGTTAAATATCAGAGACTGGATCTGAGAGTCCCAAATCCAGGCTTCTATCCATGGATCCAGGTGGGAACTCCAATCTGCCCTTGGGCCAAGACCATCTGGGTAGTTCTGGGTACAGGGCTCTCAGGGGGATTCATGTACTCTCTGATGCTGAGGGGGTTCCATCCTGGACCATGCTTAGAGGCCGATGGGAATGCTCAAAACTAAGCCAAATTTTACAGTTACCATTTGCTCACCCCAAAGATTGGGATTGGGGAAGAAGAATGGGGAAAAGATATTTGAGGGAAGAAAGGAGGAAATAAGGAAGAAAGCCCATTCAAGTAACATGGTAAGGGCAGCTACAAGTAGGAAACCTTTTCTTTTCAGCCAGTAATCCTAGAGCTCTTTAAAACTTAACTAAAAACTTGACAAAGAGCTTCTCATTTGATTCTTACAACAACCCTGGGTGAGTGGTCCTGTGATTAACCCCATTTAACAGTTGAGGAAACTGAGGCAGATGAGTGGGGGGCCACTTGCCCAGGGTCACACAGCTAAGAAGTGTCTCTGACAGGATTTGAACTCAGGTCTTCCTGACCCCACTTTCAGTGAGCCTGGACATGCGGTCTGGGTACTAAAAATCTCAGTGACCTCAACCAGAAAATGGGCCTGCCAAGGGACCTTGGAAATTTAGTCGGATGAGTGAGAAAAAGAATGCCTAGGAAAGGGAATGTAAAAGAGAAGACCAGAGGGAGGGTTGGGAAAAAAAAGGGACAAGGGCTAACAAGAGGTGTCAAAGAACTGGCTGTAAGTTTTCTCCAAATCACCTTTGGCATCAACTTTGCCTTAACCCAGGCTCTCCTCAGATGTAAGGGACATGATCCCTGTCTTAGATCAATCAATCAATCAGCATTTATGGTGATTACTAGGTACCAAGCACTATGTTAAATACTAGAAAAACAAAACCAAACAATCACTACCCCCAAAAGTTTACTTCTAATGGATGATACCAGGATTCTTTTAATCTAATATATAAGAGATGTTATGGGGGAGGTGGAAGGTGACCTTACAGGGAAAGGTGCTCCAGTTAGGAGGCTTGGGATATCTCTTCATCTAACCCAAATACACAAGTTGTAAAACCCATGCCTGGGGGTACTAATGTAGCCTGCTCTCTCACAATCCAGAGACAAAGAGTGTTTCCCAGACCTCCCTAATCTGAGATTGTATCTTCTCAGGTAGAAGGTCAGCCTCTGGAAGGTCAGTTTTTTCCATCTTGTTGTGATATAGGGCCAGGCTGCCATCAAATCCAATTCCCTAGTTTTCTGGATGAGGAAATTAAGGCAGAGTATGATTAAATGACTTGTCTGCCGGGACATGCTGGCACATGTCTTTAGTCCCTTCTCTTGTAGTGGCTGGCTGGTAGATAACTTTAAATTCAGGAGTTCTGAATACCACTAAAGCTACAACCAATCAGGTGCCACACTGAAAGTGAGTCACCAGGGAGTGGAGGGCCACCTGGCTACCTAAGGAAAGGTGAATCAGTCCAGATTGGAAAAATGGAGAAGGAAATGACAAATCACTCCAGCATCTTTGCCAGGAAAACCCCAAATGGGATCAAACATGAAAGCTTCTCTACCTGTAGGCCATGGGGAAACTCAGTTTCAAAATTAATTATAAATGGCTTGCCCAGTCACACAACTGAGAAGTGTCTGGGGCCCTCGTGTCCAGTTCCCCCTCTCTCTCCTACACTATCCTGCCTCTCAAAGGACTGGAGCCTCAGATAGCAATCATTCAACAAGTATTTATTAAGTTTCCCTGGCTTCCTTCAGGCCCAGCTCAAATCCCATCTTCTATAGGAAAACTTATGAATTTGTCTTAATTCTAGTCCCTTCCTTCTCTTATTTCCTATTTTTCCTGTATATAGCTTGTCTGTCTGTCTCCATATATATATATATATATATGAATATAAATTTCTTGTCTCTCCTATTAGAGTGAAAGTTACTTGAGGGCAGGGACTATCTTGTGCCTCTTTTTATATCCCCACCCCTTAGCAAGCACATAGCAGACAAATGTCAAGAGTATTGGGATTGGAGAGGTGGGAGAAGGTACACCAGGCTTAAAGTATATATGAAAACTGGAAAGGTGGAGAGGTACATTATGAAGGGCTTGAAATGTCAACGGATTTTATATTTTACTCTGGAGGTGATAGGGAGTCCCGAGTTTATTGAGTAGAGGAGGTGACATGATCATCCCTATGCTTTAAGAAAATCACTTTGGTGGCTGAATGGAGGATGAACAGAAGTAAGGAGAGATCTGTGGCAGACAGAACAGTGAGGGGCCATTTCAAGGACCAAAGAATGAGGAGATGGGAACCTAGCATTAGGGTGGTCGAAGTATCAGAGGAGAGTGGGTGAAGTCAACAAGCCTTAGTAACATATTGACTATGAGTGACAGTGAGGAGTTGAGTTGAGGGGTGACATCTAGGCTGAACTCTATGGTACTAGGGAGGGTAAAAGAGGGGGAGGTTATGGGGAGAAAGGTACTGAGTTCAGTTTTGGGCAAGTTAAATTTAAGATGTTCAAGATAGACTTCAGGTTCAAGATGTCTGAAAGGTGGTTGGAAATGCAAGAGTGGAGATTAGAGGTGAGGTTAAATAGGATAAATAGATTAAGTAGAAAAAATAAATAAAGATAAGTAGACCAGGGAAGTATTAAGATAGCTATAATAATTAAATTCCCTGGAGCTGATAAGATCACTAAGTGAAACTGCCTTGAGCAGAAAGAGAAGCCCCAGGAAGGATCCCTATGGTTACTGGAGATGATCAAGTAAATGAGATTAAGGGGCAGTCTGGTAGGAAGAGTGCATGGAGAAAGCAAAAACCTAGAGAGCATTAAGGAGAAGCCTATGCAATGCAAGGTTGTGGAGTGGTCTAGAAGACCCCAAAATCCTGGGGCCTCAGGCAGGACATAATGCTAATTAAGGCAAGCCTCAGTCACCCAAATACAAATACTTGGAATTTCTTCTGCATGCAACATTGCTTGTCATGAAGCTACAGAACTGGCACTATTAATGAGTTTGAAACTGTCCTACCTGGACTATTGATCTTCAGGAATTTACTGACCCAGATCCCCAAGCCCAAACTTCCCAATGCTTCCAACCCCTGCTCAACAATGCTGCATCAACAGCACCTTCACCATCCCAGGATCCTGGAATATGGGGACCCTAGTCAGCTAGTATCTCTTATGACTAGTAAACCAATACCTCCTCCTACAATACTTATGATTACATGTTGCCACCTTCTATTACTTTCCTACTTTCACACAGTCACCTAGATCAATAATACTGTGCTCCAGTCTTTGTAACCTCTGCTCTTCCTTTCCATTGTATCCCTTGGAACTCATCCCTCTAACTTTTCTACCTCTAACATTGTCCTAGTATGTCCAATAACATGATCAGGTAACCACTGTGGAAGAAATCCAGCAAAAATCCAAGGTACCTTATCTCAATTTGTCCCTCAATGCTGAAAGGCAATCCTTTTACAATTTCTCTGTTTTCTTACTCTCCTCAGTAGTAAGCCCACGTGCCACCCTAAGTAGAGGCAGGTGATCAAGGCTCCAGGTTTCCTAAAAATATTAAGGTCATCTTTCATAAACTCCATCTCCCTACTCCACACTTCAAAATCCCTCTCCATCTTCACCCACTTTCCTCCCTCTAGTCATGAAGAGGAACTGTCAAGTCCATTCCCTTATTTGTGTTCTCCTATCTCCCATAGCCAATGATTTCATTCATCATTCTTTCACCATCAGTCTCTCCCTGTTACCTGCTACCTCACTGCTATTCTCAGAGCTATCCTAGCCTTTAAACATTCTCACTTGAACTTCTTATCCTTTGAAAAATGATGATCCTCTTGGTCTTCCTTCACTCATTACCTTCACTTCCTTTTAACTATTAAGCCCTTGGCTTCTGACCCAGTCTCTAGAATGAAACTACTCTCTCCTAAATGATGGATTATTTCATAACTGTTAAGTCCAATTGTTTCCAGTCCTCCTCTCTCTTACCTTTCTGTAACTTGACACTGTTGAACAATCCTTCCTCTCAGAAACTCTCTTCTGATTCTCACGCTCTTTCTGTCTATTCCTCCTGGATCTCTTTGACCATATTATTGTCCATATCCTGCACATTCACTTAGGGTTTCTTCAGTGTTCATTCTCAGTCATTTTTTACTCATTTAGTCATTAAACAGCCCTTTATTAAGCATTCCCTGTGTACTAGACACTATGCAAGGTTCTGGGAATGCCAAGACTAAATAAAACATTCCCTGCTTATGAGTTTATATTTTTATTGATAGAAAACAGGTGCACAGAAAAATACATGTGTGTGTGGTGTGTATGTGTATGTATGTACATACACATACACACCACACACACACACACACACAGAGGATAAATAGGAATTAGTTATCAGACAGAAGGCATTAGAATTAAGAGGACTGACCCCACCTTTCTCCCAGGCACTCAAGATTAACAGCCTCAAAATTAGGCTTTTCTGTTCTTCTACAGGACTCTTGATCTCCCACCCCCAGCCCTCAGTCCTGGCTGTTCCCCATCTTCCTCTAATATTTCTCCCTCACATCTGTGTCTCAGAATCTAGTGACTTTCTACATGAAGACTTTCCTGATTCCTCCAGCTGCTACCATCTCATCCCCAACAAAATCACATATCTATTTTTCCTATATATGAGTATGTATATTTTCTTCTTATTAGAATGTAATCTCCCAGAGCTAAGTTTTTTTACTTTTTTCTTCATATCCCTAGGACCTAGTATGGTGCCAGGCAGATTTGTTGTTGTTTAGTTCTGTCGAACTGTGACAGATACTGGAGTGGTTTGCCATTTCCTTCTCCAGTAGGTCCCCATTTTACAGATGAGGAATTGAGGCAAATAGGGGCTAAATGACTTGCCCAGAGTCACACAGCTGGTAAGTGTCTGAGGATTCCAGATGTAGAGCTGCCCTCTATTCACTGTACCACCTAACTGCCCAAGGGTGTAGTAGATTAATTGATTGACTATTCTTCCTTTGCCTTTATTTCCCAAATCCAGTTAGTTCCCAAATCCAGATAATTGCACAGTAAGTACCAGTTTATCTGAACAAAGAGCCTTGGAGTGATTCTGTTATGTACTGATATATTTTTTTAAAGAATGGAAAGGGAGGGGATGAGAAGTACTCTAAGTGGGGAGGGGAGGGGGGATGGAGCAGAGAGGATAATTAGGAAAAGTTATCCCACAGACTTGGGTGGGGGGATCAGGAGTAACTTGAACAGTCACAAATACTTAGGCTCCTTATGAGTCTACCCATTAAGGGAAATCTTTAATAAACTTGGCTTTTCTTTGGCTGAAAAAAGGCTTGAGTCTAATTCATTTGGCAGGACCTGGTATGTTGCTATTTTGGGGTGGCAAGCACCCCTAAACCTCAACATCCCCACCTCAGTCTGAACTGATCAAAGGAGGGAAGAATTTGAAGGTACATTCACACAGAGCTGGCTACAGAAATACATTTCACTCAACAGGGAAATGGGAGGGAAAAGGGAAAAGGGGTCATAATGTTGGACACAACTATGGTTTGCCCTTCCCTTCATTGATTTGTAAAGAAGACAACTCAACCTTCCCTTCCCCTTCATTTGTAAAACAGAGAACTCCACCTTCCCTTAATTGATCTGTAAACAAGCATGACCCCCACCCCTTCCTTTCTCCTGATTGCTCTGTGGTCGAGAGTTCCAGCCCGGATTTCGAGCCTCTGCCCTGCGGGAAATTCAAATGTACACTGTCCAATCACTGTAGTTTCAGTTTACATCACTGTAATTTCAGCTTATGTAACCTGGCTATGGAACCTCTATAAATCCGACATGATGTCTGTGCCAAAGCACATGTACCCTGACAGTCCCATGGTGATAATGTCCACTTTTTAAATTTAATCTCGGGGATCTTCTGTCTTGCTTTATTGCTTTATTGCTTTATTGAGGTACAACAATTAGAGAAAGGGTATATTAAGGGAGGGATTAGTTCTAAATAAAACAAACTCTAAAAATGTATGAAAATATTTAGAGGGTTTTTTTTGGAGTGGCAAAGAATTGGAAACTCTGGGTGCCTACCAATTGGGGAATGACTGAACACATGATCTATAAATGGGATGGAATACTGTTTTGTTCTAAGAAATGGTGAAAGGCACGGTTTCAGACAAACTTGGGAAGACTTGTACACACTGATGTAAAGAGAAGTGACTAGAACCAAGAAAATAATTTTTTCCAATAACAATAATTTTGTAAAGACCAACAAGTTTGAAAGACTTAGGAACTGTGATCAACACAATGACTGACCATAATTCCAGAGGACTCATAATGAAACAATGCTACCCACTTCCTGAAAGGTGAATGAGACTTTTTTACTTGGCTGATGAAGAAATTTATTTCTCTTGATTTCACCAGTGTTTAATAGAAGTTTTGTTTTTCTTTCTTTCTCAACAGGGAGTAGGGAGATGGGATGAGAAAAGTAGATTTATTTCTGAATAAAATAATAAAATCAATTTTAAACATGTAGCTATTACATATCTATATGAATATGATAGATAGTTGCACAGTAAGAAATGAAGGCTATCCTTCAAGTCAGGAAAATGAGAGTTCAGGTCCTGCCCTGACATAGTCAAGCTATGCAACTTTTCAAGGATCTAAGGCAGCTCTTCCGTAAGCCCCTAAATTGTAGATGAGTTGTTAATCCACACTGGTGGAGGGAGTTTACACACACTGGAATTGCTATTAAAATCATAGGTCTGAACCAACAAGGAAAAGAAGGAAAAAAAGAAAAGGAGTTACACATGTCAGGTATTCAGAAAAAGATGGGGAAAAATGTGTGAACTAATTAAGTTAAGTGAACATAACCCAGAAGGCAGTACAAAAAAGGAAAATCACAGTGGAAATGAAAAGCCCAAAGGCAGTAGCATTGTAATTGTGAAATTAGTCCAAGAGAATTAGGAAATGAAGCTTGTCTTCCCTCTCCATGAAGGTGGGGAACTGTGGGATCAGAATGTTGCTGACACTTTCAGGTGGAGTCACTATATTAGTTCTTTTATTTTGATTTTCTTTGTTACAAGGGAAGGTTCGGTGTTTGATGTAAAAACAAAATGTGTTGATAAAACATCTTAAAAACAAACAAAAAAAGATTTCTCATATTTATAGTCTTACCTTACTTCTGGCCTCTCAGCAGAAGCAACCAGAATGGAGAGCACTGGACCTAAAGTCCAAAAGACCTGAGTTTAAATTTGGCTTTGACCACTTACTAGCTGTGTAACCTTTGGCAAGTCACTTAACCTCATATATAAAATGGGGATAATATCTTAATAGCACCTACAACCTAGAGTTGTAATGAAGATCAACTAAGATTATACTTGTCTAGTGCTTTAGAAGCCTACTACCTCATCACTACCTGAATACTATTAAAGAGCTATATAAATGCTAGCTCTGATAATTATCACTCATCTGAATAATTTCAATAGTTTCAAAATTAATAACAATAACAAGTTGTTGTCTGTTGTTCAGTCATGCACAACACTTCATGACCCCATTTGGAGTTTTCTTGGTATACTGGAGTGGTTTGTCATTTCCCTCTCCAGTGGATTAAGGCAAACAGAGGTTAAGCAGAGGGTGACATCTGAACTCAGGTCTTCCTGACTCCAGGCCCAACACTCTATGTATCTAGCTGCCTCCTAAGACAAACTGGGTTAAGTGACTTACCCAAGGTCACACAGTTAGTAAATGTCTGAGACCATTTGAACTCAGGTCTTTCTGACTCCAGGCCCAGCACTCTATCCACTGAGTCACCTAATTGCTCCCCTGAATGCGGCCAATGGTTATTCCTATCTTCACATGGGAATCCTGTGATGATGGGAAAGACCCCTTCATAATCAAGAGCTTGGCTCTCCAACCAAACTGTTTCTACATCCCTGGGAATGCTACCATTAGCATGAAAGACAAGACGGCTACCCAGAAGGTGGCACAATTTTGTTTTTCAGTGCTCAAGGCAGGTACCTCCTGAATGCCCAACAGTGACTTTGCTGTACCTATGGAGATGCTGCCAACTTGGCTTAGCCACGGGGCACCTAATAAGTCCAGCTCAATCTAAACAGTGGAGGTATGTATATGTGGCTGGGCTTTATCAAGATCACAGCCTCCCTGGAGAGGCAGAGACCATGGACCTGTCTGACATGAGTGACTAGCATGGTTGATCTTCCTTCTGACCTCTCCCAAAGGCATCCTTTTCCAAGGGCCTCTCCTAAGTCCCCATCCTTCTCCCTCCTTTCTTTCTGGAGAGGGCTTCCACTGTTCAGCCCCAAATTCTCTGGCCTCAGTCACAGAGCCCTGCTTAAAAGCAAAACTCCAACTCCAATCCCAGAGTGAAGCCCCTCAACAGTCTTCATTCCCAGGACATGCTCAGCTGTGGTCCTTTGTCTTCCTCAGAATGGTTTTGCTTCTGCACCCTGCGGTCCATGGAGATCTTTCCATCTGATTCACAACTGAAAGGTCTTCTATTTGTTGTCTTAGACCAATAGCTCCTTGAGGACAGCCTTACTTTTCAAAATGTATTCCCAGTTCTTTTAATAAACCCCTCATAAATTATCTTCCATTCATTCTTTTGTTCCTCATTCATACAAAGTAAACAGAACCAGACCAATATAGACTATGACAATAACAGAGTCAAGAAAAAGAAGACACTATCTTATGGAACAGAGGAAAAAGGAAGTAGTTTGAATTCTATTGACTAATTTTTGTCTAAGAAAATAGATAATCAAAATTTCAGGTTCTGAATGCACTAAGAACCAGACCCTAAACAACCTTTAAACTTCATGCTCTGGTTAAGGTGCAAATCATAAATTGCCTTTGAGTTACAGCCGGAATAATGAAGTAAGGATTCAGAATTGGTTGGAAGGTAGATCTGAAAGATGCATGAATGATTCAATGTCAACACAGCAGGCAGTCAGTAGTGAAGTACACCAGAAATGTATGTTTGGTCCTGTGCTGTTTGACATCATTATCAATGCCTCTGATAATTCTTAAATGGTTCATCCATCAAATTTGTCAATGTCGCCAAGCTGGAGGGATAATATAGTCAATGACAAAGTCAGGATCCAAAAGAATCTCAATGGGCTGGATGTAATGGAATCAAATTTAATATTGAAAAATGTAAAATTCTATAGTTGAGCACAAAAGTTCAACTTTACAAGTATTAAATTTAAGGGTTGGGTTTTAGATGACAATTGTTCTCAAAAAGATCTGGCAGTTTTAGTGTACTCTAAGCTCGAGGAGGTGAGGGTGGGGATGGGAGTGACCTCCTCCCCCACCCCATGCAGTGTAATAATGATCTCTTTGCTTCCAAATCCAAAGGATTTCTCAGTCTTGATTCTCCTTGACCTTTATACAGCTTTGGACACTGTAGATCACTCTCTCCTCCTTTATTATCTCTTTTCTCTAGATTTTTGGGTTCACTCTCTCCTGCTTTTCCTCCAACCTATTTGACCATTCCTCAATTCAGATCATGACTTCTAACCATGGGCATCTCTCAGGATTCTGTCCTGAGTCCCCTTCTCTTCTACTACTTTACTAGTTGATCTCATCACCTCCAGAGCATATGTAATTAATTTAAAGATTAATTTATCTCTATGCTAATGATTCTCAAGTATACCCTTCCTGCCCCAATCTCATTGCTGACAACCAATCTCATATTTCAGGCATCTCCAACTGCAAGACATCCAAAACAGAGCTCATTATCTTTCCCCCAAACCTCCCCCATTCCTGCCTTCCCTGTTACAGTAGAGAGCAACAATATCTTCCCATTCCCTTAGTCTGAATTCCTCACTATCTCTCACCACTGGTCCCCTTCTCATCCATATCCAAGCTGATGCCAAGTCCCATTGATTTCACCTTTGCCACATCCCGAGAATATGCCCTCTTCTCCCTTCCCCTGCAGGCTTTCATGACCTTATGCCTAGATTATCCTCATAGCTGCCTGCCTCTTCCCACTACAATTCATTTACCATTCTAATTCTGTAGTTGGTGATTATGAAAATGGTTATGGACTTGCAATCTAGGGTACCCCACCAGTGGGACATCAGAGAAGTAGCCTATCTACAAAATATAAATCAGGTATGGAACAGGTAGTTTATTCCCACCCAGAAAAGAGTATGCTGAACCAAAAAGATTCATAGAATGACTAGAACAGAATCTATTCTGGTTCAACCAGTCCCGGAGTTAATATTCAAACCTTGTTGGAATAATAATAGCTATGGAATTATAAACTTCTTTGGTGGTTTTCTTCTTGGGTGTAGATAACACTTGTTATCTACATTCCTTAAGAAGAAAAATGCTCACATTCAAAGACAGGTTGAATTGTTCTGTTTCCATCAGAAAAGGCTTCTTCACCCTTTCTTGAAAGTCTTTTGTTTTGATTGACTTAACTATTCTTACTAACTGCTGCAGAATGCTGCCTAAAAGAGATGTATATATATATAGATATAGATATAGATATATATAGATATATAGATATATAGATATATAGATATAGATATATATAGATAGATGTTTCTAACCTACACTCCTGGTGGATGCTTATACTGGAGTTTCTACCCAGCTAGCCTAATAAGGACTTTTTTGCTTTATCTCAAGACTCCTGCTTAGTTATTAAATCAGCCACAATTATTCCACCACACCCTGGACTATTCATACAGATACAGATTCCTAGAAGGAAATGGAGCTCTGAGGGGCTGTGTTATCTAGGTAGTACATCCTGGGAGTTCCAGCCCATTAATTAATTCAAAGACTTTTTGTCATCTGACAAAATCTGAGTCCATCATTTGAGTACAAAGGTCTATAGGAATTTGTCACAAGATATCTATACCTATTCTGAAGGGAACTGGGGGAGGGTGTGTGCCTGTGTGTGTGTGTGTGTGTGTGTGTGTGTGTGTGTGTGTGTGTGTGTGTGTGTGAAGATATCCCTGTATTTGATTGGAATGCCAATGTATTGCTTTCTAAGTGAGGGATGGGTGGGAAGATGGACGCTAGGCATGCTACAGTTAGTCAGTCCTGTGGGACTCTCCATGAGAGTTTTCTTGGCAAAGATACTGGAAGAGTTTGTTACTTCCTTCTCCAGTTCCTTTTACAAATGAGGAAACTGAGGTAAAAAGGGTTAAGTGACTTACCCAGGGCCATACAGCTAGTAAGAACTTGGTTCTTCTGAACTCTAGGCTCAGCACTGGAGCCCTAACCACTAAATCACCTAACTGCCCTATGTGTCCATACTCTATTACAACATTACAAAGTTGGAAACAGATCTGACCATTAGGAGCAAAATATTTCCTACATCTTTTTCTCAATAGGACATTATTTATGGAATAATAACAACATAATGTTGACTCATCCCAGGATTGTTTATATCTGAGCCTCATCCAAAAAGATGTGAATGGACTAAGGGTTTCCAGAGGGCAGGAGAAGGGGCCTGCAGGGGCACAGGATGGCATCTGAAGTTCCTGGGGCCAGGACAGTTTTCCCAAGCCTCATCTCCCTGTGGGCACTTGTCCACCCTCTTCTTCCTCCTTGGTTCAGGGGACCCAGCAATATCCCCAACCCAAGAGCCAGTGTCACCCTGGGCATTCAAAGAAAATATCCCTGACCCCCAAGTCATGTTTCCCACAAAGCCTGACTCTGGAGGAATCAGAAGGGATACATAGAGGAGCATATTTAGTGGTTGTTGTTGAGTGCAAGAAAGAAGTGAGGAAATTGTAGGTTACTAGTTGAGAACTTAGAGGTAAAGAGAATTTCCTTGTGGTCCATTGCTGAATGAGAGATCGTGGAATAAAAGTCAGGAATGTTAAGGATTTTCATATAGATGGTGAAATGAGCAGTGATGAAAAGTAAGAAATTTGTGAACCAGATACTGAAGTCATTTTGGAAGGGAAAGGTGGTTGGGCACATAGTGGATAATAGCAAAAATTTGAGAGCAGGCAGGAAGGAATACTTGGTCATCTCTTCTCCCTCAGTTTTCCTTGTTCTGTACTTATTTTGATACATATTGTGGCCCTCAATTGGGTCAACTCCTTCCATATTTGCAAGAGGGAATCTTTGCACATAGTATGCACTTAACAAATATTTTAATAGAATTATAGTTTACTGGGGATGACACATGCCATTGACTGATAATGAAAATCAGGAAACTTCTTCGAACTGAATTTTGGTATAAGGAGATATTGAGGATGGCATGCTGTTGAGCAAGGTTTGTGGATCCATGATCTGAACATGGTAATGAGTAGGAAGGAGCACGCTTATGAGGTGGGGGTGGGGAGGTGGGAATGGGGCAGAGAGGAAAGGTTAGAGGCCCCTCCCCCAGGAGGGCATCAAGAGAATGGGAGGTTGTCTGAGTTCTTGCCAGTTATGGTCAGATGAAAGGTGACAAATAAGCACTCCTCTTCTAGGGAGGTTATCCCAAGCAGATATGGTTACCAAAGAGAGTAGCTGAAGGGCTTCACAGGGAAATGGACAAATGTGAACCAGGATCCATGATTCTGCCACTTGTTTATTGACTCTGGGCAGGTCACCTTCCCTCTTGAAGCACAGCTCTTTTACTTGTAGAATGGGGCTTGAGATCTTTGCCTTGCCAGCAAGGTCTATTGCTTTGTAAACTCTGTACCCTATAGAAGGTACCATGTTGAACCTACTTTTGCTCAGCCTCACTCTGAATAGACAGTTCCTCCTACTGCCTATTTAGAGTGAGGCTGGGCAAAAGCAGACTCAATCTGCTGTTTTCAAGGCCTAAAATGCCCCTTTCTAACCTCTGCCAGAGTAGTCTTTGGTAGGGGCCTCTGCTAGCTGCTGAAGACTTTGGAATTGTCAGCAAAGCTAACAATGCCTTCTTAACTGACTTATTTCCTCTTCCTCTGATCTTCCCCTTCATCCCTTATCTGTCACTTTACCTGTGACTCATTGACAGTATCATTCTCTGACAGACAAAGGTGCATGTACCTAGGTAAATAACTTAATATATTTTTCTCATTAACCTCATATGTTTTTATTTTAAGTTTTATTGATGCTCTTCTTTTTAAAAGTATTTTCTTTTGGTTTTCCCTAGTTACATGTAAAAACTATTTTTAACATTCATTTTAAAACTTTGAGTTCCAGATTCTCTCCCATCCTCTCTCCCCACTACCTCTCAGTGAGAAAGCAAGCAGTTCAATTTAGGTTATCCATATACAGTCAGGCAAAACATTTCCATAATAATCATGTTGTGAAAGAAAACAGATAAAAAAAAAACTTCAAGAAAAATAAAGTTTAAAAAATGCATGCTTCCATCTGTATTCAGACACCATCAGTTTTTTCTCTCGGAATGCACATCGTTTTTTCATCCTAAGTCCTTCAGAGTTTTCATGGATCCTTGTATTGCTAAGAATAGTGAAGTCATTCATAGCTGATCTTACACTATTGCTGTTACTGTGTACATGACACTTTTCATTTTGGATCAGCTCATGCAAGTCTATCTAGGTATTTAGAGAGCATTCTGTTTATCATTTCTCATAGTACAACAGCATTCCATCATAATCATATACCATTTGTTCAGTTATTCCCTAATTGATAGGATGCTTTTTTTCTTAACATCACAGTCACCTCTCACTGATTACCTTCCTCACGAAAGCTCTTACTCATTTAAAAAATAAAAAAAGCAGCCTCACCTATGTCATATTTTATTTCCTCCCAAGGTTCAATAATCATTTTTCCTTTTCTCCCACATGATTTCCTTTTTAAAACATATATTCAGTGTAGGAATGACTGATATGCTTTTGTTGTTCTTTTTTCCCTATGTACATATTTTACACCCATCCCTGCCCCTCCCCAGCGACTGAATAGAACTGGCTGCAGGGCCTGGGGGCTGAAGATTACCACCTCTTTAATAGGATTTCTCTCAGAAGAGGGACTGCTTCAGTTTTTTTTCTGAGAAACAACCTAGTGTTATAGAAGAAACACAGTTATTAGGTCCTCACTAAATGTTGGTTGAATTGAATTCTTAGAAACATAGTTTTACAGCTGGAAAGGAAGTCAGGGTTCATAAAGTTCATGTCCTCTATATCAGACAAACACTGAGTTAGAGAAAGGTTGAGTGACTTGCAACTTCTTCAGACACTACTTGGGGAGATGCCATATGGCAGAAAGCATGTGAGCCAGAGTCTCCTTCCAGAAGAGGCATGGAACAGTCACTCAGCTATGGGATGTAATCTGCTAGTCCCAATCCCACCTTTTGTTACCTGCTTCTGGTCATCTCTCCAGGATCACATTTGAATTTGAAATGTCTTGAAAGCTGTAAGTACCAAACCCTAAATAACCCACAAAGTTTGTGTTGTGGAGAGTGGGGGAGAAGGAGTAAGCATTTATATAGTATTTTCTATGCATTAGGCACTTTGCTAAACACTTTATATCACTTCGTTTGATCCTCACAACAATCCTGTGGAATAGGTGCTATTATTATTTCTATTTTTGAGTTGAAGAAACTGATTCAAGAAAAAAAGTTGTAACTTGCCTACAGTCATGCAATTAATACTGTCTTCGTGACTCCAGTCCTACCTCTCTACTCACTGGACCATCTAGCTGCCTGACCAAGGTCAAAGTCACAAATTATCCCCAAGTGAGCAGGAATATATTTGATATTTCAGCAGTCTTTGATCTATGAAGATGTCACTGTGGATTTCACTAAGAGAAGGGAATATCTGGGCTCTGTTCAGAGGGACTTGTATGAGGATGTGACATTGGAGAACTCTAAGAATTTTGTGATTCTGGAAACGGACAGCTCTTCCTTGTGATTCAGAATCTACTCGGGAGTCTTTGAAGACAACTCAGAGCTTTTAGATATGAAAATAAGGAAACATCTTGAGTTTAATTTTGGTAAAGGTGAGATTGAAGATTCCCTGTAAAATGGAGCTATTCCTGATGCTTTTTGGTTAAAGAGACTTTCATTTCCTACATGAAAGGGTTACTCTGTACAGTAGACTTCGGCTTCAACAGTTCTGGTGCTTCTCTGAAAACTGCTCCTTCCCCATCCTCTGTTCCCTCATTCAGACATTCTCCCCTAAAAGCACAAGTCCAAGACCAGTCATGGAATGGGTCAATAAAGCAATCTTCTTTCTGAGCCAAATTAACTCCTTGTTTTCTGTGATCCCAGCCCTTCAGAGGTGCCTTGTGACCACCCTAGGGCATTCATAGGCTTTGCTCCCTTCCCTGAAGATACAGGGGGGTAAGATTGGATTCTGAGCTCTGTCTGGAGCTTTATCTTCTCTTTTTTTTTTTTTTGGCTTTTTGGAGGGCAATTGGGGTTAAGTAACTTGCCCAAGGTCACACGGCTAGGTTTTTTTGTTTGTGTGTGCGTGAAGTGTCTGAGGTCGGATCCAAACTCAGGTCCTTCTGACTCCAGGCCCAGCGCTCTACTCACTGTGCCACCTACCTGCCCCCTGAGCTTTCTCTCCTTTTTTCTCATGAGCAAGGTTTTGAATTTCCACATCAGTAGTGCATGTATACTGGGGAAAGATGTTCCAAAAAGCATCTCTACAGGTGAGTAAGTAGACATAAGGAAAAGATGAATTGTTTAAATCTATATACCTGAACATTCAGGTGCAAGACATTCGAACTGTTGAACAAACCGTGTTCATGTGTTCATGATGGCTTCAGTTTTTTGAGTTAAGCTGAGGTTTCAAAGTATGAGATCTTTTTTTAATTTTTTGGAGAGGGGAAGGACAGGCAATTGTGGTTAAGTGACTTGCCCAAGGTCATACAGCTAGTAAGTATGTCAAGTGTCTGAGGCTGGATTTGAACTCCAGTCCTCCTGACTCCAGGGTTGGTGCTCTATTCACTGTGCCACCTAGCCACTCCCAAGGGTTTGGTTTTTTTTTTTTAACCGAAGATGAGCAATTAGAACTCACTGGGGCAACTAGGTGGTGCAATGAATCTAGCACAGGCCCTGGAGTCAGGAGGACCGGAGTTCAAATCCAGCCTCAGACACTTGACACACTAGCTGTGTTATCTTGGGCTAGTCATTTAACTCCAATTGCCCTGCCTTCCTCGATGCAAAAAAAAAAAAAAAAAATCCCTTGGTTGATCTTCAGTAATTGGTTCATCAATATGTTGCTACCTTGTTTTAATAAACTCCTTTAATTCTTAAAAATAAAAATAAAACACATATCCTTTTAAAAAATTTAATATTAGGACTGGAAGGGAAATTAGAGATCATTTAAGTCAACCTCGCCATCTCCGACATGCAGACACTGAAAAAGATGTAATCATTTGGGCAGGGTTATATGAAGGGAGTGGGGGGAAAGAAATAAACGACCACGTGCCAAGCACTGTCCTAAGTGCTTTACAAATATTGTTTCTTTTGTTCCTCACAACAACCCTGAGAGACAGGTGTTGTTATCCTCATTCTACAGTTGAGGAAAGAGAGGCAAGCAGGTGAAACTACTTGCCCAGGGACCCCTTAGCTGCTGTTTAAGGCAGGATCTCAACTCAGGTTTTCCAGATTCCAGGTCTAGCCGCTCTACCCGCTGCACCATAACATGACTGTTACATAGCAGGGATGTGCCTTCAGCCAAGGTTGCCTGATCTTTATATTTAATATCTAAATCTTGTTTAATTTGTTTTCAATATGTCACAGGGGACTTCATTACAAGTAAGAACATTTACAGACTGCTGAGAGGAAAAAGTCAGTTTAAATGTTTGTATTTGCTTTTCAAAATCAGTTTTGGAGATCAGATACACGGCGTGGTGGAAAGCATATCTGGAGGAATCAGGAGGCTTCTCTCAGTCCTCTGTGTCTTCCCTGGGCTGTTGGTGCTGTTTGTTCAATGTCATTGTCATCACCTGTAAAACAAAGGGAGGTTCCAAAGGTTACCCTCTAACTGACTACAAGCTGTCTTTGCCTCTAGTTTTTACAGGACTCAGCTTCTTTAAGTTTCAAGCTGGTGATCACCTCATTGGTGAAGTCTTTTCTCATCCTTTCCTCTGGTCTGTGCCTTCACATCCAGATCACTCTGGCTTTCACTGACTGGCCAGTAACAGCCCAGGCCTCACTTGCTTATTTGGGCTTTGATAACTAAAAGTGAATGTAAATAGCAATTGTTTCTGCTCTGGCCAGAAACTCTGAGGGTCTTCTATTCCTAGACTGATTCTTTATGAAAGCAAACTTAGCCATCTTTTGCCTTTTTACCTAGCCTCTAATTACAGAATGGGCGTTGCCTCAGACAAACTGAGACTGGGAAAGACCTTAGCTTACAAAGGCTAAGGTCTCTAACTGCCTGTTACTAGATATATGTCTTTCGACTTATAACGTGAACCCTGAATACTGAACTTGCCTGTCAGCTTTTTCTCTCTCAGATTACAGGCTAACTCACCTATAGTTGGTAGCAAACAGTGGATACCAGTCCATACTCATCCATCATCCCCTGGATGTGGCCTATGCTGGGTTCCACTCAACCTCCTCCTCTGGATCCACTGACACAGGGACAGCTCTACTCCCCTTTTCAGTGTGAAGAAATTATGAAAGCAGAGACCTCCATCCCTTTTCCCAAATGAATTTAGGTCCCAGCTCTCTGAAGGGAGAATGATGGAATCCTAATAAAGCTGCCCCCAGCCCCAATATTCTAACTTCATTATATACCTGGTCCTACTGAACAGCAGGCCCACTGTACATACCTAACCCCACTCCCTTCCCTCCCCTGCCCCCCACCCATGCCCTAACTTTTCCATATATCCCTCACTGCTCACTGGAACAATAGGTATGTCCATGAACTCTTAGTTCCCACAGAAACAGCAGGTGTGTCCATGTGATGGGAACCTAGCTATTGCTTCTGCCTGGTCACAGCCCCCAGACCCATTCCCACAGAAACAGGTATGTTCTTGTATTCAATCACAATCACATCATCCATCTAGCCCAAGACAGGATCACAATACCTAACTATTTGTCTTAACCAGACAGGACCACAATAGCTAGCCAGTTGGAGGACAGCATAACCAGAATGTTTAACCACCAAACCATAGATGGGACCTCTCCTCCATTACCTAATCCCTTAACAAACTCCTCCTGCCTTTTTAATATTAATGATATTCCTCTATTCTATGTAAATTTGTTATGTAATTACATCTTTACCCTATACAAATCCATCTTGCTTTCTCTAAAGTTGCTGGTTCCTCTTAGAACTTAGCCCTCTTCAAGAGAGGTGTCAATCTCAACAAATACCTTTACTTGGATTAGAGGTGGTCTGGCTCTGAATTCTTTGAGACAGTTCCACCCCAACACATCATGAAAACACGACCGTTTTGGGGTGGGCAGAAACCCCACCACAATAGTTTTTGGCATCCCTGGGTTTAAACCACAACAGTGATAGTGGAGGATATTAGAAAAAGTGTGGTTGGAGGAAGTTAAATCAGAAATTGTGTGTGTGTGTGGGGGGGGGCAGATGGCAGTTAGGGGAAGCAGGGGAAGTTGTTGGTAATCAGGCTACCATGTTAATGGAGTCTACAGGTATTTTAAAACCAGTGGTTTAAACCATTAAAACAACAAACATCCCTGAGAATCTACAAGTTCAAAGTTGAGCCTCTAGGAACTATAAGAAGATTTATAGTAGAAAAAGCATGAGTCTCAGTTCTCACCCCTAACCATCTGCTCTAAGATCTCAAGATGGCACAAGTTTGTAATCCCTGCTATCAAAGGAGACTGAGGCAGATGGATCACCTGAGCTCATGGGTCCTGAGCTGTAACAGGCCTAAAGCCAATTCTGTGTCTGTACCAAGGCTAGCACAGATATGTTGGGCAGAGAACCAGACTGCTTAGGGAGGCAAAGGGAGCAGGTCTTAGACCAGGGTGAGCTAATGAGAACGTGGGGCCAAGCCAAATTCACAATGGGCAATGTTGACATGGGCAAAAGAATATTTATTTAGAATATTTATTCAATGAAGAGAGAGACCACCTTATCTGAACTCACACTTCAGTCAGGAGGTCAGTAAACATTTGTTAAGAGCTTTCATTAAGCCAGGTACTGTGCTAAATTCTGGGAATACAGAAAGTGGCAAAAGACAGTCCTTGCCCTCAAGGAGCTCACAATCTAATTGGGGATAAAAGAAGCAACAAATTTATGCAGGATAAATAGGAGATAAAGAAGAGAGGGGAGGCACTAAAAATTAGGAGGGGTTCCTAAAGAAGATACGATTTGTTGGAACTTACAGGAAGCCAGGGAAGGCAATAGACAAAGACAGAGGAGGGAACAGGGCATTCCAGGCATGGTGACAGAGAAAATGCCCAGAGCCAAGAGATAAAGAAAGTCTTGTTCATGGAACAGCAAGGAGATCAGTGTGACTGGGATGAAAGGGGGAAAGGGAAAGGAAGTTAAGGGGAAATTATCTCATAATCAGTAGTGTGCAAAGAGGACAGTTCATACTTCAAACTCATTCAAATGAACTGCTCTGTGAAGGGAAGGGTACACACATGGGATGTTACTCAGAAATACATGTTACTCAAGAGGGAAATAGCCAAAGGGGACAAAGGGAATTCGAGGGGATGTAGATTAAGGGAGGGGTTGTTTCTAAGTACAAGAAACTAAGGCTATACAGAAACAGAGCTTTTTCTTGAGGTGGCAAAGAATGGGAATGTGAAGGGTTCTTATCAATTGAGAAATAGCTGAACTAGTTATAGCATATAGATGTTAAGGAATACTGTTGTACTGTAATAAATGATTAAGGGGATGGTTTCAGAAAACTTAGGACTATTTTTTTTTTAAATCATGACGTGTGACATGAACAGAAACAGGAGAAGAATTTAAATGATAATTTGGTAAAGGCAACTTTGAAAGAATTAGAAACACTGATCATTGTAATAACCAACCACAATTCCAGAGAACCCATGATGAAACATCCCCAAATGAAAATTCCCAGGAATATTATGGCCAAAATCTAGAACTTCCAGGTCAAAGAAAAAATACTGCAGCAGCCAGAAAGAAATAATTCAAGTACCACAGCACCATAGTCAAGATTACACAAGATTTAGTATCTGCCATATATAGGAACTTAAAATATGACATTCTAGTCTTCGCCCAGAACCAATATGGATGGGCCTAGGCAGTTGCAGTTGCTTTCTCGACTTACACTGAGCAGATCCCTGAGGTCACTTCCCGGGAGGTCATTAGTAGGATGGCACTGCAGTCCCTGGTTGGCTCTATGGAAGAAGATTGAATTTTGGTGGATGCCCTTCACCCCCAGCTCTAACCAGTCCCAGGTCCTGAAGGAGACACAAAGGAAAATGAGGCAATGGCACTGGAATTCACCAACCAGAACCCTGCAATCTGGTGTGCTTGGGCCTGGCCAGGAAGGAGTTGGCTGGGCATGTGGTCACTGGGGTCTACTAGCACAAGTTGCAAGTTAAGCAGACCCAGCACCATACAGAAGCACTTGCTGAGCATCATAATGTGGCTGTTTTGGCATCCACCCATGGATTGGCTATTAAGAAGAACCTCTAAAGAACTTGAAGTATCAAGAATATGAGAAGAGTTCTGGCCCAACAGTGCCTGGAGGCAGGAATCAACTTTTATCCCATGTCTTGGGAATCATCCTTAGAATCATTACAGTGACCACAGGATGCCATGAAAGAAGGTGGGCTGGTGCTACAGGAAACTTGAAGAATCTGTGAATAAAAGAGAAATTTAATTTCTTTATGCCTTTTTTTTTTAGGCAATTGGGGCTGAGTTGCCCAGTAAGTGTCTAAGCCTTTTGGACTTTTAATTTTAAAAATCAGCTGATGTCCTTTTATCAAGAGACAGGAACTTGAAGGATAATCATCTTGGTATTTTACAGTCTAATAAATGTGTAACTTAAAAAAAAAAGAAGATATGATATTCTGGAAAGCAAAGGAACTAGAATTATAAATAAGAATAACCTACCACACAAAACTGAGTATAATCCTACAAGGGGAAGGGGGAAATGGATATTAAAGAAAATAGAGGGGGGCAGCTAGGTGGCACACTGAACAGATCCTAGAGTCAGGAGGACCTGAGTTCAAATGTGGCCTCAGACACAACACAAAAACTAGCTTTGTGACCTCGGGCAACTTAACCCCAACTACCCTCCAAACAGAAAAAAAAAAAAAAATAGAGAACTCTTAAGCATTCCTAACAAAAAGACTAGAGCTCAATAGAAAAATACGACATTTAAATACCAGACTCAAGAAAAGCATAAAAAGGACAAAAACGACTGAGAAGTCATATAGGACTAAGTAAGGTTAAATGGCACACATTCATATATGGGAAGATTACACATGTAACTCCTCAGAACATTATCATCAATAGATATTTCAGAGAGAGTCTACTAAGACATAAGTCCCGGGTATGATTCTGTTATGTTGGGAAGATTCCTTCCTACAGGAATGGAAGGATTAAAAAAAAAAAAAAGATACATTGGGGTGGGGGAAGGAAGAATGGGTAAAACTCTGATGTAACTGGGGCACACCAAGAAGAGTATATACAATGGAGGGGAGAATGGAGGTAGAATTGGCAATGTTTGAATGTCACTCTCCTCTGAACTGCTTCAAGGAATAAAATACACACACACACACACACACACACACATACTGAGTCATCCCTAAACAGGAAGTAGGAGGGAAAGGTGTTAAGAGAAAGAATAAGAGGGTGGGTAGTTTAAGAAAGGTAGTTTAAGAAGCAAAACAGACTTTATAGGAGGGGACAGAGTGGAAAAGTGAAAGATAAAAATAAGAGAAGAGAATATAGAGTAATACACAGTAATTATAACTGAATGTGAATAGGATGAACTCATCCTTAAAATGGAAGAGGATAATAGCATGGATTAGAAATTAGAATGCAAAAATATATTGTTTACAAGAAACATACTTGAAACAGAAAGATAAACATACTTAAAATAAGAGAGTAGAGCAGAATGTATTATGCATCAGCTGAAATAAAAAAGGCACGGGTAGCAATCATAATCTCAGACAGAGAAAAAGCAAAAAAAAAAATAGACCATTAAAAGAGATAATCAGGGAAACTATATTTTGAGAAAACGTACCATAGACAATTAATATCAATAACGACAATATATGTACACAATTGGTATACCATCTAAATTCTTGAAGGAAAAGTTAAAATGAGTTACAGGAAGAAATAAAGCTGTGGGGTGGGGGTGGGGGGAGAGTGGGGAGGCTCAATTTATCCTTGTGATCTAGATAAATCTAACCTTCTTAATTAATTTACATGGGCTTATTTTATATCCTGCAATTTTGCTGAAGTTGTTAAATATTTCAGCTAGTTTTTTACTTAATTCTCTAGGGTCCTCTAATTAGACCCTCATATTATAAAAATAAATAAGAAAGAAGTTAAAGAGATTAATAGAATTATAGAAAAGTTAGATATGATAGACTCATGAGGAATAATGAATGGGATAGAAAGAAGGAGTATACCTATTTTCTGCTATGTATGGCATCTTTACAAAAACTGATCATGAATTAGGGTATACAAACCTCAGAAACAAATGCAGAAATGCAATTCTTATTAAATGCATTTTTTCTGACTATAATGCAATCAAAATTACATTCAATAAAGGACTTTGGAAGCATAGGTAAAAAAATAATTTGAAGCCATGTAACCTAATCCTAAAGAATAAATTGGTCAAAGAACAAATTTACACTTTGCAATTATTATTTCATTTGGTCCTCAAGCAACACCAAGAGGAAGGTGCTATTAGAATCTCCATTTTATAGATGAGGAAACTGAGATAAGCAGTGGTAAAATGAATGATTTAAAGAAGAAGTAAACCGAATTACCAGTATTAAAAATGAAAAGGGTCAATTTACAACGAGTGAAGATGAAATAAAAGCAACTATTAAGAGCTATTTTTCTCAAATGTATGCCAATAAAATTGACAACCTAAATGAAACAGATGACTATTTGCAAAAACACAAATTGCCCAGATTAACAGAAGAAATAAAACAATTAAATAAATTGAACAAGCCATAAATAAGTTCCATAAGGAACAACAACAACAACAAAAAAATAGGATGAGATGGATTTACAAGTGAATTCTACAATATATTTAAAGAACATTTACTTTCTATAGATACTGTTTGAAAAAATGATAAAGAAGAAATCTTACCAAATCTGTTCTATGATACAAATTGTTTTTGGCCCTAAACCATGGCGAGCAAAAACTGAGAAAGGAAACTATAGACCAATTTCCCTAATGAATATTAATGCAAAAATTAAAAATATTAGCAGGAAGAGTTCAATAATATATCACAAAGATGACACACTTTGACAAGGCTGGATTATATCAGGTATATAAGACTCATTCAATATTAGAAAAATTATAAGCATAATTAACCATATCAGTAATAAAAACAACAAAAAGCACATAACTATTCCAATAGGTGAAGAGAAAGTGTTCACAAAATATAACACCAGTCCTTGTTAAAAACACTAGAAAGTATGGGAATAAATGGAACTTTTCTTAAATGATAAATAGTATCTAAAACAAAGAGCAAACGCTATCTGAAGTGGAGATAAACTAGAAGCCTTTCCAATAAGCAAGGAAGTCAATTATCACCACTAGTATTGAAAATTATACTAGAAATAGCAATAAGCTATAAAAATAAGACAAGAAAAAGAAACTGTCAGAATAAGCTAAGACAATGAGAAAGCAGATAATATGATGGTCTAATTAGAGGACCCTAGAGAATTAACTAAAAAACTAGCTGAAATAATTAACAACTTCAACAAAGTTGCAGGATATAAAATAAGCCCATGTAAATCATCAGTATTTCTGCTATTACCAATAAAATTTCAGCAAGAAGAGAAAGATAAATTTCATTTAAAATAACAACAGACTGTTTATTAGGGAGTCCATCTTCCAAGAAATACACAGGAATTATTTGAACATTATCATAAAATCAGCTTCACATAAAGACAAATCTTAAAAACCTGTAGAAATATTCATTGCTAATAGGTAGGTCAAGACAATATAAAACATATGATAATATTACCTAAATAAATACATTTAGTCAGTGCCAAATCAATAAAAGTACCAAAGAATTATTTTATAGAGCTAGAAAAAAATCATTTGGAAGAATGAAAAGTCACAAAAATCAAGGGAATCAATTAAAAAAAAAAAAGCAAAGAAAGGGGGCCTAAGCAAGACCAGATCTCAAACTATACTACAAAGTTTTAATCATAAAAACAATTTGGTAACAGATAAGAAAAACAGAATGGTTGATCAAAGCAAAAGATGAGGTACATAATTTACAGAAGCAAATGTGCATAGTAAGTTAGTGTTTGATAAACCCGAGGATCTCAGCTATTGGGGCAAGTATTCACCATTTGACAAAAACTATTAGGAAAGTTGAAAAGAAATCTAGCAGAAGCTAGGCATAGACCAACTTCTCATACCATATACAAAGATAAGCTCAAAATGGGTACATGATTTAAACAAAAAGGATGATTTCATAAACAAATTAATAAAGCATGTCAGACCTATGGATGGGCAAGAAAAGTTCATGACAGAACGAGAGAAAGAGAAGGTCACGGGAAGTAAAATGAATGATTTTTATTACATTAAATAAAAAAGGTTCTATCAAAGCAGTGAACATTAGAAGAAAAGCAAGAAACTGAAAAAAAAAATCTTTGCAGCAAGTCTGTGATAAAGGTCTCATTTCTCAAGCACATACGAAACTACGCCAAATTATTAAGAATGAGATACATTTTCCAATTGATATACGAACAGGCAGTTTTTCAGAGGAAGAAATAAAAGTTACCAATAGTCATATTTTGTAAAATGCTCTCTCTGAATTACTAATAATTAGAGAAATGTAAATTAAAACCATGCTGAGGTACTAACTCATACCTATCACATTGGTTAACATGACAGAAAAGGAAAATGACAAAAGCTGGAGGGAATGTGGGAAAATAGGCATACTATGCATTGTTGAGAGAGATGTGAAGTAGTCATCATTCTGGAGAACAATTTGGAAAAATGCTTAAAAGCTAGTAAAAAGTGCATACCCTTTAATTCAGCAATACCACTACTAGGTCTATACCCACAAAAGATCAAAGAAAAGAGGGAAAGGCCCCATATATACAAAACTATTTTTAGCAACTCCTTTTGTCAGGGCAAAGAACTGAAAGCAGAGGCTATGTCCATTAACTGGGGAATAGCTGAACAAGTTATGGTATAAGAATATGATAGAACACTATTACGTTGTAACAAATGTTTCCAAAAAAAACCTCAGAAGATTTATATGACCTGATACAAAGTGAAACTAGCAGAATGAGGAGAACAATTTAGAGTCACAACAATGTTGTTTGTCCTTCATTTTTTGAAGAGGACAATATCACAGAATCATTGTGAATTTATTTAAGTGAGGTAGAATTGGGCAAAGTCCTCAGCCTCACTCTCTTTTCCAGAGTTCTCCAAGTCCACTGGCAGGACAAAAGTCAAGATGACTGGTGATGACTGGGTATGTAGTGGATGACCTTGGTGTCTTTGATGTCTGACCAAACTCTAAGGGAGCCACAGCACTTACTATAGCCACCTTCATGGCCATTGAATCATCCAAGGGATTCATCCGAGGGAAGTCTTCACATTCTTGGGGTAGACATCCCTCTAACTCACTGACAGGGATGGGGTCTATCAGTTCCTCTCACCCTGGTTTAGCCAGTCTGAGAGATGGTTTTATCAGCCTGTGACCACTGGGCATGCTGCAGCTTATCAAAGCCACAGGTGATCCCTATGGCACTGTAAATATAACTAACTATGAAAGACTTAGTAACTGATCAACACAATGACCTACCACAATTTCAGAGGACTTAGGATGAAAAATACTATTTACTTCCAAATAAAGAGCTGATGGACTGAGTTTAGATTAAAGTATATTATTTCTCATTCTTTTTCTTCTATAATATGGAAATTTGTTTTGCATGACTCCATATTTGTAATGGATTTTATATTTCTCATCTTTCTCACTGGGTGGGAGGTGAGAAAATTTGGAACTGAAAATAGAATTTAAATATATTTACATATAATTTTGTGCATTATATATTTAAATTCAATTTTATTTTTAATTTTTAAAAATTTAATATTTTTTTAATAAAAAGAAAGTATACTCATATAAGGAAATCTAAGAACCAAGGCAGGGGGAAGAGTGGGGGAAAGTATTTAGGAGAGTCAATGGAGGGAAAAACTAAAGTGATTTTATTATTATGGGACCTAGTCCGACAGGTGTCTTAGATTATGGGAAAGTAGATTTCAAAGGATTCAGAGGAAACACAGGATAAGTAGATCCCATGGAGTAAAATCTTTTAGGGGAATTCTGCTCAGGAGTAATGGAGGATGTTTAAGAATGAAATTCTGAAGATAACCTCTTGTCTTCAACAGTGCCAATGAGAGGAAAGTAAGATTTGTTTGAAGAGAGTGATGTGGATACATATGGAACACAGCATCCAATTTTAGCTTAATAAAGAAATGAACAGAAAATGGTAAGAAGGCTAGGTAATGAGGAGTGGCCTTGTAAAAATGTCAAAACCATCATGATGATCGGTTTGACACAGGGAAAAGCTTAGTCGGTGGGGCTTTTTATTATTATTATTATTATAATTATTATTATTTTTCTTTTGGGAGGGGGAGAGGGAGGGGAAGGTCACAGGTTCACTTAACACCTGTTAAGCGTCTGAGGTCGGATTTCAGGTCTTCCTGCCTCCAGGGCTGGTCCTCTATTCACTGCACCTCCTAGCCCCCCCAGTGGTGCTTTTTAGTGTTCTGATATGACAAGAAGGCAAGATACTCCAGTAAGAAACTGGTATTAGTAATGCTACTGGTAATGGTTCAGTACAGATAGCACTGACCTCTATATTGTTAATACAAATTTTGTATTAAATGGACTGAATGTTTCATACAAACTGACTGAAAATGTGCAGATTTGCATGGTGGGTGTGGATTGAATTCACAGATCATTGTGGTATTTACGCATATCACATCATTATCTTGGAAAGAAATCTCACCAGTTACAGGCGAGGAATAGGTTTTGTAGGGCCCCTTCTTGTAAGCTTGGAAGGCACAAGCAAGCAGAAAGGGGTGCAGCCTGGAATGGCGAGGTTCTGGGAAACCAGCCAGCCCGAGGAGGCGGCCATACGGAGACCTCACTTCCTTGGGCTGGGACAAGCTCGGAACTGGCCTCCGGGGGCGGAGGTCTTCCTGGCAGGGGCAGCTGGGCAGGCCAAGGAGCGGGTGGGTCTACTTCCCTAGCCTGGGGTCACGAAGGCACAGAAAGGGGATGGACCCACCCCACCGGAGCTTGCTAGGAGGGAGGGGAGGGTCACCTCCAAAGCCCGGGGGTCAAGCTCTGCAGAGCATGGGGGGGGGGGGGGAAGTATAAAGGGCCTGGGCTGTGCACGACACTTTGGACCAGGGTATAGCTGACCCATTAGCCTGGCCAAAGCGAAGCTCTCATCATCTTGGGGCACTTGCCCCACCCTCTCGCTTTTCTTCCTTCACTGGCTTCCGGGTTTACGCGATGGCTCCAACCCCACGTGCCCGAAGCAGCTACCATCTTCCGTGAGGCCACCATTTTGGGCATGCGTAGAGAGCGTCCTGTTCCCGGGACTACATTTCCCAGAAGGCCGCGGGACTTACTTGCGGAAGATTTCTCATTGACAACTGAACCGCACTGGGCATACGCAGCAGGAAATTACCATATTGAAACCGGAAGCTGTGTTGTGTCTCAGTCTCCGCGAGGTTTGGGCGGCCCCGGCTCTGTCCTCTCCCTGAGAGGCCCTGGCCCCGCCGCGCCGGCCTAGTCCTCCTAGGCATGGCGGCACTGCCCTATGCCCGGCTAGCCTCGGAGCCCTGGAGGGCAAGCGCGGGGACAGGTGGGGCCGGGGCGGAGGGTCCCTCGGGGCTGGGGGCTGCAGAGGGGCCGGGGCCGCTCGGGGCGCGGGCTCCGGCCAAGGGCGAGGTGGAGGCGGCCCCGAGGAGCCTCCCCGAGGGAGCCCGGCCAGCCCCGGCCTGCCAGGTGAGGGGCTCCCCGGGGGGTGGGCTGCGCCCCGACTAAGAAGGGGACCCTCCCCTGCACTTGTTCATTCATTCGTTCATCCCTCCGGGGTTCTCTGGTCCATTCTCATCCAGCCATCCCCCCCAGACTTTCCCTTGTCCGGTCCCGGGGGCGCAGCCTCCCTGGGCTCAGGGTGAGGCCAGCGGTTCCGAAAACCGCGCATCCCGAAGGCTTCGCGCGGCTTCGGAGAAACAAGATCCAGCCCAGCTTTAACGTGTTAAACGTGCATTTTGTTTTGTCGCCTTTTAAAAAAATAAATAAATGTTGAATCTTTTGCTTTTATATTCTCCGCATTTACCAGTATGAGTCTTCCCCTCCTCCTTGATAGCCATCCCTGGCCATGACACCTGACACATCCTGAGGTGCTTTCTGTGTTTGATTTGGCGTCAGGCTTGAGTTTTAGTTGTATGGTTGTTCTCCGCGTAGCCGTAGTCATCCTAGAGACCCCTTTTCTTCACTTGGCATTAGCTCACAGAAGTCTTTCTCGGCATAGGCTCCTGTTTTATGCTTATCATTCTCATGCTGACTACTTTAGCCATTCCCCCAATCCCTGGGTATTTACTTTATCTCCAGGTCTTTGATGCCATTGACCTCGTTGGGGTATATTCCTAGCAGTGGAATCTTGGAGGTCAAAGAGCATGGACATTTTAGTCATATTCTTTGGGTAATTCCAAATCGCTTTCCAGAATGGTTGGATCAGTTCATATCACCAGCAATGAATTAGTATGCCCAAACCCTGAGACAAAAACTGGTTATTTCTGCTTATTCATCTTATTAGTGATTTGGAACATTCATAAGTTTGCGATTTCCTCAAGACTACTCATATACTTTGACTTTTTAGGTAGTGGGGATACATTTGGGGCTTATATGTTGATTACTTAGACCCTTATTAGAAATATTTGATTTGCATTTTTTTCTCATTTGATGAGTCTCCTTAATTTTGTTACTTCAAAAATTTTTACCATGCAGTTGAAATTAGCTATTTTATCTTTTGTAATTGCCTCAATCTCTTCTTTGCTTACAAATTCACACCTTAACCAGTCTATGAAAGGAACATCATCTGATTCTCTTTTTTTTTTTTGATCATTAATATTCCGGTCATGTGTCCATTTGAGTATATTATGTTATATGAAGTAAGATGTTGATTGAAACAATTACTGATAGACTGCTTTAGTTTTCCTAGCAGTTCTTTTCCCTCAGATAACTTCTGTTTTATTGTTTCTTGAACACTGTTGTTTAATTCAGTTATTTCTCATTATATCTATATTTCTATTTTTTAGCCAGTACCAAATACTTTTAATGATTACTGCAGTTATAATTTAAGGTCTGGAAATGCTAGTTCTCCATTCCTATAACTTGTTTTTTTCCCATAGCTTCCTTAGGTATTTTAGATGTTTTGTTTCTCCAAATGAATTTTGTTATTTTATCTAGCTCTGTAAAGTACTCACTCTCCTGATGGGAGAGGGAATGGGAAGAAGAGAAGAAGCATTTATTAAGCACCTACTATATGCTAGGTACTGTGCTAAACATTTTATAAATATCTCTTTTGATTTTTACAACAAGCCAGGGAGAAAGGTGCTGTTATTGCCCCAATTTTTACATTTGAGGAAACACAGAATTAAAAAAAATCATATATTCAGTTCATTAAATGTTATTTTAAAAGTTTTATTAATGTTATGTTCTCAGGGATAGAATTTTTCCTCTGAGAACAGCCTTAGCTGTGTCTCATTTGTTAAATTTCCCGATTATCATTCTTTCATGTTTTTTGTTATTGTTCAGTCATTTCAATTGTATTCTAACTCTTGTGATCCCATTAGGTTTTTTTGAACAGATATTGGAGTGGTTTGCTATTTCCTTTTGTAGCTCATTTTGTAGATGAGGCACTGAGGCAAACAGGATTTAGTGACTTGTCCAGGGTCACATAACTAGTAAGTTTGTGAGGTCAGATTTGAACTCAAGAAGATGAGTCTTCCTGACTTCAGGCCCTGCACTCTATCTGCTATGCCGTCCAGCTGCCCTGTCTTTCACATGGGTATTATTTCTTTGATTTGTTTTTGTGACCCACTGAACCCTCTTGTTCAGTGTCATTGTTAACTCTCCAGTTAGGCCTGTGTCTTTTCTTCTGTACTCAGTATTGATTACTATTTATTACATCATCTTATGTACAGAATAGTTGCTTCTAATATGCATAGCATTTATCTGTAATTTCTCTGTGCCCTAGTTCATAGTCTGTTTTCTGTGGAGATGCCCTGTAATATTGAGAAAAATGCATATTCTTTAATATTTTCATTCAGTATTTGTCATCTTTCACTTTTAAATTCTCTACCATTCTCCTTAATTTGTATTTTCCTTTTACGAATTTAAATTTTATGTGATTTGGTGCATATATATTTGATATTGACATATTGTTTCATTTTCTGTGGTTCCTTTAAGTAATATGATTTCCTTATTTATCTTTTGACAGGGTTAATTATATTATTTCTTTTTTTGACTTTTTAAATATATTTATATATATATATTTTTTTTTTTCTTTTTGGAGGGCAGTTGGGATTAAGTAACTTGCCCAAGGTCACATGGCTAGGTTTTTATTTGTGTGTGTGTTAAGCGTCTGAGGCCGGATCCAAACTCAGGTCCTTCTGACTCCAGGGCCGATGCTCTACTCACTGTGCCACCTAGCTGCCCCTGACTTTTTAAATATTAAAAATGAGTTGTAGAGGCATAGAAAGTTATATTTCTTCTAAGAAATCTAATGATTTTGGTGAGTTAGAATAAAAAATTAATTCATAAAAGTTGGTTTTAGTTGTCACTGAAGTGCTGTATTCTAAGAAGATTTTGGTGTGGTCTAAAATGACTGGGGAAAATTTAATGGTGTAGGTAAAAGTTTAGTTGGTGCTGAAGAGTGGGTAGAATTTGGTTGGTTCTATAGATGGGAGAAATGGATTTAAGGTAGGAGGAACTTTATGTGTAAGGACTTTGTTCAATGGCAATGTGATGTAGTGAAAAAAATGCTAGATTTTTAAATCAGAGACTCCAGGCCCAGCACTCTGTACACACTACCAGTTAGCTGTCTATCCTGCCCTACCCCAATCTGGTTTATAACCTTGTTCTGGACTTCCTTGTTTTCTCCTTCATCCTTATTTGCCTGCTTCTACCTGGTTGAATTCTTACTATGTCTACTACCAACCCTCAACTTCCTTATCTACATATACTGGGTCTGGGTGTTGCAGCAGGGCCTAACCAGAGCTCACAGTAGCATGCTTATATAGAATTAATACAAAGTAAATACTAGTTATTTCTGGGAAGGAAGATAGTAGCAGTCATTGGGGATCAGTAATAGCTTTCATGTAAAAGGTTGTACTTGAGGAAGAAATTCAGAAGGGAAGCAGGGCAGTGTTAGATGTGTCATGAAATATATTTAGAAAGCCAGCTTGTATATAGTAGAGATTCATGGTTTCATATGTAGTCTTCTTTTTCAGTTCTTTTTTGTTGGGAAGTGTTTAAGTTCACAATAATAAAAAGAATCATTTTAAAAGTGATGCTTGAGCTGAGAGGAGTAAAGGAAACTGGTAGTATTGGTTCAGTTGGCAGGAAGAGAATTGTAACAGGTATGTTATGTAAACCTGGGTAAGCTTGACTGTCCAGAAGAACAGGGCTGTCAGGAGTGCCAGACAATGCAGAAAGGTTGTGAGTACTTAGGACAGAGGAAAAGCCAGCAGATACAACTCAGAGAGAGTGCTGCTAACATTGTAGAGGTCAATTTCAGAAGTCATAGAATGGAAACCAGATGCTTTGTTCTGAAGAGTGGAGACAATGAATACTGATAGTTTTTTCTAGGAATCGCTGGAAGAGCCAAGCCATGAATTTTGTTGAGATAGAGGACGTGCATACATGTTTGCAGACGAGGGAAATAGAAAGGACCAGCTATCCCCATCTCCTGCCAACCACCTGCTGTTTACAAGCCTGGCAAAGTAGCTTTATGGAAGTCTCTTTCCCTTAGGGAGTCAGCAGGCAGCACATTGCTGGGCAAGTCAAGTGTAATGGTAATAGGAATTTCAAGATCTCCCTAACCCTTAATAGGCTGAATGTAATCATGTGGAGCCTGCCATGGGAGAATTTTGCTGAATGGGTGGAGCAGAGCCCAGAAGAAGCTGGAAGTCAGAGCAGTTAGCACAGGGTGGGAGAGAGAGGACACAGGCAAGGAGACAGTTAGGTTTGTGAGTGTTTGTGGGAAGGCTAAGGGTATGGTGTTATTTTCTGCTGTGTTATAGTGTATTAGCTTCTTTGTTGCTATGATGGATTTGACTTTGTGGTGTTGGGATTTGGTTTTCTGGTGTCTGAATAAATGTTTTGCTACTGTCTTCTGTATGGAAAGGCTGTGTATAGTCTGTGATTCATAACTGTGCCAGCATAGTCATAGTTGCTGTTGGTATTATAAATTGCATTGGCATTATACCAAACCGTTCTTTGGTTTTGTTCCATTCTTCCTGTGACTCAATTACAGTCACGCAATAGACATGTGAAGAGAAAGAAAGTAACAAGTTAGGTGCTCATTAGAAGAGCTGCTTAGTAATGTAGAATGATTGCTATGCTACAAAAACAAGTAAGTCTATAGAGTGTGATTGCTTCCAAGAGTTCTGTGAGTTCTAAGAGATGTATTGTGTGGTTTGAAAGTTAAAGAGTAACCTGCACTGAGTTCTTGACCTCCCTTCAGAGGCTGAAGTCTGAACAGTGTGGCAAACCTATATACTATAGTATTTTACATAGTGAGACATATAACAGGCCCTCATGATTGTCTTGGAATGCCAGAATTCTGAGTGCTGTGAGAAATACTCCCCCAAGCAACCTGCAGACTCCATGACTTGTTCAAGGGCTATGCAAGGACCTACCTTTGGGTGAGCAGAAATGTGTTTGCTATTTCAGCAGTTAATGACCTTCAAAGATGTCACTGTGGACTTCACCCAGGAGGAATGGGATCACCTGGGCCCTGCTCAGAGGGACCTGTACAAGGATGTGATGCTGGAGAACTATCAAAACTTTATCTTCTTGGGTAAGGACTGTTTTTCCTCCATGATTTTGAATCAGTTTGTGAGGACAGAACCTGTGAGAGGTTTTTGCATATACTTCACAGATAGCAAGGCTGAAGAAACTTACTGAGTTTATTCTTGGTTTACCAGTATGTTTAAGAATACTTTGAAAGTGGAGTTATTCCTGATCCCTTTTTGTTTAAGAGACAAAATGTTTCTGTTCCTAGATGAAAGAGCTTTCTTTGAACAGTGGAAATCCATAACATCATTATCCTATACTGCTCCTGAGGTTGATTCTCCTCATTCCCTATTCCCCTCAGGGATTCTCCCCTAAAGCCCAAACTTCAATGCCAGTCATGGAATGAGACAAGTAAATTAATTTTCTTCCTGAGCCAAAATAACTTCTTGGTTTCATTCAACACTTCCTGTGACCTCATACAGAGGGGTCCTTCAGAAATGATTGCTTATCACCCCTAGGCCTTTCCAGGCTTCTCTCTTTCCCTGAAGATAAAGGAATTAGGATCACATTCTGAATTGACCCTTTGTACCCAGCACTTTCCTATTTCTTTTCCCATGAGCAGGGTTTCCAATTTCCAGACCAGAGGTGGTTTCCCAGCTAGAAATAGATGAAGCACGTTGGTTGATGTTGCTGAAAGAAGTTCCAAGAAGCTTGTCTCTAGGTGAGTAAGTGGAAAGCAGGAAGACAAGAATTTTGCAAGCTATCGCTAAGCATTCAAGGGTAGGATATCAGAATTATTAAACAATTGCTGTCATTAATCGCTTCCAGTTCTTTTCAGTGGGATATCTGTGACATGGGCTCCTTTGGTCACCCATCTTCAATTAAAAAAAAAAATTTCCATTTAATATTAGAGCTGCAAAAAGACTTCAAGATTTTTTTAGTCCAAGTCCCCCATTTTAGAGATCCAAACTGGAAAAGTAGTAAAATGGCTTGGTTAGGGTCTCATAAATAAAGCGGAACTGGATCCCAGGTTATCTGACCCCAGATCTAATGTGTGCATTAGGGGTATATACCATGAGCCTTCCCCTGCTCTCTGCAATACTCATTTTTCATTCTTCAGAGGCTTTAGTATTCCATATTTCTTAGCCATATGGCAATATTGGTAGAATGTTGAAAAGATAGTCCTTTACTTTCATGGGAAGTATGCAGTTTTATGGGGGTAGTCCAGCTTCCTTTCCTCTTGTTGAGTCCTAGGCCTAGTTTATTCTTTACTATATGCCCCCCCCCACACCCACACCCACACATACACATGTGTATATATACACATATTAAAGATTGCTAAATCCTGCTTGTTCTCTCTTACTACCCTCATCAAGGACATCCTTGGCTAGTGTAGGAGAGTAGTTAAGTCAAGCATTTGTGACTTTTCTCCTATGTGCCAGGCACTGTGAAAAACCAGTTTCTGTTCTCAGGGAACTCACAATCTAATGGGACACAGCATTTAAACAATTATCTACAAACAAGATAAATACACTGTGTGCGTGTACACATATACCTGTATATATGCATATGCATACATAGACACACACACGGATAATCTCAGAGTCAAGACACTAGCAGTAAGGGGGATTAGGAACGACTTCTTGCAGAAGATGAGCTTTTATCAGAGTCTTGAAGGAAACCGGGAAGTGGAGTCAAGGAGGGAGAGAATTCTAGGCCTTTGAAAATAGACAGAATAGGGCGATAAGTGTCATGTGTGAAGGAAGTCAGTCACTGGATTGGAGTGTACATAAAGGAGTATAAGAAGACTGGATACATAGGAAAGGGCCAGGTTATGAAGGGCTTTCAAAACCAAATGATTTTATATTTGATCTCAAAGACAATGGGGGGGGGGCGCATCGGAGTTTATTGAATAAGGAACTGACATGGTCAGACCTTCACATTAAATCGCTTTGAGAAGCTGAGTAGAAGATAGATTGGAGAGGGCAAGAAGCTTGAAGCGTAGACCAACCAGAAAACATTTAAGTGAATAGTTATCGATCTCTGTAAGGCTTGAGATTTTCCCCATATCTTTAGTAATCTCCCTTGAAATACTTTGTATATCAGTCCCTCAGCATCCTCACATTTGTGTCACCTGTAGTAGTGTTCTTTTTGTTCCAATCTGGCTGCTTTTCCTGCCCTTATTTGGTGCTATTTCTCACTCCCCTATAAGCAGATCCATAACTAATATTAAGGTCTTAGTAGTGTGGTTCCACTGCCCTTGATGGAGAAAACAATTTGTTTTAATAATTTTTTTAAACAAATCTTCTCTATTATTCTGTTTGTTATCTTGCCATTTTTATTCTTAAAAGCTCTTAGGATTACTTAGATGTCTTGCCATGCTTTCTTTAAACTGATTTTACCCTCTTCTATTTCTCTTTGCTTTATAAAATGATTTTTTTTATCCCTCTTGATAAGGTTTTCAAAACAAGTTTGTAAGTTAACCCAGTGTTACCTTTGCAGTAATCTTTCATTTGGTAAGTAAACCAGATATTTACTGACTAAAAGAATTTTCTAGGTTCTTCTTGTCTATCGTAATGGCAATTAATTTACATTAGTTAAAGTTATTAAGTTATTACAATTATAGTCAGTGTTGTGATTTTTGTTGTCCATTTCACACTGGATTTTTAATTGTCTAAATTGTTAAAAATTTAGCATTTGCTTTCTCTCTACTGTTATCTTTTTCATCATTAGTTTTTCTTTTAATTCTGCTTTAAGTGGGTGATATGATTATTGTTGTTCAATCATGTCCAACTCTTTGTGACTCCATTTGGGGTTTTCTTGGCAGTGATACTAGAGTGGTTTACCATTTCCTTCTCCAGTCTGTTTTACAGATGGAAGAAATGAATTAAACAGGGATAAGTGAGTGATTTGCCCAGGTCACACAGCTATTAAGTGTCTAAGGCCAGATTTGAATTCAGGAAGATGAGCCATGCTGACTTTAGGGCTGACACTTCATGACCTAGCTGCCCTGATTATTTTTTTTTAATTGTAATGTATACAAACAACTAATTCAGTCCATATCAGTAAAAAATACTCTGTCTGCTAGAGATATGTTTCATTTTTTGCAGTCTTATTTGGTTCTTACCATGTCCAGCACCCACCAATGCTTTTCTTGAAGAAAGTGTTTATGATATGAAGACATAAAACTTCCATACTTTATCATATGTTTCTTCCCATTCTTACCTTTTTCTCACTTTTGTATTATGAGTGTTGGGTAATTTAATTTTTAGGAACTTTTCATATTCATTGTAGAATTTTTCTACCTTTTCATCCTCAGCAGCTGGTACTGGTACATAAACTGCAATTATTTTCATGGTGGTCTTTTTGCAAATATTTATTAGTACTGCAATAGGTAGTGACAAAATATTCCATGAAATAGTTTTTCCTTTTGTCATTGGGCATATAATTAAACATATCAGGCCTTGTGACATGCTAAAATCCTCTCCACTAATTATTTTCTTTGCCTCTCCAAGGAGTATCTGTAAGCTATCCTTCCATTTAACTGTAATTTATCTATTTTTTTTTCTGGTTTTATCATAAGAATCTTAAATTTGATTAAGTTCCTCCAGCAATATGTCCACCTATTTTATTCAGTGGATAATTTTTTTTTTTTAAGTCAAATCAAGGGCATAAATGGTCTAAAATTGAGTAATTTTTTTTTTTTAACACCTTCTGCTTCCTTTCCTACCACTTCATTGCTGTCACTACAGTAATGGAAGGGAACTATGTGGGACTGATAGTGGTTTTTGTTGTTTTCCTTGTTTAATGGGTTGCTGTGTACAGTCTACTAGTGATATAGTATCTCCATATTTAACTTTGATAATCCTCAGGAAATAGTTTCAGTCTATTGCTTAGGCTATTCTAAAACCCAGTGAACTTAGATTTTGCCTAGTAGTAGCTTAGCCTTTGAGTACCCATGGTTATTTCTAATTCAGAGTGATAATTGCTGAATAACACAATAGCAGAACTGAAGTTAAAACTTTCAGTTTTGGTCTCCAGAAATAATTTTGGAGGTCATAGATATGCGTTAGTGCAAAGAACATCAGGAGACTTTTCTTTGTCATAATTCTGTCACTTGGATTTTAGCATCCTTTTCTGAGCTTCCTTGCTCTCTCATTTGTAAAACTAAAGAAATTGTTAAAGGCTATCACCATGCCTAGCAGAGGAGCTCCTCTTTACCTCCACCTTTGATAATACTTTGTTGTTCAGTAATTTTCAGTCATGTCTGACTTGCATTTTGGGTTTTCTTGGTAAAGACACTGGAATGGTTTGTCTTGTCCTCCTCTTGCTCATTTTACAAATAAGGAAACTGAGGCAAACAGTTAAGTGACTTGTCCAGTGTCACACAGCTAGTAAGTGTCTGAGATGAGATCTGAACTCAGGGAGATGAAGATGAGTCTTCCTGACTCCAGCCCTTGCACTTTGTGCACTATGGCACCCCGTAATTACCTTCCTTGTCAAGTCTCAGCTCAAGTACTGAATGATATGTGACATGTTTCCTGATCCTTTTTAATTGTTTTTTCCTTCCAGAAATGATTTTGTTTTTATTATGTATATGTTGGTTATTGATTTGTTTCTGTACTTATTGTTCTTAGCAATAGAGTGTTTTTTAATGCTTGCCAGATTTATGGCATTCAGACTGTTTTGGAACAAAGTGTTCATGACATTCAGGTCAGTGACTTCTAATTAATTTGTTAGCCTTTCGCTTGTCATCCATGTGTTCCCTCTTTATTGAGCTAGTTCCATTGATGTTTGCTGTTTTATCAGAGTTCTGCTTTACCTTGTGTCATTGCGATGGGCCTGAATTCTAGACAGCTTGGGAACATTATTTCTTCCATATAGATTTTAGGCATTGATTGATGCTAGTTTTGCTTTATAGAACTAACAGTAAGTCCAGTATCTCTTCTAATAAGTTTGTTCTTCAAGTACATCTATAAAGTAATATATTCTCAAAGCTAAACCTTCCCAGTTTTTCATTCATTTCTCATAAAAATGTTTCTATCTCAGGGAGGCCAAAAAATAGAATAAAGGTGAAACATCTGCAAAAAAAAAAAAGTGTCTGGATTACTCCCTATTCCATTAACATTCCTGTGGACACACTTCAGTTTGCCAACGTCATATTTAATGGCAGAAGGTATACAGAACTGCACGTAAATTCCAAATGTGGCCTGAATAGTACAAACTATAGTTAATCAACTGTTTTGTATGATCTGGTCATTCACTCTATATCCACTATTTCAAGCTAAGATTCAGTTAACCTGAAATATTGAGCTTTTGAGGCAGTGTGATATACTTGATAGAGAGCTGGTCTGAGAGCTGGGAAGACCTAAATTCTAGTTCTGTTTTTGACACCTACAGCTTTTGTGCCCTCGGACAAGTCATTTAACCTCTCCCTGTTCAAGATGATTCTGAAGACTGTAAACTTTATTGAAGGTTCATTAGTAGAGAAAGTTCCTGGAGGAGAGCTATCTGTACCAATAAAATCTCAAGGCCAGTCCCTGTCCTTAAAATTGATTTGGATTTTTCATGGCCACCATGAGTTGTTGAATTTGTGGTAAACTGAAACAGATTTTGAACATGATCTGCATTCAAACTGGGGCTTCTCATCCTGTGATGATGCAATTAGTAATTTAAACCTAAATCCAGAACGTTACATTAATCTTCATTAGATTTTACTCTTTATTTACACATTTTTCCACCTTGCTGAATCCTTTGAAAATTTTTATGGATATATTTTACTTTTACATTGCTTATATTTCCCACTATATACCCTTCTCTCTCTCTTAGAGAGCAGTCTTATAACAGAAAGAGAGAGAGAAAAATAAGTCAATTTAGCAAAACTGACCATCACATTAGAGCAGCTGAATGGAGCTAGAGAAGGTCTCATCACTGTGCTGATGGTGACATTACAAGTTCCTATTATCCAACCTCAACTGAACCCTCTTTGCCGCAGGGCAATCCTTTTATTCCTCTCTGTTTGATTCCCTATCTGATTCTCCACAGAAGTTATTCTAATTTTTTTTTCCTCTTTAACCTCTACATACCTCCTCTCTTCTTTTTCTCAGCTGAGGACTTTCCCTCTAACTTAACTGAAAAAAAATTAGGTCATTCTCCAGATCTTTTCATCTCCAAATCAATTCACATCATCTCCCACTTTCTTTTCTCCAGTCTTTGACAGAGAAATAGCCCTTTTGCCAGGTCAAGCCCCTCTGCACATGCACTTCTTACCATTCTCTCAAGTAATTGTCCTCCATCTTTTCTCCTTTTCTCAGCCAAACTCCTTGGAAAAGTTGTTTCTAGTTACTGCCTGCATATCCCTCTTTCTGCTCAACCCTTTGTTGAGTACATCACTCATGTGAAACTGCCTTCTCCAAGGTTATTGATTATCTCTTATTTGCCAGATTTAGTGATCTTTCCTCACTCCTAATCCTTCTTGACCTGTTTGTTGCATTTGATACTGTTATACATGTCCTCTAGAATGCAGTTTCCTCTCTGGGATTTTGTCGCACTGTTAGAACCTTGTTATGCTTCCTACCTGTCTGACTGCTCCTTCTCAGTCTCCTTTGCTGCCTAATCCACTAGCTAAGTGTCCTAGAAACATCTTAAACCTTTAAAACCTAATTCATTATCTTTTCCTCAAAATCTTCTCTGGAATTGGATTTTTTTTAGCTTTATTGAACTTTGTGGTATTGAACTAAACATCTTAAAACTGAACTCACTATCTTTTCCCCTGAATCCTTGCCTCTTCCATAGTTTTCTTTGATTTGTTAAAGGAACCACCATTCATCCATAACCTCATGTTCGTAATCTTGGCAATATCATGGACTCTGCCTCACCACATATATCTAAACAGGTGCCAGATCTAACTGTTTCTGGATTCATGACATGTCTTGTATCTGATCCCTTTCTTCCATTCATAGAGTGAGTGAGAACCTTTGTCTAGGCCCTAATCACCTTTGGCATAGATTATTATAATGCCCTCTTAATTAGTCTCTCTACTTCAAGTACTTCATCACTCCAGTCCATCTTTCAGACAGCTGCCCAAATGATTTTCTTTAGGTGCAGATCTGACCATGTGATTCCCTTACTCAAACTAATCCAAATGACTTCCTATCAACTTCCAGTGTCTTTAGAAGAAAATTTAAACCTCTTTATATAGGTTTAGCCCTACACAACCTGTTTTCAACCTTTCTAGCCTCAGTGAATGTCATTCCTCTTCCAGCTCTCTGGTGTTCTCCTTGTTCCATATACAGGAAACCCTTATCTTCTGTTTGTTTGTTTTTTTGATTAAACAAATGCTTTATTAACTTCTGGTTTACATTATTCATTTCCACTAGATTATGAGTTACATTTTTCCCCCATTTTTTCCCTACCCACCACCCCAGAATAGCAGTCCCACTAGATATCCCCTCATCCAATCTGCTCTCTCCCTTATCTTCTCCCATACCCCCTTTGACTTTGCCATTAGGGCAAGGTGAATCTCTGAGCCCCAATGCCTGGACATCTTATGAAGCATTTAATTTTAAAACTTCAATTTTCAGATACATTCCCTTCCCCCCTTGTCACCCACTCCCTCTGAGAAGATAAGCAATTCAGTATGTGTTCTACATGTATAGCTATGCAAAACATTACCATAGTAGATATATTGTAAAAGACTGCTTATATTTCCCTCCCACCCATCTCACCTCCCACCTCGTCCATTCCCTACTTTGATCCTGTCCCTCTTCAAAAGTGGGTACTTCCAACCTCCCCTCCCCCCAGAATGCCCTCCCCTCCATCATCTCCCCTCTCATCCCCCTTTCCCCTACTCAGGAGAGTGAGTGAGGGTAAGATATTCCATTTAGCATGTATGTGATTCTCTCCTTGAGCCAACTTCAATGAGAATATGCTTTTGCCTTTTTGCCTTCCTGTTCTTCCCCTCCCCTGCAACTACTTCCCCTTGCCTCTTCTACATGAGATAGTTTACCCTACCCTGTCTCTCTCCATCTCCTCTTGCCACTGTCCTCTCTCACCTCTTGACTTCATTCCTTAAGAATCATCCCTTCCTTGGGGCAGCTAGGTGGCGCAGCGAGCAGAGCACTGGCCCTAGAGCCAGAAGCACCCGAGCTCGGATCCGGCCCCAGACACCCAACACACAAACAAAATCCCAGCCTCGTGACCCTGGACAACTCACCCAACCCCAGTTGTCCTCCAAAAAAAAAAGAATCATCCCTTCCCATCAAATTCAACCTGTGCCCTCTATCCATGTATACCTATGAACATATGCCATGTACCCTTCTTCAATTATTTTCATAATGAGAAAGGTTTCCTCAAACACAGTTATTGTTTTTCCATGTAGGAATGTAAATAGTCCAACTTTGATAAGTTCTTTTTGATTTCTTTTCCATGATTACGTTCTCAGGCATCTCTTGCTTCTTGTGTCTGAATGTCAAATTTTCTATTCAACTCTGGTTTTTTCATTAAGAATGCTTGAAAGTCCTCTATTCTACTGAATGACCATATTTTCCCCTGAAACAAGATACTCAGTTTTGCTGGGTAGGTGACCCTTGGCTTCAATCCCAGCTCTTTTGCCCTCTGGAATATCATATTCCATGCTCTTTGATCCCTCAGTGTAGAAGCTGCCAGGTCCTGGGCTATTCTGATTGTGTTTCCACAATATTGAAATTGTTTCTTCCTGGCTGCTTGTAGTATTTTCTCCTTGATCTGGGAGTTCTGGAGCCTGGCTATAGTATTCCTAGGAGTTTTCTTTTTGGGATCTTTTTCAGGAGGTGATCGGTGGATTCTTTCAACCTCTATTTCCCCCACTGGGTCTAAAACATCAGGGCAATTTTCCTTGAGAATTTCTTGAAGGATGATTTCTAGGTTCTTTCTTTGATCGTGGCTTTCAGGTAGTCCAATAATTTTTAAATTATCTCTCCTGGATCTATTTTCCAGGTCAGTGGTTTTTCCCATGAGATATTTCACATTGCCTTCTATTCTTTCATTTGTTTGGATCTGTTTAACAGCATCTTGATTTCTCATAAAGTCACTAGCTTCCATTTGCTCCAGTCTAACTCTGAAGGAATGAATCTCCTCAGTGAGCTTTTGAGATTCTTTTTCCATCTGGCAAATTCGACTTTTTAAGGCATTCTTCTCCTCATTGCCTTTCTGAGCCTCTTTTGCCATTTGAGTTAGTCTATTTTTTAAGGTGTTATTTTCCTCAGTCAGGCTGTTGACTGTCATTTCATACTTTTCTTGCATCTTTTTCATTTCTCTTCCCAAATTTTCCCCCACTTCTCTTATCTGCTTCTTAAGGTCCTCTGTGGCCTGTAGCCAGCTTGTATTTTCATTTGGGGCTTTTGGTGCAGGAGTTCTGACCTCACAGTCCTCCTCCATACTTTGAGCCTCTTTGCCCCTAAAATAGGAGTCCAGTGTTGAACTTTTCTGTTTATTTTGTTTCATTTGCCTAGGCATGTTGCCACTTAATTACTTGATTTTTGGGCTTGTTGCCACAGTAGGACTCCGCCACCAGACAGGGGAGCTTCTGCCCAAATGTGGGGGTCTTCACAACATCTGCCGGTTGGGTGGCCTCTGTAAAGCCTCCACCCACTCTGGCAAATTGGATACCCACCCCAAACTTCCCCCCCAGACCACAATCCAGATCCAGGCAGTTTAAAGCAAGAGTGATTAACCCCCAGACTGATTGCTGGATCTCGCTACAGTTCGCAGACCAGGAGCTAGAGCCACTACTGACCTGCAAAATGGCTTCTGTGCTGCTGTTTCTTCAGCAGCTTTTCGCCCCCAGGGGAGGAAGCCGACTCGTTCCCCAAATACTGGTCCCAGAGTCCATAGGGCGCTAACCTCTTACTTTGTCCTAGGCATATCTGTGCTGATAATTCTGGAATCCCCACAATTGTTGGTGTTCTGGAGTCCCTCCAGCCCGCTGAAGGCTCGGCCGCCCTGGAGCTAAAACCTCGGACCTGGGCTCTTCGGGCTGTGCTGCCTGCTCTCAGAGTGCTGTACTGCCAGCTCTCAGAGCGCTACGCTGGCCACTCCCTGCAGGGCTGTTGGGCTGTCCTCAGCAGGAGGTTAGCTTCTCTGTTCCATTCTGTGGGTGCTGTGGCTCCAGAAGTTGTTCGGAGTCCCCTTTCATATTGTTTGAAATTTGTGTGGGGCAGAGCACATTGGAAATGCTGTTTCTACTCTGCCATCTTGGCTCCGCCCCCCCTTATCTTCTATTTTCATGCCTTTGCACTGCCCATCCTAATGTCTGGACTGTACTTTTTCCCCATAGAATCCCTCTTTTCCTTTAAGATGCAGCTCAGGTTATCATCTACTACATGAAGCATTTCCTTACTGAAATGGACCTTTCTCTCTCAAACTAACTTATGTTTAACCACTTTGTATACGTTTACATTTGTTACATATATTTAAATATGTACTTATCTATCCCTTTAGAATGTAAGATTTTTAAGTATGGATTATTTCTTTCATTTTATTTGTATCTTCAACGCCTAGCATAGTGCCTGCCACATAATAGATGCTTAATAAGTTTTTGTTGATTGAGCCAAGTTCAACATTATATGTAGAGTTACATACCCATAGTTCCTACACCTGTAGAAAAATGGGAGACAAATATATTCTCTTATCTCTTCTTTGGTGCCAACTTTGATTGTTATTTTTTTTTCTATTTACATTGATATAGTCATTGTATATATTGCTTTCCTGAGTTTTAATGTTTTCAGTTATCCTTCATACAACTCACTGTTTATGACAGCATATTAATAATGTAATAAATAGCAATTAATAGCAATAATAGCTAGTATGTATATAAAGTTCTAATGTTTGTGAAGAACATTATATATATTATCTCATTTGATCTTCACAGCAACCTTTTGAATTAGTTAATGATATCCTCATTTTATAGATGAGGAAAGTAAAACTAAGAGAGGTTAAGTGATTTACCCAAGGTTACACAGTATCTTCAGATAAGATTTGAAATCAGGTCTTTCTGACTCCAAGTCCAGTGTACTATACAATTAGTTCACTATACAGTATACATAGAATATTCCATTAAATTTCTATACCACAGGTTAAGCCATTCCCCAATCAATGGGCATATGTGTGTATATATATATATATTTTTTTTTTCTAGTTCTTTGGTACTACAAAAAGTACTGCTATAAAATTTGGAACTTAAGTATCTGTAGTTTTTGACCTCTGACATCCCAGTGCTATACATGTACTGCAACAAGGTGAAGAAAAAAAAATGCAATGTCTCTTATCAACCAAAATATTTTTTTTTTGCTTTTTTTTTTTTGGAGGGCAGTTGGGGTTAAGTACCTTGCCCAAGGTCACACAGCTAGGTTTTTGTGTGCGTTAAGTGTCTGAGGCCAGATCTGAACTCAGGTCCTTCTGACACCAGGGCTGATGCTCTACTCACTGCGCCACCTAGCCGCCCTTCAACCAAAATATTTATAACAGACCTTTTTGTTGTAGCAAAGAACTGGAAACAAAACAGATACCCTTAAATAGCCTTTTATTTTTTGCTTTATTTTTGGAGGGCAGTTGCCCAAGGTCAGAAGGCTAGTTTTTTTTGTGTGTGTTAAGTGTCTGAGGAAGGATTTGAACTCAGGTCCTCCTGACTCCAGGGCTGGTGCTCTATTCAATGCGCCACCTATCTGCCCCCCTTAAATAGCCTTTTTGTGTTTAGGTTGTATATCCATTTGGAACTTATTATGTGTTGTGCAATATATTCTTCTGACCGAAACATCTTTTCCATTTTTCTCAGGAGTTTTCATTTAACAGCAGTTAGTAAGCACCTAGGTGCTAGGTTATGGTGTTTGGTTTATTATAAATTGATAATGAATGAAAATATTTTTGTGCTGTGGACCCTTGAACAGTCTGAGGAAGATTATGAACTGCTTCCCAAAATGTTTATTTTCTACATTCATAATAAAAAAAAATGCTAAATTTCAGTTAGGAACTAGTGTAATTTTTTCACATAGAAATTTACGGACCCTCTGAGCAACAGGGGCTGGGGAGAGTGGGTCTAGCAAGCCATAGATTGCTTGGGGATCAGTGGAAGGCAGATTAAGAACCTCTGATGTAGGGTTTTGACAAAAATGTGGAATAAGTCTCTGTAGAGAATCTCATTTAGGTTTCTAGTATCCCATTAATCAAGAACTCTTTGATTAAAATTATACAGAGACCCTAAATCCTCTTAGCTCTTCTATCATCCAACCTCTGTTTTTCTTTTTTTTTGGCAGGGCAGTTGGGGTTAAGTGACTTGCCCAATGTTACAGGGCTAGTGATTGTGTCAAGTGTCTGAGGATTTGAGCTCAGGTTCCTCCTGACTCCAGGGCGTGTGCTCTATTCACTGCGCCACCTAGCTGCCCCAAACCTCTATTTTTCTAAATATTAGCATCCAATACCTTATTAAGATTTAAATATCAAATATTTATACTGTCTTTTCACTAATGATATCAAATAAGAAATAAGGTTAATTTAGCATTATTTCTTCATTTACTAAACATGCTGGGCTTTCATCAATGTTTTCATTTCTGAGTTTTCACAAACCATCCAGTTGAAAATAAAATCATGAGGCAGCTAGGTGGCACAATGAGTAGAGCACCAGCCCTGGTGTCAGGAGGACCTGAGTTCAAATTTGGCCCCAGACACTTGACATATTTACTATATGTTTGACCTTGGGTAAGTAACTCAACCCCCATTGCTTTGCCTACCCCTCTCAAAAAGAAAAAAAGTAAGATCATAAATCTACAGTATATGGGACTTCAAAGGCCCATCTATTCCAAACCCTTCATTTTATAAATGAGTAAACTGAGACCCTGAGAGGTTAAGTAATTTGCCCAAATTCATAGTAAGTAGTAAGTTTCAGAAATTGGATTTGAATCCATGTCCTCTGACGTCAGGGCCATTGCCTTTTCCACTTTACTGCTGTCTCTTCAGGCTGTTTAGCTTTATTTTTAGACAGAGATAAAAATTCAGTTAGGATTAGAAAACTTCCATTGCCAGAACCAATTTGTTTTAGCTTTCTTAAAATGTAATAGTTTTCCCTAACTTACCAATACCTACTCTATTATGATATTTATATATGTGTGAATTCCTTTTGTATTGGCCACTTAGTTATCCTAATTGCTTTAGTTTTTTAGTTCACTGTTACTACTGATGATATTACTACTCAGTCTTTGCAGATTGAGTGTAATTCTAATTTAAGTAATTTGTCATTTAGATAACAATACTTTCCTTTCTTTCATAACAATGAGAAGGAATTATTGACATTATCATATTTCTTTCAGGTTCCCTTTGTCAGGAGAGTACATGTGAAACCAAGGACACAGCTCTAGAGGAGGGCAATTATTTGGGAGAAACATCCATGAGAAGACTCACAGTGAATACTAATGAATATAGTGAAACCTTCAGGCAGATGGAACACCTTATTATGCATCAGAAAATTCAGACTGGAGAGAAATCCTATCAATGTAATGAATGTGAAAAAGCCTTCAGCTGTAACTTGGGCCTTAATGTTCACCAGAGAAATCAGACTGGAGAGAAATCCTATCAGTGTAACCAATGTGGGAAAACTTTCAATTATAACTCATACCTTACTGTACATGAAAGAATTCACACAGGATTAAAACCATATAAATGTACTGAATGTGGGAAAACATTCAGAGAGAGGAGATATCTTACAATACATCTTAAAATTCATACTGGAGAGAAATCCTATAAATGTAATGAATGTGGGAAAGCCTTCAGCCAGAGGGGAAGCCTTAATTTACATCAGAAAATTCATACTGGAGAAAAATCCTATAAATGCATTGAATGTGGGAAAGCATTTATCTCCTACTCTGTTCTTACTATACACCAGAGAATTCATACTGGAGAAAAACCCTATAAATGTAATAATTGTGAGAAAGCCTTTAGACAAAGAGGACACCTTACTGATCATCAGAAAATGCATACTGGAGAGAAGTCTTATAAATGTAATGAATGTGGGAAAGCCTTCAGAGATAGGGGATACCTTATGATACATCAAAAAATCCATACTGGAGAGAAATCCTATTTATGTAATGTATGTGGGAAAGCCTTCAGAGAGAGAGGACACCTTGCTATGCATCAGAAAATACATACTGGAGAGAAATCCTATAAATGTAATGAATGTGGGAAAGCCTTCAGGCAGAAGGGAAATCTTGCTGTACATCAGAAAATTCATACTGGAGAAAAACCATTTAAATGTAACATATGTGGGAAAGCCTTCAGGGATAAGGGATATCTTATTGTACATCAGAGAATTCATACTGGAGAAAAACCATTTAAGTGTAATGTGTGTGAAAAAGCTTTTACAGACAAGGGATACCTTACTATCCATCAGAAAACCCATACTGGAGAGAAATCTTGCAAATGTAATGTATGTGGGAAAGCCTTCAGAGATAAGGGATACCTTGCTGTGCATCATAGAATTCATACTGGAGAAAAACCATTTATATGTAATATATGTGGGAAAGCCTTCACAGACAAGGGCTACCTTACTATACACATGAAAGTTCATACTGGAGAGAAGTCTTATAAATGTAATGAATGTGGCAAAGCATTTAGCTCCAACTCAGGCCTTACTATGCATCATAGAATTCATACTGGAGAGAAACCCTATATATGTAATGAATGTGGGAAAGCCTTTAGACAGAGGGGAACCCTTAATGATCATCAGAGAGTTCATACTGGAGAGAAATCCTATAAATGTAATGAATGTGGTAAAGCCTTCAAAGAGAAGAGATACCTTACTATACATCACAGAATCCATACTGGAGAAAAGTCTTATAAATGTTGTGAGTGTGGGAAAGCATTCAGGCAAAAGGGAAACCTTGCTGTGCACCAGAGAATTCATATTGCAAAGGAACCTTTTTAATCCAAAGAATATGAAAAATATTTAGACAGAAGTCATCCTTTATCATAAGATAATTTAGACTAGAGAGAAGTTCATTCAGGAAGTGCACACTAAGTGTACAAAACCATTCACCTACGAAAGAAAAATGACCAAACACTAAAATTATGGAATTATTGGATGTGACATTTGAAATCTCTTCTAATCCCTTCTTAATTGTACAGATACAGCTGATGACTAGTTAAATTAATTGAGTTGATCATGATCTTACAAATAGTAAGTGGCAGACCTGGGAATGGAACCAATGTCTTAGCTAAATACAAGTTCCCTTCCACACTCCAAACTATGCTGTGCTACCCCTATGATCCATGACCTATAAATTCAAAGAATATGAGCAGGTCTTTATCAGCATGCTATATTCTACAGAAATAGCATGCATTACTCTAGGAATTTCAGAATTGGAAAGGACTTAAGAAGCTTACTCATTCAACCCATATATAAAAGAAATTTTATTACATCTTATACAAGGTATCACTCAGACTTTGCTTAAAGATGTCCAGTGAGAGGTAAAATACTACCTCCAAAGGCAACTCACTCTTCAGGAGAAGCTTGAGAGTGGGAAGGGTATCAATGTGCATGTGTGTATGTAAATATTCTGAAATGAATGTAATATATAAAACAGATGGCATTATATATGTATGAGTTAAAGGGCAACTTCTGGTCTATGTTGATAAAGGCAGTTTTCTCACTGGGAATTTCCTACATCAGTGAAATCACTGATGCAAAAAAAAAAACCAAAAGCAAAATGTCTTTACATCAAATGAGATAACACGTAAAGCACTTTTCAAACCTTACAGTGCTTCATAAATGTTGGTTATTACTACATACATGAACATATATATGTATATATTATATAATATAACTCAGAACTAAACACAGTACTAAAGATGTGGCCTTTCCAGTACACAGTCAAGCACCAGCTCATCCTTACTCTTAGAAATTGTTTTGTCAGTGCAGCATAGAATAGCATTAGGGATTTTGGCTGTCATTAAATAGGTTACTAATTCCTATATAGTATTATGTAATCATATGAATTGTGAAGTTGACTTTGATCCAAGCATAAGAAATTCTATGTGCCCCTTATTAAAGTTAATTTTCTTAACTTGAGCCCAGTGGTCTATCAAGATCTTCTTGAATCTTGACTAAGTTATCCCATGTCTTAGCTATCATTACTAACATTGTATCCTTAGGCTTAATAACAATGTCATCCATACCAGTAGAAGACACATTTAGCAGCAGGGAATATGTAATTTTTATATGGCCAGTACCTATCAGATCAGTCTACCAACAAATGTTCCTTAAGCTTTTACTCTGGGTCAGGTAGGCATTGTGCCAGGTGGTGGGAACACAAATACAAGGAATGAGATAATTTCTGCTTTCAAGCTTAGGTTCTGAGGGTGACAGTAAGGCAGTGAAGATGTGCAATTCAGGAGAGGTTGTGCAATGTAAAGCCTTAGAAAAAACAGATGGTAAAAAACAAAAAAACCCAAAAAAACCAACCAGATGGTGCATCATGTAAGAGGAACAGAAAAGGCCAGTTTGGCAGGGTGGAGAATGATGTGGAAAGAAGTTTGTTGAAGGTTTATATTAAATTGTTAGTGTTTTGTTCATTAACTAGGATAGATCCTGGTCATTGTAGTTCTAGTAGATCTGTATTCTGGGACTACTTCTGCCTGTCAAAGAGCTTGGGTGCTACATATTGTAACCCAGATGGGTATTTTCTGTGGTGGTATAGTAGATTCAAAATATCGAGTCCCTAAAAGACTGTGATGCCTCTAATAAGAACATATGGGCTTTAGGAGAGTATGGGCTCAAATTTTAGAGCACACTGTTTCCCCAGTATGGTGCAGTTTCTTTACTGGACTTTTTGTAAGGCCTTAAATTTGCATTTCTTCATCAATTCTCAGCTGTTCTCTACAGAGGCAAAAACAGTTCCTGATCTCAAGGAGCTCACTGTCCAAAGGAAGAGACAATGTGCAAAACAACTGTAGAAAATAAGATCAGATTCATTGGAGATAATCAACAGAAGGAAGGCAGTAGCATCAAACATCATTGAGAAAGGTTTCCTGTAGAAGGTAGAATTTTAGCTGGAATTTAAAACTAGGAAAGCCAGCAGTCAGAGATGAGGGAGAGAATTCCAGGTATGGGAGGGACAACCATTGAAAATGTATTGAGTTAGGAGATAAGGGTGTCTTGTTCAAGAAACAATGAGGAGAGTAATGTTGCTGGAGTATAGAGTGAAGTCTTACTGGGCTAGGGAGTGGTGGCATGAAAGGAGACTGTGGTCAAGGCAGTTTCCTATCCCCCAAGTGATTCCTTTTCAGGGTTTAACTGGAGACCTCCACTGTGAAAGTTGCTAGATGTTTAAATACCCAACTATCTTGTTTGCTGATTTTCTACAAGCCCCACAAAGTGTGGACAAGTTCTCCAGCTAATCCAAAAAGACTTCCTCAGAAAGGTTACTACAGTTCAAGGAATGCCTTTCAAAGACATGTACAGTCATCACATTTTTGGCACTTAGTCTAAAGCCTATTAATTGAAACTCTCCAACATATAAGTAATTTGTTCCATGTTCTAATAGTCTTGTAAAATCTCTCTGGTCATGTATCCATGTTGACCTTATCTTTATAAATGGTGTGAGACATTGGTCCATGTCTGGTTTCTGCCATACTGTTTTTCAGTTTTTCCAACAATTTTTTTTAACCAAATAATGAATTCTTACCTCAAAATTGTAGGTCTCTACACTTGTCAAAGACAAGGTTATTCTGTTTATTTGCTGCTATAAATCATATGTCTCCTCTTTTCCATTGATCTACCTTTATATTTTTTAGCCAGTACCAGATATTTTTGATAACTATTGCCTTATAATACAGTTTAAGATCTGGTATGGCTAAACTTACTTCCTTTATACTTTTTTTCATTATTTCCTTTGATATTCTTGACTTTTTGTTTTTCCAAATGAATTTTATTATTTTTTTCTAATTCAGTAATTTTTTTTTTTTGCTAATTTAATTGATAAAGACTTCTGTTGCTTCCATCCCTTGATTCTTTTCCCTAACATTACAGTTTTGTTCCACTGTTTTGAAAGATTCTTGGTATCGAGACCTTCTTGGAACCAATGCAGTGAGTTTCTCCCATATGGCTATATTTCAACAAAATAAAGATGCCTTACTCTTACAGTGAGCAAAGTATTCTTGGCCATTTTTTTTTCAACAAGAGGTTAAATGCTTTGCCTACACAGTAAGCATCAGAGGGAGGTTTCAGTCTTCCTTTTAAAAACTTTAAAAAAGATTATGAAATTGACAACCACATATTTCAGTATACAAAGCATAAAAGTGCTATGTACCTTATTATTTAAAGTCTATACCAATTTAAGGTAACTATGTGTCTCCTTCAAAACTTTTATTTGTTATAGATGCATTTTTTTTGCATTAGTCTCTATGCACCCTATCTTCAAGATCCATATATTTTGCTTTCATAGAGTATATTTTCTTTTAATTTTCTTGGTTTTTTGCTTTTCTTCTTCTAGATTAACTTCCATGTATTTGCCTTCCCAAACTCTTGCTCTCTCATTTTTTTGGTGAGGCCTGCCATGTCAGATTCAAGATTTTCTGTTCTGTTCATATTTTTGCTGTGCAGGACATAAATTCTGCTCTCATAAGTCTAATTTCTTTTTTTTTAACTACTCAGGAACAGTATATTGTATGGTTCTGTGTTTTCCCAACTTCCACAGAATCCTCTGTCTCACAAGTATTAGATAATTATCCTTTGTTTAGGAGTATTTATTTGTTGTTTTTTCCTTTGTTCTGATTTTTGGATTATCAGAATTGGCCCTCACTAAATGCCGTATTTTTCCTTCAGAGTTCCCACAATGCTGCATAGCTGTTCACATATGCAGTATCCTATCCTGGTGAAATGACACTAGTCTTCCTTAGTTCTTTAGACTGGCACCAGCACTTCAGAGCTTGCTTTCTGTAGCATTGACAGTTCAGAGCTTTCTAGCATTGGTGCTTCTAGGATGCAGCTCCCAACAAACTTTTGCTCCTAAAAAAAATTGTGGCCAAATTGATTGTAGAGGCCTGAGAAAACTTCCACAGCCTGGGGCTGTGTAATATATATAATACTGGAAAGAAGGCGAGGAGGGGACCAAGGTAGATTTTGATGTAAGCCTATCTTGATAGTGTGTGAGGTGGAAGAGGGGTGTTGAGGAAACTGAGGGTCATGGAGTGTCAGTTCGTGGTATATTTTTAAAACCATGTTTTAGATTTTTGGTGTCCTAGACCATTGAAACAGGTGCAATTGCTGTATCTTTGGCACATAATTTCTGTTTTAGGGAGGTCTGAGAAATTGTGGGAGCTGAAGAAAATGTCTAGTCTGCTATCTTGTTGCTCTTGCCACACAGAAGTCCTCAACAAGTCTTTCGAAGTGAGTATTGGTTATGTTAATAATCAGAGTTCTGAAGTCTCCTTTACATTACTATGGTCATCCTGGATCTTGTTCTGGTTCTGTTCATTTCACTCTGCATAATTTGACACGAATTTTGCCAAGTTTCTCTGAATCTTTTCATTTTTTATGGCACAATCACACTTCATTACATTTATATGCAATTTATCCAGCTCTTTCCCACTTGAAGGGCACCATTTAGATTACACTTTGTTGTTACAACAAAGTACTCCTATAAACATTTTGTACTTGTATTTTTCCTGTCTTTGGACTCTTTGGAGTATGCCTAATAATGACATTACGGGATCAAGGGTTTGTACACTATTTATAGAGTTTTTTATTATAGTTCCAATCTGCTTTCAAAAATGGTCAGATTAATTTACTATTCTACCAACCAGGTGGTAGTATGCCTCTCCTTCCAGGACTCCTATAATTGCCATTTAATCTTTTGTCTTCTATGCCAGTTTGGATGAAGTGGAATCTCAGAATGATTTTGACTTGTACTCTTATTTACTGATTTGGAGTCTTTTCTTTTTTCACATGGCTGTTGGTAACCTACATTTCCTTATTTGAAAACTTTTCTTTTACCGATTGCCTATTAAGGAATGGTTCTTGTTCTTTTATGTATTTATATCTATATGTGTTAGATAATAATGCTCTTGAAATGTTCCCAGGTAATTGCCTACTAATTCTAATCATTTCTTTCTCATAAAAAAGTTTTTCAATTTTATTTATACAAAATTGCCCATTTTCTGGGATAATCTCTATCCTTTAATTCTACTAGCCATAGTTGTGAGACATTTCTTTACCTGCTGGTTTTTAATATGATATTTTGTATTTAAGTGATGTATCCACTTAGAATTTGTGATGTGTTTTAAGATACTGATCTAAACCTAACTTCTCCCAGACTGCTTTTGTTTTCCTAGGTTTTTTTTTTTATTTTATTTTCAAATAAAGAATTCTCACCCCAGTAGTTAATACCCTTATGTTTATCACACATTAAGTTGCTATGCTCAACTATTTGGGGTTCTTCTTTACCTAATCTTGTTTCATTTATCTACTTTTAAAAACTTTTTAGCCCGTAAAAAGAAAATAAAAAGTTTTGATGACTATTGATTTAGTCAGTCAACAAGGATTTAAGCACTGTGGTAAGTGCTGGGGATACAAAGAATGGCAAAAATAGTTCCTGCCCTCAGAGAGTTCACATTATAATGCAGGAGATGGCATGTAAATAACTAAGAACATAAAAAGATATATACAGAGTCAAGTGAACATAATCTTAGACGGGAAGGTACTAGCAGCTGGGGGAATGAAAAAGATTTCCTCAAGAAAGTGATAATGGTATTTGAGCTAAGTCAATGGGATCAAGATATCTAAGACATGGAAATAAGAAGGGAAGAGTTCCAAGCATGGAAGCCAATTAGTGTAAAGATGTAGAGTTGGGAGATGGAGTGTCATGTCTGAGGAAGAACACGTAGGTCAGTGTAGTTGGATCATTGGGCATATGAAGTGAAGTATAAGAAGATGGGAAAGATAGAAGGGGACTATTTATATAGAACTTTAAATGTCAGAAAGGAATTTATATTTGATTCTAGTGGGAATAAGGAGCCACTTTCTAAGAAAAGGCTTGGCATTGTCAAATATATGCCTTATAAATGTTTTAGCAGATAAATAGAGGACAGATCAAAACAGAAACGAGCTAAGAGACCAATTACTGCTCTTGCAGTAGTCATGAAAGAAGTCATGAGGGTCTGAACTAGGTTTTGTGAGTGGAAGGAAGGAGACATATACAAGAGATATAAGGGTAGAAACTACAAGATTTAGCCATGACTTGGACATATGAAGTGAGAATGAGGAGACAATGTTGACACCAAGATTGTGAAACTGAATGACTGGGAAGATGGTGGTACTCTCATCAGTTAACAGTAGGGAGGGTTTGGGCAAAAGATGAGTTGTTTTGGACATTGTGAGTTTGAAATGCATGTGAGAAAGTCAATTTGGCATATCCAAAGGCAATTGGTGATGTGGAATTATATATAGCAGAGTGATTAGGATTTTATATACTAATCTGGCATTTGAATGACAAATGTATGCTTGTAAAAAAGACAAGGAGAACTCATACAGGGCAAGAGCTCACATGGTGGTAAGAAAAAGGGATACAAGGACCGTTGCGAGGTCTTTCTGAAGAACTTTGGAATTGTGTGACATGGGAGACACTGGCACAGGACCACCCAGTATGGCATACCTTCATCAGAGGTGGTGGTGTGTTCTATGAGGACAGCAGAATTGAAGTAGCTCAAAAGAAATGTGAGATGCACGAATTTAGAGAATCCATTCCAAATGTTCACATGGACTACTTGTTCCTGACCTGTGGTAGAGCAGTCTGAGCTCCTATTGGTCTAATAAGCCATAGTCAAACACACTATAACTTGACTAACGTAGTGATGTCATTTTGGTCCCCTTTGAGACAAAGGACAACAACCAGTATCAATCTGCATATGCATAAATATATAATTTAATTCATGGGAGCTGACAAAATCAAGATACCATAGGGGTAAAAAAAAGGAAAAACAGAGGCCTAGGGGGACTTAACTATTAGTTGGCATGATGTAGATGAAGGATCGGCAAGAGTTTGAAGAAGAGTTAGACAAATGGAGAACCAAGAGAGAGCATCACAAAAACCCAGAGGAGAGAATATCTAAGAAGAGTAGATGATGCAAATTGTCAAATGCTGCAGAGAGGTCAAGGAGGAAGAATGAGCAAAAACTTAGAGATCACTGGATAGAGCAGTTTCAGTCAAATGACAAAAGATGAAAGCTAGATTTTATAATCTAGTTTGAAAGTGAGATGAGAGGGAAATGAAGGTACTGAGCTGAGACAGCTTATTAAGCAGTAGACTGCAAAAGGGAGAATATAGGCTAAGGGGAATAATAGGGTCAAGTAAGGACTAAGGATGGAGGAGACATAAGTGTGTTTGTAGGGAGCAAAGAAAGGAGACTGAAGATGAAAGAATAGGAATCAGAGAAGGACCAATCTGCTGGAGAAGATGGGAGAAACTTGGATAAAGGGTGCACATAGAGGGGCTAGCCTTGGCAAGAATTGACCTCCGTACAAGGTCTCATCCAGATGGTTTTCCCTCCAATCAGTCTTGAGATACTTGGCCTTTATTTCCATCTGATAAATTAGTATTTTGTCTAGTTGTAAAAAGCAGTTCCTTGGTAACCTGTAAATGAATTTAAGTGGTTTTTGGCATTTTCATTTTACCAGTATAGTTCAACCATGAATTACATTTTCCCAATCATTTGTCTATTTTTGTAAAGGGTCTCTTATGGTTGTAGTTACATGTATATCCTGAATGTCTGGGTAGGTTGACTCAGGTATGCTGAGTGTCTCAGTAGTTTGATTCACATATTTTATACATGTTGTAGTTATGTGGAATGAAATAGTTTTCTTTGTCCTTCCACTTGGTTTTGCTAGTGATATACAGAAAGATTAATATTGTGAGTTTATTTCATATCCTGTCATTTCACTAGTATAATTTTTTTTTTGTTTCATTTCTAGGGGTCTCTTAAGTAAAACATCATGAGATCTCCAAAATAGCAATATTCTTGCTTTTTGTTAAACAGTGATAACTGACATTCCTGTTTTATTCCCGATTTCACTGGAAAGGCCTCGAGTGTTTTTTTTTTTTTCATTAGAGATAATCCCAATTCTTGGTTTTAGATAGTTTACTATATTGAGAAAATGACTAGGGGTGGCTAGGTAGTGCAGTGAATAGAGCACCGGCCCTGGAATCAGGAGGACCTGAGTTCAAATCCTGCCTCAGACACTTAAACTGCCTCAGACAAAAACTAGCCACGTGACCTTGGGCAAGTCACTTAACCCTAATTGCCCTACCCTCTCCCCTCCAAAAAGCAAAAGATGAATAAATGACTATGATTCTGTTTCTTAGAATTTTTAATGTTTTGCCAATCCCCCCCCCCGCCTGTTTTTGATATAATCAAGGGTTTTTTGACTGTTTGCTATTAACACAGTTCATTACTAAATCAACCCTGAATTCTTTGTATAAATACAATTTTGTCAGTGACTAATGTCACTCTATGTATAAACGCAATCTGGTCTTTTGAATATTTCGTTGAATTCTTTGCTAATATTTCATCCAATATTTACTATAGATATTGATCTATAGCTTTCTTTCTCTGCTTAATTTCCAACTGGTTTGTGCATTTGGGCCATATTTCTCTCATTAATTTGGTAAAACTCAGATTTTTTTCAACTTTTTCAAGTAAATTATTAAATATTCATTGGTTTTTGAGTATTTGATAGAAATGTGCACACAACTCCATCTGGGCTAGGGTTTTTTCCTTTGGGATTTATGACTCAAGTTTGTTAATCTTAAATTTCACACTTTTGTGAATATTCATGATACAACAGATTCAGAGTTAAAAGCAATCTTGAGTCACTGAGGCTAACCACCTCATTTACAGATGAGGAAAGCAAGGCACAGAGAGTGACTTACTCAGGATCACATTGCTATTGTGGCTGAAACAGGATTCAAACTGAGGTTGGTATTCCTGACTCTTAAGTCCAGTGCTCTCTTATGCCATGTTGCTTCATCTTCATTTATCAGCTTTGTTAGCATATAATAGGACAAAAGCTTCTAATGATTTTTTTATCTGTTGTGAATTTTTTAAATATACTTTGGTTTTCTTATTTTATCAAATTAGCTAATAGTTTATATATTTTGTTAGTCTTTAAGAAACAATACACCTTTGTTATGTAAAAAATGTTCATCTTTCCTCTGGTTTCAGAATTCCTATTTTGATTATTTGTAGAATTTGTTGGAGGGGGGGCAGGAGGAAGGAGTTTCTAGCTTTTAAGGTTTCATTAATTTCTTTTGTTGATAAACATATGTAAGAGATGGGACAACTAGGTGGCACAGTGGATAAAGTGCCAGGCCTAAAGTCAGGAAGATTGATCTTCTGAGTTCAAATCTGGTCTCAGACACTTACTATGTGACCCTAGGTGAGCAATTCTATTTGCCTCAGTTCCTCATCTAGAAAATGAGCTGGAGAAGGAAAGGCAAAACCACTACAGTACTTTTGCCAACAAAATGCCAAATGGGGTCACAAAGAAACAGACATAATTGAAATGACTTCACAATGTATTTCAAGATATGTTTCCCCTAAAGAACTATTTTGGATAACTCCTGAAAACTTTGGTAAAATTGTTTGTATAATTGAATTTCTGACCCATTCAGTTAAGATTATATTATTCAGCTATCATTTAAGGTTGAATTTCTTTTTGAAATTCTTCTAGTTGACTATAATTTGACTTATATCAATAAAGACTATTTCTTCTTTTCTGCATTAAGAATTTTTTTTATACTCTTGCATAGTCAAATTTGGCAACAGTGGCAAAGCTAGGAAATATGTATACACTTTCCAATTCCTATTCATTAACTGCCTATTATGTTCAACTTGGCTAAAACTGTCCACATCAATTTTTCTTTCTTTTTACTATTAAGACTAGTTCTGAAAGGCATACATCAAAGTCCTAAACAATTATTGTTTTACTGTATTTCTCTCCTTGTGGTTTCATTTTTTCTCTTTAAGTACTTAGATACTTTGCCATTTGAGATTGCCTTTAAGGAGAATATTCTTCTTGCTTATTTCTTTTCACTGTTTTGTACTGTTGCCACATCTGAGGTTGTGATTTCCACCTTTTTAAAAAAATTTCCTTAAAGCACCATCTGTCACATTATGCAAATCTTTCCTCTAATTGTTCCAGTTTCTCATTTAATCCTTCTTGTCTGCCTATAAGCACTCCTTTTTCACCTGTAAGACTCTATTCCCCATGTACTCAAGCTTCCTCCTGGAATGCTCAATCATAAGTCACTAAGGAGACCCCTTTTCCTTCTGGTATGTTTTGTTGAAATTTTTAATGATTCTCCTAGGTACACCTACTGGAGAAACAACACTCAGAGTGAAAAAAAAAAAAAGTACAACTCTTCCCCAAGAGGAAGGAGCTCTGTGTTCTGATTAGAAGGCACCCACTTGTCCTCCAAGGAATAAGCAGAACAAGCTTATCAGAAGGTAAAAAGGTGACCTACTAATGTTCCAAAGAAAAAGACCAGCAGTAGTGGCTAGTGACTCAGTATTTAGGCATACTAGAGCAGCTCTCTGTTAACTTGATAAAAACCAAAGAAGGCTGGAGTCTTTCCCATTTAATGTACCCAAGATGTAAAAGATAACTTCCTGGAACTTGTCAAAACATGCTTACTATCTACCCCAGGTGAGTACCAGAGGCACAAATAATAGTACCAGAAGGAACCTAGACAGCAGTTCCAATTATGAAGTCTTTAACAAGAAATTAGAGATTATAAGGACATTTTTTTCTCTCTGTACTCCCATTAGAGACAAGAAATACAGAAAAGAAACAATTTAGAAAATAAACACTTAGGTAAAAAGAGTGCCTGAGGATGGGACTTGGATGTCTAGACCATGGCTTAAAAAAAAAAAAAAAAGATAAAACTATTTGGCAAGGGTAGAACACACCTAACAAAGGATGTTAATTTATTTGTATGGTGTCCTATAATCTAATTGAAATGATTCAAACTGAATATGAAGAGGGAGACTACATGTATATCACTGCTAGATAGCATAAAAAGAATAGGCTTAATGAAGGAAGAATGGCAACTGAGATATCCAGAAGATCAAAGGAGACAAAATACAAGAATGGAACCAAACTAAAAGTAAATATACATACACAAAATTAAGGCAATAAGAGGAACTAAAGGTCCTAATCCTGGGAGGCAAATTTGATTTCATAAATACTACTAAGATTCAGTAGAATGATACCCAGGCTTGGAAAACAGCTTTATTCAAAAGAAACAAAATAGTTGATATAGTATAAATGGGAGACTTAAGTAATTATTTGTTGGATTTCTTTCTCTACCAAAAAGAGGACAGAAGTAGTTAATTTCTGGGCCTTTTCTGAATGCTTATTTCAACTTTCAAAAGATAAAGCATAATTTTATAAGTGGTTGGGAAGCAATAATGATGGCACTCATGGGAGAAAGAGTACTAGTGTATATGATAAAGAAAGCAAAACCAAACATAGTTTAACATTCATTCTAAAGACACCTGCAAAAACATTCAGAAGAAGGCTAGGAAGGAACATGTGGGCTAAAATTCTACGGGCATCTAAGCCAAAGAAAAGCGTCCAAGAATGAATTTTTTTTGTTGTTGTTGTTGCTTTTTAGAGGGCAATTGGAGTTAAATGACTTGTGCAAAGTCACAAGGATAATTTTTGTGTTGAGTGTTTGAGGCCAGATTTGAACTCGGGTCTTCCTGACTCCAGGGCCAGTGTTCTATTCACTATGCCACCTAGCCACCCCCAAAAATGAAATTCTAAAGACACAAATGAAACAATTCCACTGAGAAGGGAAAATGGGAGCTGAAGATATTAATTGTAGATAGCTACACAGACACCTCACCAAACAAATCATGTTTTTAAAGACCACAAGATAAAAGAGGATGAATAAAAAAGCATGGTGAAATTTTTCAAGACTAGGGGTAGGAATAATAAAATTAAAAATGAGATTAGGCTGCTGAAAAAAGCTAATTAAAATTGTTTTCTTAAAATAGAACCCACAAAAAAAAAAGTTTTCTTAGTCATATTGTAAAAAGAAAATGCAAGGGCTAGGACTATTTTTCCAGATTGGATGACAAAAGAAAGAGTTTTTTGAGTTTCTGTTCTCTCCCAAAAAGAATGACCAGTGGAAAAGAAAGAACTGGACAAAAATAGCTAGGAGGAAGTTAATACTCCAGATAAATGAGCACATACTAAAAGGGCTATTAAAGAATTCACCATAGGTCCTGATAAACTAGCTCACTGCCAGTGTTACTTGAAAAACTAAATAAAATGGAAAGAATTGCAGGAATGAATAAAAGCAAATATTGCTGTGAGGACAAAAAGATAAAGGAAAGGTTTCTGAAGATGATTAGCAAACATGTAGGAAAGGGAAATGTGATCACAAAAAGCCAGCATAGTTTCATCAAAAATAGATAATGTCAGAATAACCTTATATCCTTTTTTAAAGGATTTATTAAATTGATGGGTCAGACTGACCTACATTATAACATATGCTCTTATCAAAAATCTCATTCTTTTCTTGTGGAAATGGAAACTTGGGCTAAATGACAGTAAATGTGATGGATCCGAACTGATCAGATGACTAGCCTCAGAATTACAACTCTGAATCTGAAAATTAGAAAGGACCTCAACAGCCATCAAGACCAACCCATACCCAAAACAAATACCTACTTTCACATACTTGATGACTATCCATAAATCGTTCAGACCCATGGGAATTCACTGCCTCTCAGGATACCTTGTGTCACTTTCAGACAAATCTATTTGTTAGTTTTTCTCAAAATCAAGGATCTTTGCAATTTCCACCAACTGCTCCTGGTTTTGCCCTTTGAATAGGCCTTTAAATACTTGAACACAACTGTTAGATTTTCAAGTTCTCTCAGATTTAGGCTAAAAGTAACTCCAGTACCTTCAACCAATAATCCTATGACCTTGACTCAACATCATTCACCACTCTTGCTGCTCTTCTGTAGACAATTTCTACCTTATCAATGTCCATCTTAAACTGTGGTGCCCTAAGCTAAACAGAGTCCTCCAGGTAAGGTCTGATGCAGTATACAGGCCTATTGCCTTCTTATTCCTCAACATTAAGCTTCTTAATGCATTAGACTTTTTGGCTGTTATTTCACAATATTGACACATACCAAGCTTGAAGTTCACTAAAACTTACAGATCTTAAACTGCTATGCATCTTCATTCCTGAACTTGTGGAGCTGATTTTTTTTTTACCCTTAAAGGTAAAACACTAGGTGTATATCTTCACTGAATCAATCACAATGCAAAGTGTAGTCATTAAAATGCTCAATGTCAGCTTGGTATAAAGTATTCTGTAAAGTATCTCTATACATTTATTCATTCAACAAATCATTTTTGAGAGTTGGTACAGGGTTGGTGCTAGGGAGAGACTCAAAATTATAATCCTTACCCTCAGTGAATTTACATTCTATTTTTAGCAATGACTTGGAGAAAGATATAGATGGCATCCTCGGCAAATTTGCAGGTGACATCAATCCAAGTGTTTATTAAACTGATGGGTCAGGTTGACCTACATTATAACAAATGCTCTGATCAAGAATATCATTCTATTCTTGTTGAAATGGAAATATGGGCTAAATGACAGTAAATATGATGGATTCGACTTGATCAGATCTAGGGGAGGGAAAGCTAACACATTTGATGATTGGATCTGAATTTTTAAAGATCTTGACAGACTAGCACATCAGGTTGAATATAAAAAGAAGGAAATTAAATGTTAAGTGTATGTATATGTACATACACATAAATTTTACACTTGGGAGTGAAAAAATCAACTTCACAATTAAAAGATGAGGGAAGTATGTTTAAAATCAGGTTTGTTAGCAAGAGATCTGTGGATTTAATGGTCTGTAAGCCCAATGGCCAACAGTTTGCTATGACAATAGCTAATGCTATTGTAATGGCACTGTAATACAGACATAGCTTCCATGAAAAAGGAAGTGATAGTTCCACTGAATTCTGGAGTGCTGAGACTACATCTAGAGTACTGTGTTAGTTCTAAGTACCATGCTTTATAAAAATAAACAGTATTTTACATATGTTACATATATAGTTGCTGCCTTTTTTTTCCCCAAAATATCTCATTTTGATGCCTCTGTACTCTCACCCCTGAGCCCATCCAAAGGGGATGGGATGCCTCAGGAAGGAGTGGTTTACCCCTTATGAAACATCTTTAAGTAAAAGCTGAATGATTACTTCATGGATGGGTGTATGGTAGTCAGGTTTCTTTTAAATTATGGGTTACATTAAATAGGTACTGAGGTAATTTCCAATTCTGAAATGCTTTGTGGACTAAGCATGAATTGCTGCTGAACACAAGCCCATACTCTGCATTCAAAGTCCCCCTGTGCCCCCCCCCCCCATATGAATTTTGGGGTCAGCATGGTGTAATGGAAAGAAAACTGGATTTGGCTCAGATCTCAATTCCAATCCTTGATCTGCTACTTACTACCTGAGTGACATTGAGGAGCTCAGTTTGCTTCCATCCCATTTTCCTTATTAGCTGTAAAAATCAAGGAACTAGAATATATTTCAAAAGTCACTTCTAATTCCAAACTGTCTAATTCTATGATTAAACCATTCAGTAATTTTTTCACTTTGGGTGAAAACTCTCCCATACTCATTACACTGAAAGTTTCTGGATGAACTGTCAAGATAAATAAAGAATGTCTTGTGGCTGAAGTCTTTCAACATTCACTGTATTAAAAGGATTTTCTCCAATATGAATTCTCTGATGTACAGCAAGGTGTCCAGTCTTTCTGAAGGCTCTGCCACATTCATTACATTTATAGGGTTTTTCTCCAGTATGAATTCTCTGATGTACAGTAAGGTGTCCCTTCTGTCTGAAAGCTCGACCACATTCATTACATTTATAGGATTTCTCTCCAGTATGAATTTTCTGATGTATTGTAAGGTAACTTCTCTGGCTAAAAGCTTTTCCGCATTCATTACATTTATAGGATTTTTCTCCAGTATGAATTTTATGATGTTTATTAAGGCTTCCCCTCTGGCTGAAGGCTTTCCCACATTCGTTACATTTATAGGATTTCTCTCCAGTATGAATTTTATAATGTTTGTTAAGGTTTCCTCTGTCAATGAAACCTTTCCCACATTCATCACATTTGAAGGATTTCTCTCCAGTATGTATTTTCTGATGTATATTAAAGCTTCCCCTCTGACTGAAGGCTTTCCCACATTCATTACATTTATAGGATTTTTCTCCAGTATGCATTGTTTGATGTACAGTAAGGTGACCCTTCTGGCTGAAGGCTTTTCCACATACATTACATTTATATGATTTCTCCCCAGTATGAATTTTCTGATGAATAGTAAGGTATCCTCTGTCTCTGAAGGCTTTTCCACATTCATTACATTTATAGGATTTCTCCCCAGTATGATTTCTTTTATGTTTAGTAAGGTTTCCTTTTTGGCTGAAGGCTTTCCCACATTCATTACATATATATGGTTTTAATCCAGTATGAATTCGTTGATGTACAGTAAGGCTTGAGTTGGAGTTGAAGGCTTTTTCACATTCATTACATTTATAGAGTTTCTTTCCAATATGAATTTTCTGATGTCCAGTAAGGTATCCATTCTGTCTTAAGGCTTCAACACATTCATTATTATTCACTATAAGTCTTTTCTTTAATGAAATATAATTACACTGCTTTGGAGTGGAATCCTTGCTTTTATCCCTACTCTTCTGACAAAGGCGACCTGAAAGAAACACAATAATGTTAATATTAGAGTCTTTTGAACTATAATAAAGAATTCTTTATACTAAGTTGTAAAGTATTTGTCCCTTATCAATAAAAATAAAAATGAATGAATAGAACAAAGACTGGTAACAGGAAACTAAGGCCTCATGTATATGCTAAAATTTCTATCTGTTCAGTACTAAATGGATTATTTCATAGTACTTAAAGTACTCGTCATGCCATTACAGAATCATTGCAGGTAAACTCTAGGGAAATGTTCAAATATTCAGAAAAGGAAAATGGTTGTTTCTGAAAATGACAAGCTGCTAATCCTAACAGTGATCTCTTGACAAAAGTTAAAAACAAAACTGAAACAAAACCTATGCTAATTCTGATTACTCAAAAAAGGGAAAGCAATGAATCCAAAATTCAGGGGGAAAAAATCAAGAAATAATACAAAGCTAACATAAGTTTTATATACAGAAGATTTTGGGTTTGGTTAGTGGATCAGTATTTAAATTTCTGCAAGTTTTTGATGTCAGAGTTAAGACAAGATGGTAAAGATGTCTCTTTTTTGGGGGGGGAGGGCAATTGGGGTTAAGTGACTTGCCCAAGGTCACATGGCTAGTTTTTGTGTTAAGTGTCGAACCCAGGTCCTCCTGAGTCCAGGGCCGGTGCTCTATTCACTGTGCCACTTAGCTACCCCCTAGTAAAGATGTCTTGAGAAGTACGAGCTTGATAACAGAAAAGCTAAGATTTAAAGTTGTTTGAATCACCTTAATCAGGGTTGAGTAATTGATCTAGTTGATTTGTGTTACCAAACTGTTTTTTAAAAAAAACTTCTTTTTGGACATACTGAGTTTAAGATGTCAATAGGACATACAGTTTAAAATGTCTGATAATCAGCTGATGATGCAGCTTAAGGAAGCAGGCTAGGGCTAGATAAATTGATCTGCAAATAATTCACCAAGAGACGTCAATGTAAATTCAATCTATAGGAGCTGAGATCACCAAAGGAGAAAGTAGAGAAGGAAAAGAGAAAAGGGCTCAGGAAAAAGCCTTGGGGGACAGTGGACTGACATATTTGAAGGCCCAGTAAAGGAAACTGAAGAGTAGTTATATAGACAGAAGTACTTGGAGAAGTTAGTACAACAAAAACTGGAGGAATAACTATCCAGGAAGACAGGGTGGTCAGGGTCAAATCTTACAGAGTTTATATCTTTGTCCTTATAAGGATAAGGATAAAGAGAAGGCTGTTAGACTCGGTGGTTATGAAATTACTAATAACTCTGAGTCCAGAAAGGATGGGGATGAGTCAGTCACTTCTTAAGCATTTATTAAGTGACTAGTCTTTGCCAGACACTGTACAAAGCCCTGGGGATTCAAAAAGAGGCAAAAAACAGTGCCTGCGCTCAAGGAGCTTCTAATTTTATGGGGGAGATGACAAGCAAACAACAATGTATGATCAAGTTATATACAAGATAAATAGAAAATAATTTAAAGAGTAAAGACCCAAGAGAGACAGGATTATTTTTCCTGTAGAAGATTAGATTTTAGCTGGAAGAAAATGCCTAGAGCTGGGAGATGAAATTCCTTGTTCATGGAACAATCAGGAGGTCAATATTACTGAAGTTTATAGCATTTGTTCAGAAGTAAGGTATAAGAAGACTTGAAAGACTGGAGGGCAACTAAGTTATGAAGAACTGAACACCAAGCAGAGGATTTTATATTTGATCCTGGAAGTGACAGATAACTACTTGTGTTTATTAAGTAGAGAGAGTAACATGTCTGGAAAAGGTCATATTCTAGAGATGTTGTAAAGCTGAAATCAACTGGCCTTGGCAATAGATTGGATGGGGAGGGTGAAAGACAATGAAGAGTCCAGGATGACCCACAGGTTTCAAATCTACAAGGACTGATAGGAAAGGGAGGAAAGGAAGGGTTTAGGGTAAAAAACAGTGAGTTATTTTTTAGACACATTGAGTATAAGATGTCTACAATGGAAAATTCAAGACCAGTAGAGAGGTTGGGGCAGGGTAGGAAGATTTGAGAATGATCAGCTTAAAGATGGTAATTAAATCCATGGGTGCTGATGAGATTCCTAAGTGAAGTAGTACAGAGGGAGAAGAAGTAGGCCCAGGACAGAACACTGAGGGACATTTGTGGTTAGTGGGTACGACTGGGAGAGGGACCCAGCAAAGGGGACAGAGAATGAAGGGTCAGAGAAGGAAGAGGAGAACCAGGAGAGAGTAAATCCAGGGAGAAGAGAATGTTAAGGATTAGAGAATGATCAGCAGTGTCAAAAGTCTGCAGAGTTTGAGGAAAATGAGTATTGAGAAGAGGCTGCTGGTTTTGGATACTAAGAGATCACTGGTAACTTAGAGCAATTTTGATGGAATGTTAATGTCAGATGCAGAATAACAATAACAGCATTAGTAGAGTGCCAGTACTGTGTCAAGTACATTACAAACATTTTCTCATTTGATCCTCACAATCACTCTGGGGGGTGGGGGTGTGTGTGTGCTATTATTATCCCCATTTTACAGTAGAGGAAACCGAGGCAAACACAGGTGAAGTGACTTGTACTGCATCACAGTTACATGTTGTCTGAGGCTGGACTGAAACTGAGGTCTTCCTGATTCCAGGCCTAGTGCTCTATTCCCTGTGCTGCCTAGCTGTCACCAGCTGGAATGCCTGGGAAGTGGTTGCAGAAGAAGGGAGACTAATTAGGAGCCTTGTTAAGTAACTCAGGTGTGTGGCGATGATGATCTAATAAACTCTGATCCCTCCATAACTTCTGATATTTCTCCTCATATCTCTTCTCTTCTCCTTCTATACTACTCCACTTGGTAGAGGTGAAGAATGAGAGGTATATTTTTGTATACAGCCAAAAAGGGAAGTTGTTTTGTTTGCTGGTGCTTGTTTGTTATGAGGAATGTATTTTTGTCTTTTTTTTTCCAGTAGGGCTGAGGATGAGGGGGAGAGAAAAGAGATTTTTGCCAATTAAAAATACACTTAAAAAAACACAGAAGTTGGAGGGGGGTTCCTACAGATATGGAATGTGCAATGCACTTTCAGAAGTGGTTACCAGAGGGTAGCTAAGTGATACATTGGATAGGGCACTGGTCCTGGAGTCAGGACCCAAGTTCAAATACAGCCTTAGATACACAGTAGCTGTGTGACCCTGCAAGTCCCTTAACCCTGAGTGCCAACCCCACCCCCCAGAAAAAGAACAAGAATAACTGAAGTGGTTACCATTATTACTTTTGCTTAATTACTTTACTTTGTTACAAGAGAGCTCTCACAGAGTGGGGATAATATGAAAATGTTTGTAATGCAAAAACAGAACATGTCAATAAAACTTAAAAAAAGAAGAAAAAACTACCCAAGACTACTCAGAAACCCCATACTTTGATATCTTGCATGTTTTCTTCAGAGTTGGAAATGCTGGACATGTAAGATTGGAATAGTTTTTTACTTAAAGATCTAAGATTACACTGGTTTATTACTTATACTGCTCCTTTCATGAGGCAAAGGACACAACCCCTCTAACTCAGTCTTCAAGATTTGGTAAGACTGAACCCTTTATCACCCACCATTTTGTGGGTAAGCAGAGATGAGCCACTCTAAACTTACCTAGGCTGGTCCTTAGACAAGACAACCTAGGAATTATCAGAGGCTGTGCTCTGCTGTCAGTGTCCAGAATTCAGAACCTAATGAGGCAAAGTAGAACTCTGGTGAAGCACTAAACACCTCCAAAAAACCACTGGACAAAATCCTGCTGGAAAAGAAATGTCCAGGCATCCAGGAAAGAGGCTGTCAGACTGTCAGGCAATTCCAAATCCTTGCACCTGCACATCAAGAATATTTTCTTCAAGAGAATATGACTTTCCTACAGCATCCTTTCATTCTCTGCTACAAGTGCCTACCCCAGAGCTTGTTGACTGAGGGACAGATCATTCCAGATGTAACCTATACATTTTGGGGAGGGCATAAAACACTGAGGGTTTGGGAAGGGCCTCACATACAAGGCTGTCCTTGAGCTTAGACATGACAGAGAGCATTCCCTGTGAAGGACAGAAGGGAAGAGATCACAGTTCAAACATGAGGTCAGCCTTGGCCACTTTCCTCATTTCACAGATCAGAACAAGGAAGTTCAGAGGATACCAAAAGCCAAGTCAGTGAATGGCAGCAGAGACCAAAGCTCCCCAGTCCTGGGCCTTACATTCATTCTAGTATGCCAGCCAGCTGATCTCAAGATCTTATTCTGGATGATAAAACATTTTAACCCAGCAATGTCACTCAGCTCTCCAGTAATTTTCTTATTTATGATGTAGAAAAGTGTGATATTTTTGAGGACAAGGAAATTGTTCTACTGGACATGGGGCACAGACAGACTGGGCTAAAAGCATGTTTTTTCGACTTCAGATCCCCCCACCCCTCCCCCACCCTCTCTCTCACAGCTCTTGAGATAGAAAGGGTCTCAGAGGCCACTTAGACTAACATTTTCATTTTATAAAGGATGAAGTTGCATCTCTAAGATCAAGGGCTTGAACTAGATAGTTTTTTGGGTAATTTCTAGACCTATCTTAACTGAAAAGGAGGGAAAAAAGACTAAGATGAAATTTACATGAGACAGTCTCAAGCCATTTAACACCCCTCCCCCTTCCTGCCTCCCCCAAGAACTCTGAGTAAGAACAACTTGTTCCAGTTCCTGCATCCCCTCCTCTTGTTTCTCTGCTACAGCTAGCAGTCATTCTTATCTGTTGGGTTCTTCACTCACTCACCTGGAAAGGGCCTTCTTGGAACTTTTCTCCCAAGCATCCACTGTGCACCTCCTCTTTCTAACTTGGAGATCACTTTTGGTTTGGAAATTGGAAACCCTGCTCATGGGAAAAGAAATGTGAAACTTTTGGTTATAAAGAATCATTTCAGAATCCAATCCTAATCTCTTTACCTTCAGAGAAAGGATGGAATCAAAGGAAAGCCAAGGGGTGGTCACAAAGCACTTCTGAAGGACTCTCTGTAGTGGGTCACAAAATCAAGGAATTTGTCTCAGAAAGAAAATAAATTTATTTGACCTAATCCATGACTGGTATTGAAGGTTGCACTTTGGAGGGGAGGGGGAATTATCTGGCCTACAGGAACATGTGGGGAATAAGCAGCTTCAGGAATAGGACATTGATGTTACAGATTTCCACTGTGCAAAAGTGAGCCCTTTCATATGGGAACAGAAACACTGTCTTTTAACCAAAAAGTGATTAGTAATAATTCCACATTCAAATGATTCTTGAATATCCTGTCATAGCAAGAATAAAATCGGTAATTTTTTTCAGATTTGCTGGCTAAAAGTTGAGCGGCATCTGTAAAAAGTCCTTCATGAACAGATCTTTAATCACACGATAGAACTGTCCTTACCCAGAGAGATGAGGTTCTTATAATTCTCAAGCATCACATCTCTGTAGAGATCTCTCTGAGCAGAATCCAGATGCTCCCATTCTGCCCTGGTGAAGTCCACAGCAACATCTTTGAAGGTCATCAATGGCTGAAATATCAAATATATTCCTTACTCACCCAGGGACATTTCATTGCATGTACCTTGACCATAACATGAAATGCACAAGTTATTTGCAGGTGGTTCTCACAGCTTTTAGGATTTAGAACATGTCAGGACAAACATCTGAGTGCTCATTAGAAAGCAGACTTGGGTTTTTTTCCCCCAAATATAGCCAATTTGGGAATTTGTTTTGCTTGACTGGAAAACAAGAACTTGTTTTTCTTTCTTTTTTAGTGCTGGAGGGAAGGTGACACTGAAGGGAGAGAACATGATTTTTGTTCACGGAAAAATAGTTTTAATTAAAAAAAATAAGTTTCTGGCTTGGTTAGAGTATGTAACCCCATTGGAAAGTAAACTCCTTGCCTGCCACAAAGTAGATGCTTAACAAATTCTTGTTAGTGGATTAATTTTTTGAAAGGTGTATGGTACAACAGAGGGTTGCAGAGGGCCCTGAATGGCAAATTAAAGAGCAGGGAGCAGAACAATGGAAAGCTCTCTGCTTGAGGGTGCTGAGACCACTCCAATAGAAGATGATCTGATGGCAGGATGAGGAAAGGGGGAATGAGTGGTAAGGAGACTGATACAATTGTCCAGGAGGTGACAACAGGGGCCAGCCCCAGCACAGGAGTTGTGCCAATAGTGCAAATTTCCCAGCAGCAAAGTACACCTGCTTCAACCAGCCCGTTGGAAGTCCAGGGCCTTGGACTTCCACAATGCTTTGGCTTAAAAAGCATAGTATTTGGTGGGCTAGGTGGCATAAGGAATTACTGTCCCTCTTTACAGGGTGAGGCAACTGTCTCAGGAAGGTAGGTGACCATCCCAACATCATAAAATATTAGAATCAGTTAAAATTTCCGCTGCACTATAGTATGCCAATGCCAAACTATGCTGTCCCATAACACGATGCCACCCAGCCATCCAGCTGCTCCCTGTAGCCAATGGTGCAGCTAACAAAGCAAATGGGACTGGAGTCAGGAAGGTCTGAGTTCAAATCCAGCCTCAGAGATTTAGAAGCTGACCCTGAGTATGTCACCTAACCTCTGCCTCAGTTTCCTCATCTGTAAAATGCGTATAACAGGATGTACCTTGCAAGGTGGATGCACAGTACCTGGTACATTTAGGGATAGGGTTCCTAGTTCATGCTATATAAATCCCATTTCCTTTTCCTTTCTTGCCGTCTCCCCACCTCATCTCACATTACCCCACTTACTGTCCCCCTTTCCCCATCTTACATTTAGTGACAGACCTCCTTTCAGAGACAAACTCTTCTACCTGAACAAATGTTCCTATGTGTCTTCCAAGGGATTACAGCCTCTGTCACCCCTTCTTTTTCACTCACCTTCAACTTCCTTGTCTACTGGTTGCTTTCCTACTGTTTACAAACACTACTCAAATCTCAAGAAACCCTCCACAGAAATATAGACTTAGAGGTCAAAGAAATGTGCCCTGAAGAGTTGTGTAAATACACAATCACCTAGACTTTTGAATAAGATTAACTAGAGATCTGCCCCACCAAGATGGTTGGATGAAATGTTTTTCCAGTCAAGTCTGATTCTGGACCCATTTTTTCTAGGCCAAGATACTGGCACAGTTAGCCATTTCCTGCTCCAACTTATTTTATAGATGAGTAAAAGAAAGCAGTTAAATGACCTGCTCAGGGTCACAAATCTAGTGTCTGAGGCTCTAGGACCAGAGCTCAATCCACTGCACCATCCAATGCTCAAAGGTTTCCCTCAAACCACCCAAGAATCTGTCCCAAACTCAACCTCTAAAATGAGACTGGCTGAGCAGTCTCACTTTTTGCTGCCTGCCTTAAAACTAAGACAATCGCTCTATGTGCATATATCCCTCTGTTCTAAGGAGTTGCTAGGTACCTAAACACCCATCAGCTGCTAACTTTTTTCTTCTAGCCTTGATCTCTGGGAAACGGGAGATGGAAGGAATTACTCTCCTGGAGGATCACAGGATCTCTGGGCTGAAAAATTCCCTGAAACTACTCTCTTATGGCTCTCAGAGCTATCTCACACTTCAGCTTCCTTTGCTGGATCTTTACTTTTTATTTAATTTTTTAAAATAACTGATGTCTTTTTCTCTACTACCTCACTCCTCACTGAATAAGAAAAATAAATCCTTCATAACAAATACTGTCAAGCCAAAGAAATTTTCCTGGATTTGTTTACTTTCCACAAGACAGTGAATATTTTGCTGTTTTGTTTTTTTTTTACATCAGTCCAATTATATTCCCCTTTCCAAGTATACTACTTTAAAAAAAATGGATATTAATGTCTTGATTAAATCCACTGTTTCCCAGGGCCTGCAACTTGCTCTTGACTTTGGATCTTTTTTGTGTTGTACCTAACCCATCAGGGCAGATGGGCTAAAACAGGTTGAGGGTAATCCACAGGCCTCAAACCTGTTGGTAAGCTAGGGGCATGTCTTCCCCAAGCACATGAAGATTGCCCATCTGAAAGAATGGGCAAATGAGAACAATTTGTTCCAAAGGCCATGAAGGCAACCAACTCAGGTCAGACATCAAAGATGCCAAGGTCATTCTGACTTGTCTTGCCACTAGACTTAGATGACTCAGGAGGAGAAATCGAGGCTGACAACTTTGTGTAACTCTGCCTCACTCAATCCAATTCATCCCAGACTAGAATCTCTGAGTGCATAATGGACATTTCAGATTTGATGTCCTGTAGATGGCTTAAACTCAACATACCTGAACAAGAACCCATTGTCTTTCTCCCCCAACTCCTTCCCCTTTCGTATTATTGTCAAGAGCACAATTATTCTTCCAGTGACACTGGTGTAAAACCTAGGGGCCATCCTTGATATTTTTTTCCTCCCATTCTGAGCCAATCTGTTGAAAAGTCCTGTGGATTGTACCTTCATAATCTCTCTCAAATATATGCCCTTCCCTGCTCTGTGCAGAGCAGAGTGCAGGCCCTCATTATCTCACAACTGGACAACTTATAGAACTTATAGGTTGGTCTCCCTCTATTCCAAGCCATCCTGCATTCACCTGTCAGATTTCTCTTCAAGGGTGTATCTGACTTTCACACTCACACACACAAACAATCAATAAGCTCCAGTGGTGCCCTATCACCTCCAACATCAAGTATAAAATCCTGTTCAATTATTAAACCCTTCATAATCTGGCCACTCCCTACCTTTCCAGTCTTGTTCTACTTTCTGCCCTCCAACAGGCCTCCCAGCTGTTCCTTGTACAGGACCCTCCAACTCCTGACTTTCCATTGTCTTCCATGTCTGGAATGCTTAACTCCTGACTTCCTTCAAGTCTCAGATCAAGTCCCATCTTCTGCAAGAAGCTCTTCTCAATCTTCTTTTTTTCTTGTTGCTCCCCTTGGAGACTAGCCCCCAATTTATTGTCTATATCTTATTTGAACACAGCTGCTGGCATGCTGCCTTCCCCATTAAAATGTAAGTTCTTGGGGGCAGAGACTAGTTTTTGGCCTTTGTTTTCCCAGTACTTAGCCCAGTACTTGGCATAAATAGCATTAGGTGCTAGTAGTCGACAGATTCTCATCTTTGCCTTGTGACTTCCTTCAGGTCTCAACTAAAATCCCACCTTTGCAAGAAGTCTTTCCCTGTTCTCCATGATGGTGTCTTCCCTGGGAGGTTATTTCCCAATATACTCCGCTTGCCTGGACACTTGTCTGTTTGCATGTTGTCTCCTTTAATGCATTCCTTCAGAACAGGGGCTTTTTTTGTTTTTCTTTGTATCCCCAGTGATTGAACGGTATCCGACAAACACTATGGCACTAATAAATGCTGGTTGACTTGGCCTGACCTCGCTCTTTTTCGCATTTTAATGTTACCACTTTAAAAGTATAGAGACCAGACCTCACAAGCCCTCCCATTCCAGACTCACCCTCATTTAAGACCTCCAGGTCCTCCCATACCTGGGTGCTGGGGCCGGGTTGCATACTTCCCAGGTTTACAAGTACTTCCCCCTATCACAGACCTGAGCCGGGAGGCAGGTCCGAGTCATCGGCTTCCACTCCCCTTCCTCCTCAGGCGGCCCATCCCCCAACATCCCCCGGCCCCCTCGGGCCCCACAAGGGAGAGGAATAAAGTCTACACCAAGGCTGGCAAGAGCCCGGATGGTGACAGCCCAAATGCAGTCCTTTCTACCGCCTCCCACGGTCTCTGCTCTTCTCCCGGCTCTAGATCCTTTTCCCACTGCCTTGGGATGAGTGAATGCATGAAATACGGAACGAATGAACCTCAGCAATGAAATAAGGAACGGATGCACGGGCAATGATGAGATACTGAACGAATGCACGGACAATAATGAAGGCATTGAACGTCTAGGAATGCGCAAATATCCGGAAGGATGAATCGGCGTCGGGACGAATGAAGGCCTCAAAAAGCCGCACCACGCCCTTTCCCTGCCCCCTCACCTGGCAGGCCGGGGCTGGTCGGGCCCCCCCGGGGAGGCTCCTCACGGCCACCTCGCCCTGGGCCTGGGCCTGGGTCCGAACCCCGAGCCGCCCCGGCCCCTCCACCGCCCCCAACCTCGGAGGCTCCCCGATCCCCCATATCCCCGCGCGCTCCCCCCTAGGCTCCGAGTCCGGCAGGACTGAGGACTGCGTCGCCATCCCGAGCAGGAGGGCCCGGAGGGCGGCGGGGAAGCACAGGAGCCTCTACAGGAGAAGACAACCCTACAGCCGGAGCTGGGGGGGGGAGAACCGCCCGGGAAGACGCACTGAGGATTCCGCGCAGCTTCCGGCCTGGAGAGACCACTTCCGGTCGCGCATGCTCAGTTCCGTCCTATTAGCCTTTCTTTGAGGGAAGCTTCCTGGACCAGTCCCCCTCCGCCTTCTGGGAAACATAGTGGAGGGCTAAGGACGCTCTCTGCGCATGCCCAGGATGACCACTGTCTTCCCGAGGCTGCCCAGGATCTGGAACGTAGTCTGCTTCCTTCTCTGGCTCCGAGGACTGCACTGAGGATGGAGTAGGGACTCTTTCCCTGCCCTCCCTCCCCCCCCTCCCCCCGCCCCGGGACTGCGGGTGTGGGTTTGTGTCAACAGTCCTCAGCCCCAGGTGACCCCCACCACCCCTGGCTGTCTACACCCTGGTGACTGAAGCCAGGCCTCCCCATGGGATGTTGCGGGCGGGCCGGCAGGAAGGTCCCGGAAGCGTGGCGCTGGGGCGGGTCCAACCCTTAGGGATTAAAGGAACCGGGGTGAAAGGGAACACCACCAGTCACTGGGAGAGACCCCTAGTAGGTGCGGGAGAACCCGGGGAGAGGGGTGAAATGTCTCCAGGCAGTGGGGGCTGGGCAGTCAGTGTTAGGAGGCCTGGAAGTTTGGTAATAGACCTACCAAAACTGGGGGGGGGGGGGGCTTGAATGCCAAGCTAAGGATTTTGAATTCTGTTTGCTAAGGTAACTGATGTTTTCACTATGGGAGTGGCATGAAGGTGCTTAAGGATGAGCTCTGTCTTCTTGATGGTTCAAAACAAGGGCTTGCATTAGGAAGTTAGCAGTACAAACAGTAGCAGCCCCAGGCACCTCCTTCCACCATCTCCCATCTCTTACCTATTTACTAACAATCTAGTTATTAAATATCTCTCTGCTTATTGGTAAATTGTGATTGGAAGCAGTATCTATCAACAAATCCTTGGACAACTTTTATGTCAGGGTCAGTACCCATAATGCATTTGCAAACCTTAAAGAGCTAAATAAATACTGGCTATTATATTTCTGTAGCAGTGATCCTTAACTTTTTGTGTCATAAATCCCTTTGAAAGTCAGGCTGGTGAATAATATGGACCATTTCTCAATGTTTTTAAATGCATAAAACAAGATACTCAGGATCATAAAGGAAACCAATTATATTGAAAGTTATTGAAATATGTTTAAGAAGAACTCCACAGAATCCAGCATTCTGTAAGATGTTCTGCAAGGTTTAAGGCTCACAAAGGATACTTCATGAGCTATACAATACAAGGATTATTTACTATACCCAATTTACAGAGGTAGGAACCTGGTCTGTCCTGACAGGAGATGAACTGCCTCTGATAAAGTCATAGTCAAGGTTTCCCATTCTACCATGTTTGTCTGTCCCACACTACTCCTTGTCCCTTAGGAGTGAATTTCCCTATCCCTGAACCTGTTGTTCACTGTTTTTTTTTCACCTTTTCACTTCACTTTTAGAGTGCTGTACCACTATCTCCCTCTTTTGGTATTCTGAGGAGGTCTGACCCTCTATTACTCAAACTCCACCTCCTGACTGTCCCTCATGCCTAGAGTGTGCTCCATCTTCACTTCTGGCTCCTGGTTTCTTTCAAGTCTCATCTCAAATCCTTCCTTCTGCAAAAGGCTTTTCCTGATTCCTCCCACTGAGATTACCTTTCTTTTTCTAGATATCTTCTATGAACATCATTGTCCTCATAGTAGAATGTGAGCTTTTTGAGGGCCAATACTATAGTTCTGTTTCTTTGTATCAATAGAGCTTAGCTCTGTACCTAGCATAAAATGAATGCTTAATAAATGTCTGTCTACTTGCTAATTACATGAAGAAGGAAGCTCTCTTCTAGAGCAGGTCAGTACTTTTCTTTGCAACTTGTAGGTACAAAAATGGTGCCTAGAGCACTAACAGGTTCAGTGATGTGCCCAGGTTCACATGTGTCAGAGGCAAGATCCAGGTTTCTTGGACTGGAGGTTGGCTTTCTTGTTCTCTATGCCTATGTTGCCTCTCATATATGCTTTTTTCATTTGTTCATTCAAGTCCTGAAGATTCAGTTCCTGTTGTTTGTCTCCATATCTGTCCTTCTTGGCTGATAAGACTGGAATTAGAAGGACCAACAATGATAACAGCAGAAAAACACTATGGAGGACACCCACAGTAACTGGCCATAATCTGGATGAAATTTCAACAAAGGTATCCAGGCAGGTCCCAAGGTAGAGAAATCAGAAAAGTGACTCACAGATAAAAAACCTAAGTTCAAGCTGCCCTCAATAACCAGAGGTCCTACTAAATGAATAGGTGTAGAACTGATATTAGGTGATTGGTCAAAGTTGCATAAGCAGCTAAACATTTACAGGCCAAAAAGTATAATTTGTTTTGGAAAGAGATTCCCTGTTGGCAGGTCATGTGGTTCAACTGGTACCCTTTGCAAATGACTCCTGGATCCCACTGTTCAACTCACCAAGATATTAAGGCAGCTACCAGCAGATTCTAGTCAAAGACCATGTATCTGGTTTATTTTCCAATAAAGTACAGGAAAAAAAAAAGAAAAATGAAAGAATCAGCCCTTCAAAACCTGTGGTTGATCAACCCAAGGCCACTAGGCCTTTGTGAAAAAGGATGGCTAGGCTAGTTTTAATCCTCCAGGTAAAGATGGTACACTGGCCCCTAGCTTTCTGTACACCCAGAGTCCTCAGTCCTAAGAACTAGCCTGGGGTTAGAGGCAGCTTGATGAAGTTTCTTCCACCTAAAGCACAGGGGTACTCACCTGAGTCTCACCATGAGAATGAGCTCCTCAAGGTTGTTCCTACCTTTCAGGTTAACCATCAGAGATCTACTGCGACACCATTAATTTATTGGCTGAGAACAAATCTCAGAAGTGAAGAAATTGAGGAAGAAGTTTAAGTCATCCAGGAGAGAAGAGAATCTAAATAGATGACTAACTCTGGGTTTTGTTATGTGGGTTTCAAACAAAGGAACAAGGAAATAGTCATCTGATTAGTTAATAAATTAATTAATTAAACTGTATTTCTTGTGGGGCAATTAGGTGGCACAGTGAATAGAGCACTCGCCCTGGAATCAGGAAAATGTGAGTTCAAATCTTGTGTCAGATACTTAACACTTACTAGCCCTGTAACCTTGGGCAAATTACTTAAACTCCCTGCCCTCCCCGCACCAAAAAAAAGAAATTTTGGAAATGAAAGGCAAAAAAAATGTAATTCTTGAGAAATTGGAAATTACATCTGGAAATTCTAGGTATCAATTTTTGGGTCCTCTGCAGTTTTCTAGGATCAGCATGATCTGGTGTCCTAAGTATTAAACCAGCATGGTTTCCTACCATGCAAGACTAGATCTCCCACACTCCCACACTCCCACACTCCCACACTCCCACACTCCCACCAATAAAACACTTTCCATTTCTGTTAAGTGGTCAGATATGGCAGTCTTCCTTTATTCCTTTATTGGGAATGTTTTTCTGTATGATATTGCCACACACACTATTGCTGTTCTGAGGTGGTTCTAACTTCAATTTTTAGTACTGTTAAAAACAGTAGGGAGACTATAGGCAGGTGCAGGGAGACTGCCTTCTGTAGTGTAAAGACTTTCCTTGTGTCCAGCCAGCAACTGGGGAAAGAGAAAAGGAGGAAAGAGGGAGAGAACCTGAGGAAAATCACCTTAACCCCTGGCAGCATCTCTTCTGGTCAATGGCAGGCTCTTAAGTCTAGTGTATATTGGCTGCCTGGGGTTTCCTGCTGGCTTTGAAAAGTGGCACACCTTGAGTCCCTCAGCATAACCTGCAAAGGTCAAGACGACGAATGCAAATGCAGGAGGCACACTTCTTTGGCTTCACAGATCTAGGAATCTGTGACTTCCTTTTGCTCCTAGTCTGGTCATCAGATGGGACCCTGGGATTCATGCAGTCATCATCTTCCAGTTGTCCCAGAGCAGAGGAGGGGGGAAAACGAGCCCCAAAGAATTCTTCATCAGAACTCCCTTTACTTTCATTGTTCTCTGGATCACTTGAAATAGACATAGTATCACCACCATCCAAAGTGGAGCCACCAGTGAGCATTATTTCTTCTTGGATTAAAGCTGTGAAAGAGAAGAAATGGAACATGGATCATTGAGGACACAGTACATTCAGGTGACCCCAACAGTGGAACAAAATCATGTGGGGAACCACAAATGAAGAATTTCAAATGAAGAAAATGTCAATATCACTTACTTCTGATTACTTCTAACTTAGTCAGCTTTTTTTTTTTACCTTCCCTAACAGATTTACACTCTCACTAACTACAGAAGCTATTTAACATGGAGCCCTCCTCAAACCTATTCCAGTACCCTCTCACATACTAACCATTTTCATCACTGTGGATATCACTGGCATGATCATCCCAGCTAAGGTAGTCACTAGAATCACAGTGGGTGTCTTGCTTTTCATTGCTGTCAGAATTGTCACCATTACTACTATCACTGCTGTCAGTCTGGTAGGCAGATTGGCGATCAGGACACATAAGGAAGTAGAAACCACAGTGCATTCCTTGCTCTTGGACTTTGACCAAAAGAGAAGAAATGGAACATGGATCATTAAGGACAGAAGAAAACCATATTTATAAATGAAGAAAATCTCATCAGTATTTCTGACTTCCAAATCAACCATTCTTTTCTTCCCCCTCCCCCAAACAGATTTACCCTACCACTCAGTACAGAAGCTATTCAACATTGACCCCTCCTCAAGCCTATCCCAGCACCCTCTCATATACTCACCATATTCATTGCTGTAGGCATCACTGGTATGATCATCCAGGCTAAGGTTTTCACTGTAATCATTGTAACCATCTTGAAATTCATTGCTGTAATCAGTATTGTCGTAACTAACATCGCTGTCAGACAGGTAGGAAGGGCTGAGGTCAAGGCCCATGAGGTTGGAGACACCAGGGTGTGTTCCTTGCTCTGGACCTTTGGCAGAAAGAGAGGAAATTGAACATGGATCATTAAGGACAGAATACTCAAGTGGTGCCCACAGGGGAACAAAATTGTGTCAGAAACACCATGTTTACAAATGCAGACAATCTCAACATCAATATTTCTGAATTACTTCCCAGTCAACCATTCTTTTCTTCCCCACCCCCCCAAACAGGTTTACCCTACCACTCAGTACAGAAGCTATTCAGTATTGACCCCTCCTCAAGCCTATCCCAGCACCCTCTCATATACTCACCATATTCATTGCTGTAGGCATCATTGGTATGATCATCCAGGCTAAGGTTTTCACTGTAATCATTGTAACCATCTTGAAATTCATTGCTGTAATCAGTATTGTCGTAACTAACATCGCTGTCAGACAGGTAGGAAGGGCTGAGGTCAAGGCCCATGAGGTTGGAGACACCAGGGTGTGTTCCTTGCTCTGGACCTTTGACAGAAAGAGAGGAAATTGAACATGGACCATTAAGGACAGAATACTCAAGTGGTGCCCACAGGGGAACAAAATTGCTTCAAGAACACCATGTTTACAAATGCAGACAATCTCAACATTCAATATTTCTGAATTACTTCCCAGTCAACCATTCTTTTCGTTCCCCCCCCCCCCAAACAGGTTTACCCTACCACTCAGTACAGAAGCTATTCAACATTGACCCCTCCTCAAGCCTATCCCAGCACCCTCTCATATACTCACCATATTCATTGCTGTAGGCATCACTGGTATGATCATCCAGGCTAAGGTTTTCACTGTAATCATTGTAACCATCTTGAAATTCATTGCTGTAATCAGTATTGTCGTAACTAACATCGCTGTCAGACAGGTAGGAAGGGCTGAGGTCAAGGCCCATGAGGTTGGAGACACCAGGGTGTGTTCCTTGCTCTGGACCTTTGACAGAAAGAGAGGAAATTGAACATGGACCATAAAGGACAGAATACTCAAGTGGTGCCCACAGGGGAACAAAATTGTGTCAGAAACACCATGTTTACAAATGCAGACAATCTCAACATTCAATATTTCTGAATTACTTCCCAGTCAACCATTCTTTTCTTCCCCACCCCCCCAAACAGGTTTACCCTACCACTCAGTACAGAAGCTATTCAACATTGACCCCTCCTCAAGCCTATCCCAGCACCCTCTCATATACTCACCATATCCATTGCTGTATGCATCATTGGTATGATCATCCAGGCTGTTCTCTTGCTTTTCATTGATGTCATTAGAATTATCATAATTACTAACACCACTGTTAGAAGTCTGGTAGGTAGGTTGTAGGTCAGGAGACATAAGGGCATCTCCTAAGTCTTCATAATGTCTTGGAACCACCTGGGGTGGCAAAGAAAACAGAAGGAATTCTTCATCAGCACTCTCTTCACTTCCACTGTACTCTGAGGCACTTGAAAATGGCATGGAGGCACCTCTGGCCAACAAGGAACCTGAGGTTGAGGCTTCCTTATCTTCAAACTTGTTTCCTGGTTCTTTCTCTTTCTGTAATTCTCCTTCCTTCTCTCCTACTTCCACAACCTTATCACTTCTTTCTTCAGTTTGTCTTTTGGAGTTCTCACAAATCTCAGCCTGGTTGAGAATGTGGAGGTAAACACTTTAAGCTGCCTTATCCTAGAAGCTGAATTTAAAAAAAAATGAAAAAGAAAATACATTACCATTAGAGAATAATTTATTCTCCAACTGTGAAAATTACATGGAAAATATCACGATACAAGGGAAAAATATATTTTTTTTGTTTTAAATTTTGTAAGCATTTACCAGTCCTGTCACAGCTCTCCGATTCAAAATCTCATTCCCCAAAACAACTAGCCTAAATATTTTCATCCCTCCCCTCCAGTCTTTCCTGGCATGATCTCTATTTCCTTAGGTCAAGGCCATTTCATCCTTCTGAACTGCTACTGAAGCCCTTAGACGAAAGTCCTTCTGCCTTTATTCTTCTCTTCTCAAGTCAGACTTCCCCCCACCTCTTTCTCTCCTGAGGAGTAACCCTTCTCCCTGCCAAAACAAAGCCTTGACAAGGCATCCTGGATCCCACCCTTTGCCTCCTTGACAAGCAGATTTGTGCCTTCTATTATCCCCTCTCTCCAATATGAAAACTCTCCCAAAAGCTTGTTTTCTACAAATAAGCCCACTGCTTTTCTCATGCTTCATCAATTCTCCTGGAGTTTTGCTCAGGAGCTCCACCATGAATTCTGCATGAATCTCCTTCCTAGGTAGCCCAGATACTCCCCACCTCATTAGCAGGGGATGTAGAGAGAGATACTGCTGCCCTGGAATGGGCCTGGTCTCCTGTCATCATCCTGCTCAGCTTCGGCCTACTCACTGCCAGATTCTGGGTTTCAGATGCTAAAAGGCTGTGAGACAAAGGATATTGCAGGCAGGAAATGCCATATTTGGACAGAGGATGGAACTGAAGTCTAGGCAGCAAAGAATTTGACTCTGTGTTCAGGGACCTAGGACCATGTGCCAAGCACTGAGTCAAACCCAGTAACTCCATTGACTCCCAGTAACCTAGGCTGGCTTACTCTCTTCAAGTCCCTCAAACAGAGGACCTCTCCATTTTCATAGAAGTCAAAGTAAAAGATGTCTCCCCAGCAGCAAACTTACCTTTGAAGCCCTTCCTAGAGGTTACTCAGAGAGAAACAACTCCACTTGGAATCAGTACTCTGAGCAGATATGACTGAAAAGGAGATGGGGCTGGACTTTTACAGGCTTTTCCCCCAGGGATCTCCAACTCTGTCTCATTTACATTAAGAATATATAAATCCCCACCCTCACAATGAATGGCATAGGAGAAAAATCCTTTTGTCCCTGCCTGGCCTCCCAGAATTGATACCCTACCTTTCACTCCCACCCTCCCAACCAGTCACCTCACCTAATACCTTAGCTACTTTTCCTACTTGTCTTTGCTCTGAGATACTGTTTGAAGGAAATTAAACTATTCAGGTTAAATTACATAGTCCCTGCAGAGCAGAGAGGAATCAAACTACCAGGTAAGAGGAACTGGTTGAGGTAGATAGACTCTGGAGGATGGTTTTGCTGATGTTGAACCAGCCCTGCATTCCTGGTATAAATCCCACTTAATCAGTAGATTATCATGGTAATACATTGTTGTAATCTGTTTGCTAATATTTTATTTAGAAGAGTTTTTTTTTGTATTAATAGTCATTAGGAAAATTGGTCTATAATTTTCTTTCTCTGCTTTGGCTCTTTCGGGTTTAGGTATCAGCACCATATTTGTGTCATAAAAAGAATTTGTTAGGCCTCCTTTACCTTTAAAAAAAATAATGTATAAGATGTGGGAATTAATTGTTTTTAAAATGGTTGGTAGAATTTGCTTGCAAATTCATCTGTCTCTGGCTATTTAGTCTTCAGGAGTGCACTGATGGCTTCAATTTCTTTTGTTCTAAAATGGGGTCAAGCATTTTATTTCCTCTTCTGTTATTAATCTGGGCAATTTGTATTTTTGTAAATATTCATTCCTTTCATTTAGATTATCAGATTTATTGACACACAGCTTGGCAAAATAGCCCTTAATTGTATTAGTTTCCCATTTATTCTCCTCAGTCCCTCACACCCTCTAGCTCTCCAGTTTCATAGAATTCAAAGAAAAAAGCATCTCCCCAGGAGAAAACTTACCTTTGATGTCCTTCCTAGAGCCTTCTCAGCCAGGGAGGCAGCTCCAGTTGGAATCTCTGCTCTGAGGAGTCACTAAGAAGGAGCTGGGGCTGGCCTTTTATATATTTTTTCTCCCAGGGATCTCCCGCCCTCTCCCATTCACCTTAAGAAGTCATGAATCCCCCTACTCAGAATGATTGGCTCAGGGAAGAATCCTTTGTCCCACCCCAGGATTTACACCTCTCTGCTTTCTTACCCTTCCCACCTAGCCCTCTCCTTAGCACCTCTTCTAGTTACTTTAGTCCTGAGATAATTGCTGAGGGCAGTCCAAAATTCACTCCCCAGAAACAATTAATCTTGATCAGTTAATCTGAGGAGTCTCTTGAATACTTACCAAGGGTCAAGTGCTTAGAGAATGGAGGGCTCCTGTCTTGTTGCACTAGAGAGAACTTTCCTACAAAGTGCTGCACAAATTCCTCCTGGTGTGACAGCAACCTCCCAATACATCTGAGGAATGCATTCTAGGCTCCAGCTTTACTTTTTCTGATCTTTGGACCAAACAAGTACCAGTTGCTACATGGAGGGAGTCAAACCATCCTCGGTCCTTCAAGTCCCTGGAGGACATAAGTCTTCTGGTCCAGGTAGTGCAGTCATGGCATCAAGAAACAAAGTACTAGAGGGACAAAGAGACAGAAATGGGCTTCCCTAGGCTCAGGAATAGACCTTGACAGGGGTGCAGATGGAACTAGATAAGATTCTACAGGCAGCTAGTGGATTTAGTTTAAGGGATTAAATCAAGTGTAAGGCTAGACAAACAGGGCAACAGCCAGGATGAACGTGACTGGACTTGAGGGTGTGCCTTCTGACAAAAGCCACCACCTTCTCAAAAGAGAATTCCCTAGAATGAATTCTTTAAGGACAGGATGATTTCAAAGCCAAATACCCAGCAATGGCTCATGTTCCTCAGGCTTCTCTGCTAGAAACAGACATGGCTATGTTAATGGCCAATAATTAAATGGAATTTTAAGCTATGCCAAGGTCATCTTTAACATATGATTTCACTTTCATTTGACAACTACATTTTCAGGTAGGTACTATTATACCCCCTTTTTATCTGGGGAAAGAGACTAAAGGGTGCTTAGTAAATCAAATAACTTCCCTAGGTTCTCCCAATTACTCAGTTTCTAAGGTAAGTTTGAAACCCAGCTGTTCCTGATGCCAAGGACAGCATTCTATCCCCCAGAGTTATTAACTAGGTGGACCCTCTAACCAGTAGTTTAGCTTTCCATTCCTTGAAACAGATCCATTGGTGAAGGCACTTCTCAGAAAAACAAAACAAAACAAAAGCCAGTACCAAGACCTGATCATTTTGAGCAAAGCTTAGGAAAGACAAGCAAAGAAGGAAGAGCTTAGATTTTGCTGCAACTTTGCCATGATGTCCAGGGCCAATGGAAGACATCTAATGCAGTTTGTCTCTTCATATAGTCTGTCTGTGTTGCAAAGCAGAGAGGAATCAAGCCACCATTTTTAGGAGGCCTCTGAAATAGTCCCTGGAGGAACATTCAGAGCCTTTGGCATCTCTGAGAGTTGAAAGAAAGGTGTGATACAAAGAATCTAGTCCATGTTTTCATGAACCCAGTCCAAGTGTTTTCTGTGTCAGTGGAGGGTGAGGTATTTCCCAGGTGGAGAATGAAGTGGAGGGTCCATCTGACCCTTTTTTAACTTTAGGAATTTTTAATATTTTGGATACTGGAAGAAAAATTATGACATCAGTAGTCATTTCCTTTCATCCATCAGAAAACTGAATTGACCAGAACTTTGAGTGTAAGAAGATGAACTGACTGTAAGATAGCTAAGTTTGCTGCTGGAGAGGCTGTTACTAATGGGAATTGAGTAACCTAAAGAAATTCATTGTCAGACTGAAATGTTTGTATAAGTTTTCCAAGATGTTCCTTAATACTGTGATTGGATCCAGCTTCCAGGTCCTTGACTTGTTGCCTTCCTTCCCCCACCACCTTCCCACCTCCACCCAGTCAGCTCATGTACTTATCTTCCTGGGCTACCTTTCCTACTTGTCTTTGCCCTGAGATAGTTTTTGAAGGAAACTCAAGTATTCAATCTCAGAAACAATTAATTTTGATCAATTTATCTCAGGAATCACCTAAATCAGAGGTGGGGAGCCTCTGGCCTTGGGGTTACTGGGCACTTTCTAGGTCCTTGGGTGGGACCTTTTGACTGAATTTAAGTTTCAGGGTATATACTGTTTTATTAAGGGGATTTGCCCAGGGAAGGTTATATTCAAAGTGCCCCACTTGGGGACATGCAGGGCCCCACATGGCCTTGAGGGCATAGGTTCCCCACCTGTGAACCTAAACATTTACCAAGTATCAAGTGCCTGGAGAATGGAGGGCTCCTGTGTTATTGAAGTAAAGAGAGCTTTCCCACCATGTGTTCCATAGAGTCCTGCAGGTCTGGCACAACATTCCAGTATATCTGGGCTGTAATACATTGAAGGCTCCAGCTTCCCTTCTGATCTTTGGACTAGACAATTACCAGATGCTAGATAAAGGGGGTCAAATCCTCCTCACTCACCCCAGTCCCTGGAGCCCATAAGTCTCCTGGTCCAGGCAGTACATCGAGGGTACCAAGAGGCATGCTACTAGAAAGACAAACAGAAGGAAAGGGGCTTCTCTGTGTTCAGAGATGATTCTTTTTAGGTTTGCAAATGGAGCTAGCTGAGAGTCTAGGGGAGGCTACAGATTCAGTTTAAGGGAGTGAATTCCCTGGAAGTCTAGGTAGCTGGGGCAAGAGCCAGAATGAATGTGACTGGGCTTGAGGCTGGACCTTCTGAAAGGGCCATGACCATCTCCAAGAAAAATCCACAATAGCTCATAATGGCTGAGATCATTACAAAGCCCAATACCCAGCCCTGGCCATGCAGTCCAGGCTTCTTCCAGTCACAGGGCTAGGCTAAAAGTCAATATTTAAGGTTTAAATCCAAATTTCAGTTTTGCTCCAAGGCCTTGAACATCTGATCTCCCTTCTGTCTGACAGCTTCCTTTTCAGGTAGGTGCTATTATTCTATCCATTTTACAGTTGGAGAAAGAGGCTGGGGAGGCTCAGTAGCTTAAGTCTCTTACCCAGGTTCTCCCACATACTAAGTTTCTGAGGCAGGACTGGGCCTCAAGTGTTCCTGATGCCAAGAGCAGCCCTTTCCCTGAGAGTCTTTGATCAGGTGGACTCTCAGACCAGTACCTTAGCATCCAATTCTTCAAGACCCCAGATCCATTAGGGAGCTCCCTTCTCAGAAAACCAGAGTAGTGCAAAGAGCTGATGTCCTTCAACAAGGCTCAAGAAAGACAAACAGGTGAGGAAGAGCTTTTCTTTGGCTCCAGCCCTGGCACCTGGAAGACATTAGCTTGGTTTTGTCTCATTACATAGTCCCTGCAGAGCAGAGAGTAATCAAAGTACCAGGTATGAGGAACTGGTTGAGGTAGACTTTGGAGGATGGTTTTGCTGATATTGAACCAGCCCTGCATTCCCGGTATAAATCCCACCTCGTCAGAGTGGATTATCATGGTAATACATTGTTGTAATCTGTTTGCTAATATTATATTTTGAGGTTTTTTTGTATTAATATTCATTAGGAAAATTGGTCTATAAATTTCTTTCTCTGCTTTGGCTCTTTCTGGCTTAAGTATCAGCACCATATTTGTGCCATAAAAAGAATTGGTAAGGGGGCGGCTAGGTGGCGCAGTGAATAGAGCGCCGGCCCTGGAATCAGAAGGACCTGAGTTCGGAGCCGGCCTCCGACACTTAATCCATACAAACAAAAACCTAGCCGTGTAACCTTGGGCAAGTTACTTAACCCCAATTGCCCTAAAAGGGTCGGCTAGGAGGCGCAGTGAGTAAGAGCGTCGGCCTCAGAGTTGGGATGACCCGAGACCAGATCCGGCCTCAGAAAATGAGCACCCACACATAAATAATAATAATGACTAGCCGTGTAACCTTGAGCAAGTTACTTAACCCCAATTGCTTTAAAAAAAAAAATTGGTAGGACTCCTTTGCCTTTTAAACAAAATAATGTATAAGATGTGGGAATTGATTGTTCTTAAAATGTTTGGTAGAATTTGCTTGCAAATTCATCTGTCTCTGGAAATGTTTTTCTTAGGGAGTTCACTGATGGCTTCAATTTCTTTTTTTTTGTAAAGTGGGTTAAGCATTTTATTTCCTCTTCTGTTATTAGTCTGGGAAATTTGTATTTTTGTATATATTCATTCATTTCATTTAATTATCAGATTTATTGACACACAGCTTGGCGAAATAGCCCCTAATTTACTGTTTTAGTTTCCCCTTCATTGGTGGTGAATTCACCCTTTCATTTTTGATATTGGTAGATTGGTATTCTTTTTTTCTTTTATAATCAAATGAACCAAACTGTTTGTTTTATTGTGTGTGTGTGTTTTTTTCTGGTAAAACCAGCTTTTAATTTTCAGAATTTAATTGAAGATACTTAATTGGTTCTTTTCCTAGCCTTTTCAGTTGCATGCCCAGTTCATTGACTTACTCATTCTCTATTTTATTTATGTCAGCATTTGGCTGAATCCCAGAAGTTTCCAGGAGAGCCTTTAGTGGAGTGCACCTGGAATTTCTGCTTGTGATTGGTGTTATCAACTGGCATCTCCAGAGCAGGGAGAAGAAAGGAAGGTATGGAGGGAAGTGAGGAAGGAAGGAGGAAAGTGAAAATAGGAATTAATAGGTACCAGAGCCTGGCCAAAGCCTTTCATTCTTATTTATTCTCAAAACAGCCTTCAGAGGTAGGTTATCCCATCATCCCATTTTAGAGTTGAGGAAAGTGAGGTAGACAGCAGTTAAGAGACTAACCATGGGTCACTAACTATTAAGCACTTGAGACCCAGGAGAGGGATCTCTTTCTCCCTCTGAGATACCTGAATCCAAGGGCAGTTTGAAACCCAGGAGAGTGATCTCTTTCTCCCTGTGAGACACCTGAAGCCCAGGGCAGTTTGTGGCTGCACCTCCTTGGCCAGTATCCCTGGCACATCCAAACTGCACTGTGTTTCTGGACAGTCTTCCCTTGATTCCCAATCCCAGTCTTACATTTGAGCAAGTAGAAGTGACAGAGATTGCAATGCTCACAACCTATTCAGAACACTGTCAGAAGCCTACAGAGGAAAGACACTTACAAACAAACCAGTGTTTTTCAAAATAAATTTTATTGAAATGATTTCTTTCTCTCCACGCATTCCTCCTCCATGCTCCCCCAGAAAGCCAGCTCTGATTACAAATAATTTCTCTTCATGGAGTAAAAGGGGATGAGAGAAGTCAGCACAAAAGATAAACACATAAAAACCCACATAAAACCCAAACCCCTGATCTATGCAAAGTGGTTGATTAGTGAGTCTTCTCTGCTCTCTCATTTGGAATTGGTTTTTTTCTTTCTGTATAATTTTTCCACATTCACTAGTATTTCCTTGAGGTGGTTCTAAACTTTAATTTTCAGTAGTCTTCAATGCTGCCTGAAGAGGGGAGAAGGTAGGCAGGTGTAGGAAGACTGACTTCCGTAGTGTAAAGACTTCCCTTATGTCCAGCTACCACTGGGGAAAAAGAAACAGAGGAGAGAATCTGAGGAAAGTCCCCCTCAAGCCTTCTAGCATCTCTGCTGTTCACTGGCAGTCTCTTGAGTCTGAGTGTACATTGGCTGCCTGAGGTTTCCTGCTGGCTTTGGAAAGTGGCACCTGGAGTCCCTCAGCATAACCTACAAAGGCTGAGACCATAAGGGAAAATGCAGCAGGCAGACTGCTTTGGCTTCACAAAGACAAAGATCAGAAGGGAAATTGCAGCTGTCACCCTACTCTGGCACCACCCATACAGCAACGTGTGACTCCCTATGTCTCCATATGTGGGAGACTTGGATACATACAGTCATCTTCAAAATCTTCCAGTTGTTCTGGATCAAATGAGGGGGAGAAAACAAAGAATTCTTCATCAAATATCCTTTCCCTTTCATTGTTCTCTGGGTCACCGCCATCCAAAGTGGAGCCTGCAGGTTGGACTCCCTGAGCTAGCCACTGACTTCTGGCTTTAATGTGTTTGTGCTCTTCTTCCCCTTCCTCTTTCACTTCTGCAGCTTTTCCACTTCTCTCAACAGACATTGTGTAGTTGTGTTCTAACTTAATTTGCAAGTTGGGAAGGTGGGAGCCATCAGGGTGCATTCTTTGTTCTTGGACTTTGACTATGAGAGAGAAGAAAGGGATCATGAAACATTGAGGACACAGTACACTCCAGGGTTCCCAACAGTGAAACAAAATTGTATCAGGAACACTGTTTACTAATGAAGAAAATCTCAATATCAGTATTTCTGAATTACTTCCAAATCAACCATTCTTTTTTTTTTTAACCCTCCCTAAACAGATTTCCCCTCCCACTCACTATGAAGCTATTGTACATTGTGAGCCCTCCTCAAGGCACCCTCTCACATACTTACCAAATTCATTGCTGTAGGCATCATTAACATGATCATCCAGGCTGAGGCTGCCACGGGAATCACTGCTGCTGTCTTGCTTTTCATTGCTGTCCTCAGAATTGTCACCATTACTCACTCTGCTGACATTCTGGTAGGTAGGTTGGAGGTCAAGGCACATAAGGGCATCTTCCAAGTCTTCCAAATGGCCTGGGACAAATTGGTGTGGCAAAGGAAACAGAGTGAATTCTTCTTCAGCACTCTCTTCACTTCCACTGTTCTCTGGGGCAGTTGAAAATGGCATGGTGGCACCTCTGGCCAACATGGAGCCTGAGGTTGAGGCTTCCTTATCTCCAGGCTTCTTTCTTGGTTCCTTCTCTTTCTGAAATTCTCCTTTTTTCTCTCCTACTTCAACAAACTTTTAACTCCTTTCTTCACTTTTGTCTTTTGGAGTTCTCAGACATCTTTCCTTGGTTAAGAATATTGAGGTAAACACTGTATTCTGCCTTTTCCTAGAAGTTGAATTTAAAAAGGATAAAAAAGAAAATAGGTTTTTATTAGAGAATAGTGTCATGTGTTCTCAACTGTGAAGAAAATTACATGGAAAATATCATGGTACAAGGGAAAAAATATTCCTTTTGAAATTCTTTAAGTTTTGTAAGCATTTACCAGTCCTGTCCCAACTCTCTGATTCATAATCTCACTCCCCTTAGTAAGTATGTCCATCACTCCCTCCAGTCTTTCTTAGCATGGCCCCTCTTTATTTCCTCAGCTCAAGGCCATGCTTCTGAATTGGATGACACTGAAGCCCTTGGATGATGGTAGACCTGCCTATCTTCTTTCTCTCAATTCAAGTAGATGTCTTCCCCATATTGTCTCTCTCCTGAAGAGTAACCCTTCTCCCTGCCTAGACAAAGCCCTGGACAGGCTTCCTGTATCCCATCCCTTCCCACCTTCCCCAGCAGACTGCTTTTTATCATCTCCATTATCTCCACCTGTATCCTTTCCCAACCTACCACCTCCTAAACTTCTTTCTTTTTTGTGTGTGTGTCATTTTTTTTACAAATTTTTTTTGGAGGGGGGAGGCAAGGCAATTGAGGTTAAGCCACTTGCCCCAGGTAAGAGCCAGTTAAGGGTAAGTGTCTAAAGTCAAGGTTTGAACTTGGGTTCTTCTACCTTCTGGGTCTGAGCTGTATTTATTGCCCCACCTAGCTGGCCCTTAAGCTTCTTTTCACCAAGAAGCCCATCACTGACCCTATTCTTCATAAATTCTCCTGGAGCCTTGCTCAGGAGCTCCTCTATGGATCTTGGGTGAATCCCCATTCTAGCTAGCACAGATAATACTCACTTCATTAACAGGGGATCCAGTTAGGGACACTGCTCCCCTGAAATGGGATTGGTCTTTTGGTATCATGCTTGCCATTCTTGTGGCCAGACTCTGTATAACTGGTATTAAAAGTCTGTGAGAGTGTGAGAATGTTGCAGACAGAAAAGGCCTTATCTGAACAGAGAATGGAAGTGAAATTTAAGCAGACAGGGATTTTGAGTGTGTGATCAGGGACCTAGGATCATGTGTCAAGCACTGAATCAAACCCAGCAAGTCCATTGACTACAAGGTCCCTCAACAGGCTAGCTTTCCTCAGTCCCTCAACAGACTAGCTCTCCTGTTTCATAGAATTCAGAGAAAAGGTCATGTCCCCAGGTTCAAACTTACCTTTGATTTCCTTCCTAGAGTCTTCTAAGCCAGGGAGACAGCTCCAGTTGGAATCTCTGCCCTGAGCAGGAGTCACTAAGAAGGAGCTGGTGCTGGCCTTTTACATGTTTATTTCTCCCAGGGATCTCCTGCCCTCTCCCATTCATATTAAAAAGCCCTGAATCCCCATCCTCAGAATGATTGGCTCAGGGAAAAATCTTTTGTCCCTCTAGATCCACCTCAAGATTTACACATCCCTGCATTCTTACCCTTCCCACCCAGCCCTCTCCTTAGCACCTCTTCTAGTTACTTTAGTCCTGAGATAATTGCTGAGGGCAGTCCAATAATTCACTCCCCAGAAATAATTAATCTTGATCAGCTAATCTGAGGAGTCTCCTGAATACTTACCAAGGGCCAAGTGCTTAGAGAATGGCGGGCTCCTGTCTTGTTGCACTAGAGAGAGTATTCCTACCAAGTTTTCCACAGATTCCTCCGGGTCTGACAGCAACATCCCAATACATCTGGGGAATGTAGCTAAGGCTCCAGCTCCACTTCTTCTGATCTTTGGACCAAACAAGTACCAGTTGCTACATGGAGGGAGTCAAACCATCCTCAATCACTCCAGTTCCTGGAGCCCATAATTCTTCTGGTCCATGCAGTGCAGCCACAGCACCAAGAGACAAGGTACTAGAGGGAAAAAGAGAAAGAAAGGGGCTCCTCTAAGCTCAGGAATAGACCTTGACAGGGGTGCAGATGATTGTAGCTGAGATTCTATGGGCAGCTAGTGGATTTAGTTTAAGGGAATGAGTCAAATATAAGTTTAGGCAACCAGGACAACAGCCAGCATGAAGGTGACTGGACCTGAGGGTGTGGTGCCTTCTGACAAAGGTCATTTCCATATGAGAAGATAAGACCCTAGACTCCATCCTTTTTTTTTTTTTTTTTTAGGGCAGTTGGGGTTAAGTAACTTGCCCAAGGTCACACGGCTAGGTTTTTGTTTGTGTGTGTTAAGTGTCTGAGGCCGGATCCGAACTCAGGTCCTTCTGACTCCAGGGCCAGCGCTCTACTCACTGCGCCACCTAGCCACCCCAAAGTTAGTGCATCTTAACACAGCAGAGAGCCACACCATCCTTCAGCTTTCCCACAAACCAATACTCACAAGCCTAGCTGTATCCCTGGGTATGTCCTCTTTGTCTTACCATGCTAGCTGCTCTAACTCCTAGCTGCCTGTGGACTCTACTGCACCCTTCAGCAACCTCCTCCCAACACAGGCTCCAAGTGATTACATTCAGCCTATTAGGGGACAGGGAAGATTTTCAAAGCAGGGAAGATCTTCAAATTCCCTTAGGTTTATTAAGGGTGAAGATCTCCAAATTACCATTACCACTACGTGAGGTCACATTTTCTGAGTAGCACTTAAAATGAGCCATGAGGAGAGAGTGAGATGTGTAGTAGATAAGTTTTGGGGATTTAAATATGTAGACTTAGTCCACCAGTGAGAGCCTTTGAATATGTCCTTCCTGGGTATGTTTTCTCTGCCATAAACATCAACTTACCATTTCTTTGGCTCCTTAGATGAAAACTCTTTTCCTTTTCCACCATCCATTCCCCTGTATATACATTATTCTCCTTTATTAGAAGGTAAACTCTTTGAGGGCAGGGATAGTCTTGCTTTTTGTATTTGTATGTCTGTTACTTAGCACACTGCCTGACACATTGGGAGATTTAATAAATCCCTTCATATTTATTTATTCACTCATTAACTTATGGTCATACATAGATGGAAATGGACAAATTCAAGCATAATTCCCTAGTCTATGGATCAAATGAACCACTAGTAATTCAGTGCTAAAGTCAAAACCAAAAATCCACAGCTAAAACAGTCCAGGTAGCTAAGGGAAACCAGGGTCTGACTTTAGGATCGAAAGGTCCAAAGCTAAGTGGAAGGGGAGGAGGGACACACCAAGTAGAGTCCAGATATAGAAGGAGAATCATAAGACTTTGCACAATTATCCCAAATAATTTTATGGTGCTCTGCTAGCCATGAGACAATGTAGCAAGTGGTAAGAGAGTCAACTTTGGATTCTTGAAAACCTGGGCTCAAGTCCTCCCTCTGACACATATTAAGTCTTTGACCCTGGGCAAATCATTTAACCTCTTAGGGATTGTAAAGCTACTCCTGTCTCTATGTCAGAGAGAAGGTATTGATCTGCATAGGTAAAGGAAGTTCTCTATGCCAATGAAATCAGATGAGGTAACTTTCTGTAAAGTGTTTACAAATCTTAAAGTATTACATAAACACTAGCTACTATCATTATTCATTGATGGATGATCCCATTCTAGCCTGGTCTCTTTTCCCTCACTCAGCAGAAGGTAACACATTTGAGAGCTTAGGCTCTGAGCCAGAAATAAGCCCAGAAACAAGAGGTGTATGGAGAAAGTGTTAGGCACCAAGAAGAAAGACAAACTCTTTTCTCTCAAACATTGGAAATGTCTTACAAAAGATGGTATGAACATTCTCATTGGCACAGCATTTGAAACTTTGTTTTAGCATTGATAAAATTTCCCTGATCAGATATGAACAGGTACACTTGCCATGGAGAATCAATGATTTATTGACAATATATTGAAAATGATTACGTGAGTCATGGAGTGGAGGCTGTGTGACTAAGCTCTAGGCAGTTAGGAGCCACTGAGATTGTCCTTGAAAAGGATGAGCAGAGCAGAGCAGACAGAGTTTAGAGTTGAAACAATCAGGACTGAGACATACTGATAAGAAAGGGGTTACTGAAACTTGGATTCTGCTCCTCAGAGGGGGAATCTGAACATCTTGGGGCCCTCTTCAGGGAACCCCAAGAGAGAAGGAAAAATGAAACAGGAGGCCATCGATATGGCAGTAGGAGAGCAACAGGGTTACTGCTAGGACAGTGGAAGAATCCCAGGAGCAAACCTTTTTGAGGGAAGAGGAAGAGCTCCCAAACAATGAAAAATTAGTGGACTAAGCTCAAGTGGAAGAACCAGTAAGAAGCAGTGTTGCAAAATAGAGAAAACCTGGACCTGGTTTTATATTACTACTGTTAGTTATGATAATAATATTTAGTATATAGTCTTTAAGGTTTTCACAACACTGTACAAATATGGTCTCATTTGTTCCTCATGACAACCCTGGGAGGTAAGTGCTATTATTATCCTTACTTTACAAAAGAGGAAACTGAGATTGAGAGAGTTTAAGTGACTTGACCAGAGTCAGAAGGATAGTAAATGTTGGAGACTAGATTTGAATGCAGGTCTTCCTGACTCCAAGTCCAGCACCCTATTCTCTAGGTCACCCAGCTGCCATATGTGGACTAAATGGTCCTGGGGAATAGAAGGATCTATTATCTGGCAATGTCAAACTGCCTTTCATTTAACCTTTTGGGGGCTGCAAATAAGGCATTGGAATTCATGAGTCTGCCCTCCAAAGAGGGTGGTAGAAGGTAGTGATGAGGTGTGGATGCCAAGGGTGATTGGATTTTGCAGGATGATGAGGTTTTTCTCAATAATGAGTTTCCTGCAGAATGGTGCAGATGTCAGAGAAATTCCCAAACAGTGCAGCCATTTGGGAAATGGGCACCACTAGGACATTAGCTATGTTCTGCTATTCCTAGGGCAGACCCTGGATGGGGCCTGAGCCATTGTATAGGGCATGTGAGAAGAGTCTCCAGACTGCAGCACTATATGGATATCCACAGTGCCAATTCTGCGTCCGAGGTTACAATTAAATGTCACAACCCAGTATAGTAACAGTAGCAACAACATTTATATGGCACTTTAAGGTTTGCAAGACACTTTACAAATATCCTCTCCTTTGATCCTTTCAACAGTACTGGGAGGTAAGTCCTCTATCCATTTTGCAGATCAGGAAATTGAGACAAAAATCTAAATGACTTGCAGAGAGTCAAATAGCTAAGACAGATTTTAAGCTGTTTCATGATTCTATCTGCAACGCACTATGCCACCTAGTGGTCTCCTGCTGTATAGATTATAAATTCTATCAGGGTATCTGCAATAACTATTTACATTAATCTCAGTATTATTAATGCCTTCTTTCTGAAAGTGACTTACTAGCTCATCTACAGGAATATTTTCCTTTTTCAGGTCAGCTATGCAAATAGTGTCATCAGTCTCAGTGACAAAACTCAGTTTCCTTCCTTTTTACGGATAATACCCAATGACCAATCCTGGTCTCATGGTGTGGCCTTATTGTTGCAATACTTTGGTTGGACCTGGGTGGGAATTGTGGCTCAAGATGATGATTTTGGCAACCAGGCCAGCTATTTACTGAGTGACGAGTTGAAGAAGGCTGGCATCTGCAGAGAGTTCCTCATAAATATTGCCACCTCAAATTTTCATGAAAATTTCCATTGTTTTGCACGCACAATGGGAACTATCTCAGCCAAAGTCATCGTGGTGATTCCAAACAGTTTCAGTTTCTCCCTCATGTTAAAGGGACTCTCAGGAAGGGATGTCACAGAGAAGATATGGATAAGAAGAAACATAGATGAGAGTGACGTTGCTCTCTCCTGCCCAAACACTTCCCAAACTCTTGCGATTTCTAGACAAAGGGGAAAGATTCCAAGGTTTTTGGAATTCGTTGGCCACCTGCATGTAGATGAGACTCCAGAGAATGATTATATAAAAACATTTTGGGAAAAAATATTTGACTTTAAGTGGCCTACCCAGAGACTTCCTTGCCTGGGTGACAGGACAGAACTAGAAGGGTCCAAATTCTGCATGGGTAAAGAGCATCTGCAAGACCAGAGCATCTCATCACTGACCTCAAATACCCTGAGTGAGACCTATGGTGCCTACATTGCTGTGTACAGCATTGCCCATGCCCTCCAGGATCTGATCTCCTGTGATATTAGAGAAGGGCCTTTTGGGAATAAGACATGTACTGAGATCTGGGATTTCCAGCTATGGCAGGTGAGAAGCTAAATACATTTACAATGACATAGATACAGGCAGAATAATGAGTGTGATCTTATATGTATCTAGTTAGATCCATGCTATTTTCCCCAATTATACCATAAATTCCTCAACTTTTTTTGCCTCCAGTCCTTAGCACACCATGCCTGGTACACTGTATGCTTTTAACACATTCTTGTTGACTGACATACAGTAGCAGGTTAAGGAGAATGGGTTGCCAGGAAAGCTAATAAGTACTTTTATTCTCAAATGTAACCCTTGGCTTAAGCACATTCATGATTTTCAAAAGAATCTGAAAGTTGTGGGGGCATTTCATAGGTCACTGAATCCAACCCTATGACCCATAAGGATTCCTCTCCATGACATTGCTCTCAAGTGAGCATCTTACCCCTTACTGGACATTTCCAGTTTGGAAAACATGGAAGAATCCCTTTCTATTTTGGGACAACTATTGCTAATGATCTGAAGGCTATTCCTTATATTCAATCCAATCCATTTAATCTTCAATAAATAATTGAAGCTCAGAGTCAATGATTTTAAAAGTTGTATGGAGCTTTTATATTGAAAGCAGTTTAGGCAGGGCTATCTCAAACTCTTGATGTGAGAAAGAGCTCCCAAGCTCAAACTGAATGATAGTTTTGAGAGAGGAGATTGTATTCAATTCAACCAATATTTATCGGCCTTGAGTCAGGAAGACTCATTTTTCTGAGTTCAAATTCAGCCTCAGACACTTACTAGTTGTGTGACTATGGGCTAATCATTTAACCCTATTTGCCTCAGTTTCCTTATCTGTAAAATGAGTTGGAGAAGGGATGGCAAACCACTCCAGTATCCACCAAGAAAACCTCAGATGGAGTCATGAGTTTTACATGACTGAAAAATAACTCAACAACATCATATGCAAGTCACCCTGTAAAGTTTTCAAGGGTGGGAAATCCAGTATTTTTGAAATAATGAGTTTAACTTCAGTTCATGAATCAGGCTTTATGAAGATCAATATAAAAAGGGTGGAATTCAATTGACCTCAGTTGCTATGTACAAGTGATCTGAAGAAACGTGTCTTCCTAAATTCCCTGCTTTTCTTGAAGGGGACTAATATCCTTTAAGCTACCTAGGTTTGCAACCTAGGAGATGTCCATGACTCTTCATTCTCCTTCACCCTCCATCCCCCACATCCAATTAGGTGTCAAGTCTTATCATTTTTGTATCAGTAACACCTTTTGCATTTCTCCCAATTTTAATCCAGACCCATATAATTTCTTGCCTAGACTTTTGCAAGAGCCTCTTAGTTGGTTTCCTTGACTCAAGTATCTCCCTTCTGAAATTCATTGTCTTCACTATTTGCCTATGTGATATTCCCAAAGTATGGATTTGATTATGTTACTCTTCTACTCCAGAAGCTCCAGTGGCTCGCTATTATATCAATGATAAAATATAAACTGTCCTATTTGACCTTAAACATCCTTTACCATCTCACCTGCCTTTCTAGGCTTATCCCATGCTCTTCTTCACACATTCTTTGGTTTAGCCAAACTGGTCTACTTGCTCATTGCTCTTTGTACATAGCATACCTTTCCAATTCTGTGCCTTTGACACAGGCTGTTTCCCATTCTTGGAATGAAATCTAGCCTCATCCCTGCCCCTTAGAAGCCATTGCTATTTTCTAGATTCAGCCCAAGCATCACCTCCTAACTAAAGCTTTTCCCTATCTCTCAGCTGCTGGTACCCTCTCAAAATCATTTGTTTTTATTTGTGTATATTTTATATTTTCCTTTATGCATTTATATCTATACTTTCCCCCTTTGCAGAACAGAAGATCCATCAGGATAGGTACACTTTCATTTTCATCTCTTTATCCCTGGAACCACATACTGTGCCAGGTACATTGTAATAGGGACTAGATCTATGATTTTAATAGTATAGGGACTTGTAAATGATAAGTCTCCCAGACCATTGCAGATTGGCACTTTTTCTTTCCATTATAGTTTTAGAGGGTTACATGAGGGGCATTGAAAACTTAAGTGACTTGTCTAAAGTCACATATATAGCAGTGCCAGAGGTAGAAAGTGAAGCCAGGTCCAACTGGCTTTGGAGCCAACTCTCCAACCTCTATATCAAGCTGTTTCTCATCTGGCACATCACTGTCACCTCAATGCTTATTGATAAATGGGTTGCCTCTAATTCTCCAAGATGCAAGAACTGAGTGCATTATATTTCATCTGTGGGTGTACAGCAACAGAAGACCAAGTCAGAGAACTAACATAAGTATTAATTCTCAAGCTTAGTTCAGGGAAAATGGGCAAGGTGATGAGAATTCTATCTTAATATCTTAGGGTAAGTGAAGGCTAAAACCTAATAATAATCTACCTTTCCCCTGGCAAGATCAAGTGATGTAGATTTTTTTTTTGTTATAAGCTTTTGTACTATATCAAGAAGGTTCAATTCTGGGTCCATCATGGAAAAAGAGGTTGTTTTTTATGCCAGTGGAGATTCCCCTACTGCATATGACATTCTAAATGGGCAAGAGACTTCCCAAAAATCATTTTCCTTGGTGAATATTGGTGCTGTTGATACCACAGGTCTATCAGAAAAAGAACTGAGTATCAAAAAAGTTCCATCATTTGGAGAGGAGGCCAGTCACAGGTGATACACTGCATATGGAAAAAAAATGTTGACAATTGTAAACAATCAGCCAATGAACAAGAATGTTTTGAGTGTTTACTATGTTTAAGACATCGTGTTAGGTGCTGGGAATACAGACACAAAGAATGAGGCAAGCCCTATTTTCAAGGAGCTTACATTCCAATGGAGAAAAGTATATATCTGGAATAAGTACAACTATACACAAGAAGTGGTTAGGACTAGAGATACCAAGCAGTTAAAGTCAGGAAAGTCTTCATGTAGAAAGTGGTATTTGAACTTCGTCCTGAATAAAGAATGAGATTTTCCGATGTGAAGTTGAGAAGGGAGAACATTCCAGGTATCAGGATGACCTATGCAAAGGCATAATAATGAGAGACAGTGTCATGTGTAAATCACAGGATAGAAAACTGTAACTCATGAAACTATCCATTAATATTTTCAAAACAGAGAAATTAGGAGATTTCCCCACATAATACATAATAGGATCTATAGGATACAATTTTTTGGAGTATTGAGTTAGCTTTCAGTTCTGTCTGTGAACTCTTCAGTGGACACATGTGAAAACTGTTAATGTTAGGCTCAGACCTAGCATTATGGCCACTAACCGGGCCACTCTGCTTCCTTTGTACAGTAACATTTCCATAGATGAATGTGATAACACCCTGAAAAAAATAACTCAGATACATTTGTGGACCATTATTCTGATCCAACTAAATCAGAAGAGATTTTTCCCCAAAAGAAAACTGAAGGATATGATGATCTTTGTCCTCTGCTCCTCCCTATTTTATCACTGTGCTCTCAGGCTCCTCATTCTGTCTGCAGCAAGAGTTGCCTTCCTGGATCCAGTCAGATTTCACATCAAGGCTGGCCCCATTGCTGCTTTGACTGTAGACTCTGTCCAAGGGTTACATTGCAAAGAACAGAGGTGAGGTATTTTCAGGAATGAATCTCTGTCTCTCATCTATTAACTCTAAAATCCAGCAATTGATTATTGTCATTTTTGTTTGTATGAGGATCCTCCTTCCATCACAGATAATGATTGAGGTGCTATAATACATACATACATATGTATGTATTTGTATATTTGTAGCACTTAGTGGCATGCTGCCACCCTATAATATAGACATTCAAGAATGGTCCAAAACAGTTTTGTGGGCTCACAGTCCATTGTATCATGCAAAACAATTGTTTTTTTAAAAAAGCAAAAATAAAGAAAACAAAAAGGACCTTGCAACCCCAAAGTCAAAAATCCTGAAAGAAATTTGCAGTTACAAAGTCAAAACTCTATTTATAATGAAAAATGTGTCTAAACCATGAGGAAGAATGCAATTTAATTACTTTAAAAAACATATATTATTTTATAAAATAGTTTTAATAATTTAACTAGACTGAGATGAATTAAAGGGAATTTTATTTCCATAAGGAAAAAATGTTAGAAGACAAATTACATTCAGTACTTATGATAACAATAAAATGTGAATGATAGAAATTTTCCCATTAAAACCAAAAAGCTACAGAACAGATAGAGAAAAAAACATATTCATGTATTGATTACAAGAAACCATTTAATATAAAATGATATGTACATAGCTGAATTAAATTTTAAAAATTTATCTAAAATATATCATGTAGCTATAAGTTCAAAAGAAAGGAATACCAGTAATCATAACTTACAAAATGGAATAGAAACCAGAAAATATTTTAAAAAGCATCACATGAATATTGAAATTAAAATAATAAACGAAATAAAAATCCTTTTTATCTTTGTTCTTTAAATTAATCATTGTTTAATAAATTACTCTTTTTAAAGTTCCTATTATTTTAAAATTTTTGTGAATGCTATTGCAATTTAATCTTTAATTTGTTGCATTACATTATAAGAAAATATTTTTTATTCAAACATGATTTCATCAATGAAAGAAACTTTGTATGTTTAAATTCCTTCCACAGTTGCAGATATGCAAGTCATTTGAAATTTATAGTCATAGAAAGAACTACCTAAGAGTATTGAGTGGTCAATTTAATTTAATTCAATTCAGCAAGAATTTATCAATCACTTACCCTATTTCCAGAACTTTTGCAGACACTGGGAAAGAAAAGATGAGAAAAAAAGATAGTCCCTGTCCTTAAGCTTTTCTTCAGGGGAAAATAGAGTCTATAAAAATAATTTGATACCAAACACATGCAAAATAAATATGAAGTAATTTTGTGTGGGAGCACTAACAACCTGGGCAGATCAAAAAAAGGCTCCTATGGAAAGTGGTACTTAAACCCTAAAGGAACCTAGAGCTACCAAAGAGAGAATGTAAAGGAGTACATTCAAGGTATGGGGAGCAGTCTCTGGAAACATATGAATACAGAAGATATAATATCATATACTAAGAACTGGTAAATTTTGCTAGAAAACAGAGTTTCTGAAGGGGAGTAATATGAAAAATACGTGTGACATTCAATATATGTGTGATATTCATACACACATATAGGCATATGTATATGTACATATGTGTGTATATTTACATATATATACAAATATGCACATACACATTGTAAATATATGTGTATATATGTATATGTGTGTATATATATACACACACATATATACACATATAGTTTTGATATGTCATAAATACAGACAGAAATGGGGCAGCTAGGTGACTCAGTGGATGGGAAGCCAGGCCTGGATGCAGAAAAACTACTTTTCTTGAGTTCAAATCTGGCCTCAGACACTTAACTGCTGTGGGACCCTGGGCAAATCACTTAACCCTATTTGCCTCAATTTCCTCATCTGTAAAATTAACTGATAAAGGAAATGACAAACCACTCTAGTAGCTTTGCCAAGAAAATCCCAAAGTGATGTCACCAGGTTTAGCCCAGCTCTCAAAATTTAGAGGAGTCCACACTGAGTTGAAAGTAGAAAAGTTATATTATGAGGAAAAACAGACACTAGTGCCAAGGTACCCCCATACAAAGGAGCCCATAGCCTAGGAGAGACGGGAGCAATTTATGCATGAAAACCAAGGGGAGGTAATGGGAAAAGTTAGGGTAGAGAGCAGATGGTCTTTCCTAGGAACAGTTAGGATACAGAAGAAGGATGTTTTCCGGGAACAGTTGACTGCAAGGCTGGTTTAGGCCATTTTTGGGGTGCACAGTTCAGCAAGGTCAATCAGATAACACCAATGAAGGCATCTGGGAATGAGCAAGACTTTTGGCTTGATGCAGGTTCCTGATTGGCTCCTTTCAGGGAACAGGCTTACTTTGTGTTCAGTGCTCCTGTCTTGTAAGGTAACTCATAGAAAAGACACTAATTTTGGGGGTACTTTCACAGGGGTCATGAAGAGTCAGACACAACTTAAACCAGCTCAGCAACAGCATATGTGCACAGATGTACATGTATGTGTATTTGTATTTGTGTGTGTTATTAAATACGTCTGTGATTCCCAATATCTCCTGGAGACTCATGCCTAGCTAAGTTATTATGCTCCTACATTCTATGGATTCTCCTCCTATTTTTCCAACTGCTCCTTCTCAGTTGTTTTTGTTGGTTCTGTACTCAAGTCATGCCCATTAAAACTGTGGATGTTCCTTTAAGGCTCTGTCCTACTCTCCCTCTCTTTTCACTATATACCATCTCACTTGGTGATCTCATCAGCACACATGGGTTCAATGATCATCTCTCTGTAGATGATTCCAACATCTAATCTCTCTCCTGAGCTCCAGATTTGGTAAAGTAACTCTCTCCTAGACTTCTGTAATCGGACATCCTATGGTAATCTTTAACTCAATATGTCTGGATCAGAACCCATAATCCTTCATCCTTAAGCACTTCTCCCATTCCAAACTTCCATATTACTGTTGAAGGTGCTATCATCCTCCCAGTCATCCAGTCCTTCAACCAAGGTGACATCCTTGACTCTTCACTCTCATTCACCCCACATATCCAATCTGTTTCTAAGTCTTGTCATTTTTGCCTTCCCAACATTTCCCATAGATATCCCCTTCTCTCCACTCCACAGACACAATCCTAATTCAGGTCTTCTTGACCTCTTGTCTGGACTAATGCAACAGCCTTCTAACTGGTCCCTCAACCTCATATCTCTCAACACTCTAACCCATCCTCCACTCAGTTGTCAATGGGATTTTCCTAAAGTGTGGGTATGACTATGCCACTTCCTTCTCAATGAATCCTAGTGGAGCCCAATCACATAAGGATCAAATATAAAGTACTTTGCTAAGCACCTCTAATTCTTCATAACCAATCTCTTTACACTTGACTTTCCCCTTTTCATACCCCACTACCCCATGCACTTTCCAATCCATCCATATTAGACACTTTGAGGTTCCTGGAACATGGAATAATGCTTTCCATTTCTCTATTCTTTTACTGGTTGTCCCTCATTCCTGTAATACTCTGCCCTCTCACTTCAGCTTCTTAGTTCCCCTGCCTTCCTTCAAGGCCCAATTTAAATCCCACCTTCTCCAAGAAGCCTTTCGTGGTTCCTCCGGCTACCAAGCACTTCACTTTTGACATGGCCTTCTTATGCATTACACACACACACACACACACACACACACACACACACACACACACACACACACACACGTCTTTCTACCTACATATTTAGCTATTCTCTCCTTCATTAGGACAAACACTTAGAGCAGGGACCTTTTTGCCTTTATTTGTATCTCTAGAGCTTAGCATAGTGCCTGGCACACTGTAAACATTTAATAAATGCTTGTTAACTGGCTGATATTCCCAAGTACCACCAGGATGGCTCTACCTAGGCAGAGACTATTTGAACAGGGATATCTTTACATAATATTGAAAGTGTGGTGGGAGAAAGAGTATAAGTGATTTCTACATTTAAGGGCTTAAATTTGGAGAAATGACTCCAGACTCAGTGTAAGAGACCTGTGCTGTCTAGCCCATGGGTCAGTTAATTGTAGTGAGGCAGAGGTTACAATTCTGGGAAGCTGTCAGCATAATTGGCATACTTTTAATTTTTAACTTTGATGTTTCTGAGGGATTCCAGTATCTGCTCATTCCAGAATACCTCGACTTTGTTTGATGCAATATTTTTCATCCTCAAAATCACAGCATGAACCTTGATTTCAGAAGAACACACAAGTTTCACAGTTAGTGGAGGCTCTGGGACCTTCCTTTTCCATAGATCTTTGCTGGTAATTGGAAAGAAGATGCCAAAAAGTATTTTTCCACTTCTGTTTTTCTCTTGATGACAGGGACACAGGTGTAGTGCTTCCAGGCAGGAATGGTGCTCACTGAACAAGCTCTGCCTCCCTGGAAGTAGGAGGAGGACCTTGGGATGAAGAGAGGGGGAGCCTAGACCCTTGTTCATCCTGAATAACAAGGACCCTTACAGTGATAATTACCTGTCACAGAAACCTTATAAGCACTACCTTTTAACCCAACACTGTCTTTGTTGTGGACGAGGGCTGGACTCATGTTGTATTGTGTTTTCTCAGGTATCAGAGGCAGACCAGAAGCTGGGAATGACTTAAGGGAAGAGACCTTTGTGGAAGATCTTTCTCATTGGAATCTAACTATAATTACTGCCACTCTGAAGCTCATTGTCAGCTCCATATAGACTTGGAGTTTTGGGGGTGTTCAAGACATCTTGTCCTGATGCTCACCCTGATTTTCTCATTACTAGTCACTGAGATGCCTTTTTCTGGGTCCAGGACAGAAAAGCCTGTCTGCTTCTTGTGTCTCCCAAGATGGGGACTTGATCATTGGGGGATTTTTCTCCCTCTGTTGAAGTGAGCAGTTTCACAGGATCTAAATATCCTTACAAGGCCTGCCATGCTCACCAGTAAGTATGTCCAAGGTATCAGCTCTGAAAGGGTGGGCTTGCTCCTTGATGATTGTCAAAGGGACCATTGGAAGGGCATTCCCATGGACTCCAAAGCAGCCCCGACATTTTCTTTAAATGGAGATAAATAAACAATACGCTTTTCTACTCTAGGGTATAGGAAAGTGGTAGCAAAATACAGTGAATTACCATAATGATAAGTACATGCTGTCCCTGCCATCTTCTCTCCTGCTAAGACTATACCAAAAGTGAATTGACATTGTACTTTAGTCAATCACAAAAAGCAGTTATTTTATCTACTTGTACATTATCCCATAGAACAATGAATATTAGATTATAATAGCAGGATAGCAACTTGTCCCAGTACCATTTGAATCTAAATTAATTGAAAACAAGAGACATTATCTGAAATTAAATTAATGAAAAAGAACAAGAGTTCTTAGATTGAGAACAAGACTGTAGAGAACTTTCAGGAGTCCCCCAGCTCTGCTAATGAAATGTTCCCCTCCCCTATATTACTACCTGAAAATTCACAGGGCAGATAAGCAGGAGGATGTATAAACTTGTTTGGATGTAGAGAACTTTTGGGGTCCCTTGGCCCTGATAAATGAATACTCCTCTTCCCTATACAGTTACCTGCAAGGTTACAGGGCAGATAAGCAAGAGGGCGTGTAAACTCTTTTTTGTTTATTCCTCTGGATATGGTCCTATGGTATTACCCTAATAAATAACTAACCTTAAGCAAGGGTAAATAGTAAACAAGATTAAGAGAGGGTCCTTGTACATTGTCTTCATTCTTTTGGGGTGTCTACATTCTTTTGGGTCACGTAGACCTTTTGTTGGGGGGCATATAAACTCTGTGAGCCCTTTACATCTATGGCTCTGTATGAAATGGTCCTGTAATAAACAGACTATTGATTACACCCCCATCTCATTATTCTCACCACTCACTAGCCCACCAACTGTGCTGGCTGCAGTACAAGACGTCAACAACAATGGTAATTTTTGGAAGAGAGGCAATGTGGTATAATGGATAGAGAGGTGACTTCTGAGTCAGGCAGACTTGAATTTAAGGGCTGTCTCTGATACTAGTAGACTGAGGGGTCCTGGATAAAATCACCAATCACTAATCCCATTTCTATCCTCTCAGTACTCCCACTCTTTAAATACTAATCCTTTAAAGCATTATGTTGCAGAGCTGTTTCCATCTGCATTAATAGGGGTGATTTTGTCACTTGAAATTTTTAGATTGGGATAAAATAACATCATCTCATATTTATATTTACACTGTAATGTTTGCTAAGCACCTTACATTTATGTTCTCATTTGTTCTTCCAATCCTGTGAAGTAGGTACTATTATTATTGCCATGTTGCTATTATTGCCATCAAATATTCAGCTAATCAATAAGTATTTATTATGCACCTAATATGTTTCAGGCATTTTACAGATGAGAAAACTGAGGTTATAAGAAGTAATGCTTTATGCAGGCCACAGAATAAATGTCTGAAATAGGATCTGAATGCATATCTTACTAATTCCATAATCAATGCTCTATGGATGGAGCTCTGACATTGAATCAATCAATCAATAAACATTTATTAAGGGCCTACTATGTGTTGGTCCTTGGGATAAGTTCTGGGGATAGGAAAAGAAAAGATCACAGTGAGAATGCAGAATATATTTAGGTGTAGTAAGGAAGAGGGAGGGAAGCAAGGTGGTGCAGTGGATAGAACTCTAGGCCTGGAATCAGAAAGACTAGAGCTTAAATCCACCCTCAAACACTGTGTAACTCTAGTCAGGGCACTTAACTCTGTTTGCCTCAGTTTTCTCATCTGTTACATGATCTGTGATCCGGAGAAGGAAGTGGCAAACCATTCCAGTATCTTTGCCAAGAAACCCCAAACAGGATCATAAAGAGTCATACATAACTGAAATGACTGAATAAAGAGAGAGGGAAACACAGAATGTAAACAGAGACCATGAATTTGGAAGCAGAATTTAGTGAGAGGCATAACTGCTCTGACTTATTAGGAGAGTGGAGTTCCAATTCAGACATGCTTATCTAACATCAAGAATTCTTGAGTCTCTCTTTGACTGTAAATGTACTCTACAATTTCTTTAAGTGAAATTATTCCATGACACTACTGATTGCTTTATCATTTTTAACTAGTAAGCAATTTCACCTACATAGGGAATTCTCTCTAAAGAAACTTCTACTGATGCCAATAGGCACCTACCATTTAGTTTATGATCTTAGTGTCCGCCGAGGTACTAAAAAGTTAAGTGACTTAACCAGGGTCACTCAGTTAGATGTTACATATGTGAGACTTAAAGTTAGGTTATTTTTATAATTTAACCACTGACACCAGTTATCTCTCCACTATGCCATAGTTGCTATTACCATCAAATACAATGGCTTTTTAATCAAGCTTAATAATTCCTCACCATTTCTGCAATATTTAAACCTGAGGTATTTAATCTAACCTCCTTCTAACAACCTCATTATACTTACAAACTGTGATTTACAGAATCCCAATTACATTTTTATTCCCTTTATAATTCTTCTCTATCTCGATTTATACAGAATGTCCACCCTTCTGCGGATTAATTGGATATTCTTTTTTAAAAACTCTTTTGGTATTTCTTAATGTTTTTGTTTACTTTCACTTAAAAGAATTCAATTACACAATTCCTTCATTTCAAATTTTCGAGCCCTCGCTGTTCTACACAAAACCAACGCAGCAAACATCCAAGTATAGCATCTGCAAATGGTTTCAATTTAGACAATTTTGAGGTTATAAAGAAAAATTGTTTTCTCGTATTCGACTCAAGCTCTTTTCAAGTAACTCACTTCCCCCCAGAACACAAAAA